>CM033463.1:12585814-12725814 GCA_019425755.1 Amaranthus cruentus | reverse complement strand
ATCGTACTATTTTAAAAGTATCGAAAACAACAATTTTTTGACCTTAAATCTTAACGAATCATGTTCTTATTATATTATTAGATTTGTTTTAGTATGATGACATTATTGTCGTACTATTTTAAAAGTATCGAAAACGACAAAGATTTTGACCTTAAATCTTTAAAAAATACATCATAAAATAAGGGTGATGATTAGAAGCTATAATTGTATTTAAACAAAAAGAAATTATATTTAGACAAATATAAAATATTGTACTTGGTGCACACTAAATTTATAATGCACAATGCAACTATTTTTTTCATTAAAGTTATTTTATCTTTATTTTTACCCCTTATTATTATTAGTATTAAATTCATTCATTTTACTGTTAAAATTGTCATATTTTCACATTAGTCATAGAAATAGTCGTAATTGTCAATCCAATATAATCATCAATCTTTATTAAAGTTTTAATTTTTTTTCTTTATTTAAATCTTATTTACAAACTTGTTTTCTCTCTCCATTTTAAACAATTTATCTCTATCATCCACTTGTTTTTTTTTTGTCTTATTCCCCAATCAAATTTCACTTTCTACTAAATTTCACTAAAAATAAAATAGGCGCATTATCATAGAAACAGAGAGTATCTGTTTTTAAACGTATGGTTCCTAAATTATAGGATCATTATTTAATTTGGTCTTGATAGTTGATTCAAAACCTTGAACCTGGATATTTATATTCGGATTTTATGAAATGCTTATTTTCTTGATTTTATTGGTTAAATGTTTTTTCCTAAAATGTGGATCTTAGAAATATAAGCTTCCTACATGTTTTAGACTTGTTAAGTCATATTTTCAACAATTGTGGATTAAATAATCTTTAAATGTCTAATATTCTGTATTATCTATCTTATATATGTTTCTTGCTTTCTTGCTTGGTCTCGTTTCTATTATTATTATTATTATTATTATTATTGTTATTATTATTATTATTATTATTAGTACGACAGTTTTTATATTTTAGGAAAAATTATAAGAAACTACCTAATCTATACACCTTTTTAAAAAAAATTACATTATCTTACGAGCAACCGTCTCAATATGATCACGTTCATGTCAAAACTGATCACTTTTAGATTAAAAACGAAAATTTTAATTAATTCTTTAAAATGTATATCTGATAACTTGATTGACCACTTTGTATATAACCGATCTTTTTAAAGTCTGAATTGATCAATTTAAAGTCAAATTTGAATACTTTAAACTAAATGATGATTTATTTAAGGAAAAATTGTAAGAAACTACCTAATTTATACACAATTTTTTTAAAAAAACTACCTTATCTAAAATTCTTTACAAAAAACTACGTAATATAACACAAATGTTTGCAAATGACTAACTTTTAAGTAATCACGTGCCACAGGTGTGCTGGTCAAAGTGTTAAATCAACAGTCAACTGACGATAAGCGTTAAAAGGTAGTCATTTGCAAACATTTGTAATATTAGGTAGTTTTTTGCAAAAATTTTAGATAAGTTAATTTTTTTTAAAAAAGAATATAGATTAGGTAGTTTCTTATAATTTTTCCTATATTTTATAATTGTTTACTTTTTTGGATCTATATGCGTTGTATTTATCTCTCACGTGGCAGGAACGTATCTTAGTATTTCTCGATCCGGGGGACTCCTTTTGGGCATGCTCTCCTTTATGGGTATGAGTTGCCACAGTCCTTCTCTCCCCAGACCCTGTCCATAGTTTTCTATAAGCGGGATACATCGGATAGGATGATGATGATTATACGTTTCTATCTATTTACTGATAATAAATTATGATTCAAATTCCAAATGAATAAATTAAATGATCATTCTTTTAATTTTCCATAAGGTATAATTTTCTCCTTTGTTTTAGCTAGTGGTTAGGCTTAAAAGATTAATATTATAAGAGAATAATTACTCAAGTTAGTTGTTATATATTTGGATCATCATCATCATACCCAGTGTTCCCGCACATAGATTAGTCTATGGTCAGGGTCCGGAGAAGGAAGGTCGACGGCGTCTCATACCCATAAGGAGAGGGCGGTCACAAGAGTCCTTCGGTTCAAGAGTAGTCTTCAAAGATAGGACCTGCAAATATCCGAAAACCTTGACGGATCCTGCAACAAAATTGGTATATGTTTTTTGGAAATTCACATTTGAATTTAAATATTCAAATTATCATTAGACTTGGATCTAGGTTAAAGCAAGTCCAGCGATTGAAAGGCCCGATTCAAATAATAAAACCTAGATTTTCAAGTGTTGATGAGTTCATATTTGCAACTGCTGTATTGAAGCTCTATACAAAGATTATTTATCAACACGCAAGAGAAGCACAAAACAGACAATCTACATCTACTATAAAATGTCCAAAGGTCTATGATGTTCATAGAAAGTTGTTCATGTTTAGTATTTATTGTTTTGTTCTTTTAAGTTAAGAGAGGTAAATTGTTAATATAAGCCTCTTGTTTCGAATACTTTGTAAAGTATTCATTTTTCTCATTTGTGAGAGGTGGGATATTATTTTTTTTTTATTAATAGGGAATGAAGATTATTCATCAAGGGAAGAACGTGGAGTGAGAAGATAGTGAAATCTTTTTAGTGATCTGATAAACAAAATTATGTTTTTTTTAACTATTTCTTCAATGTAATATATTGATATTTTTAACTATTTCTTCAAAGTTCGTTGCACTCTAATTAGGACACTAGATATATTGGGGATATTTTGACCGACTTTTTATAATTCAAAGCTTCTAAAAGCAGGCAACAATGCGAATTTTCTCAAAAAGTGTGATTTGATAAAGAAAATTATGTTTTTTTAGCTGAAAAATCAATTTAAAATATTTATATTAAGTACCAAGTTTGACTTAAATTTCAAAATTTAAGGACCATTGTTTGGACAATAATAACATTTTAAATACACAACAAAAAATCATGTTGAATTGTGTTATAAAATGTGCATTAAATACATAAGTGAGATGTACAAATGCGAAAAATAATTATATTGACTTATAAAAATAAGTTGTTTCTAAACGAATAATTGAACAATTAAAGTCAAATATTATAAATGCATATGCTTTTGTTTCTTAAAATATTAAGAATACATAGAATTTCAGAAAAAAAATAGTTTATCATCAGTGAATATCAATTCGAACACCTCAGATTCACCATGTGAAATTTCGAATTCTTAAGCCATTATGTAGGATATAATAAGAAATTTTTGGTTCCATATAGAATTTATATACATAATGTTAGAAAATGTACTTTAATTTATAAATTTACAATAAATTAAAATACAAGTTTGTGATAGAAAAACCAAATTACATATAACGATCAAGAGCCTTGCTTATGTACACCACCGAGATCTCCGATACACCAATCTTCAAACACGAACCAAGTAACAAAAAGATTTTGTTGGAACTTGATATAAATTCTAGGCGAGATGCTCTTTCCTAAAACGTTATTTCCTCCCTACCACGGTGCTTGGGAACAAACCGGAAATACGTTCTGAGATATAAAGAATCACACTAATCTCCTTGCACATGGAAATTAGAATGACAAAAGAAGAACTTAAATGGAAGGAAATATGAAAATTCACAATCAAGAATTGCAAGTTCTTGATTTAGAAATGCTCAAGAAGAGAAAATCAGAAAAGGCATATGTTAAATAACACACAAACATCTTCTATTTATAGAATAGCTCACACTACTTCATGAAGCTTGATAGTGCAATTATTTGCACTCATCGCATGCGTTTCTACGCTCATTTCCAATTATTAGAGGCGGTTTAGGGTCATTTTGTGTGTTTTCACCCCATTTCGGTGTTCCATGGTCAACGTATGGGAAAATGGGTGAAATGTGCAATCTTGAGTTGTTTTTGTGGGTTTTGGTGCTAATCTTGTCTACAGGGCTCAAAGATCGAACCAAGCTATCAATTTTGCAAGCCATGAAGAGTAAAAGAGCAAAAGAGTAGAAAAGTGTCGTTAATGCAAAAGTTTTGAGGTGAAATTTGATACATATCTACTCTTTTTGTCATAACTTTTGATAGGAATAATGAATTAATGCAAGGTTTGCGGAATTGGAAACTAGATTTCAAGAGCTTTCCAAAGGTATATTATATGTCTGATTTCAACAACCGAGCAAGAAATGACGATTGTTTGAAGTTGCTGCAGTTTTCCAGTCCAAACCGCCGAGTCGGCGGTTCTGTCGTGTTATAGGGCAGCCGACTCGGCTGATGCTTCTGATTTTTCCGCGCATTCTGTTCTAATTCTATTAATTTTGATATGTTTTCTTTTATCTTTATTTTAATTATCTTATTAGGATTTATTTAGAGGGTAATTAGAGGCATATTAGGTTAAGTCTCCTTGGGAGGGAGCATGAGGTAGGGAGATTGAAACCCTTCTTCTTCTTCCTCCTTTCCTCAATCTTTCTCCATTAGAGACCATTTTTATTTCTTGTAAGCTTTTAATTTTTGTCTTTAATTTACTTTCTTATTAGTAGTTTAATCTTTCTTTATCAATTTTGTATTAGTTTAATCTTCCTTTGTCAAACTTTAATTATTTTCTTAGAAATTATTATTCATTAAAAGTAGTATTGTTCTTCATATTTTTGCTCTTGAATCTTTAATTGTGTGTCTCATAGTTTAATTATTGTTTTTCCTTGCAAATTTAATTATTATCATATCTTATCATGCTTAGTTTCATTCTAAGATTTTTATTTATTGTTTTTATCATGATTAGGGAATAGATCCATTTTCTAGGGTTAGGGTTTTGAACCTATTAGTTGAGTATGATTTGATTCTTGGATATGTCTATGAAACTAAGGATTAAAGTGGTTAAATTGTGCTAATTAACCCTAAATTAAATATGCTTTGTCGGACTAGTCAATAGAACTAACGTGTGAGATTGGGATCGACTTTGCTTTAAGGTAAATTTTAGTCAAATTCTTATTAATTCGTTCAATAAAACTAGCGTGTGAGAATCGAATTAATAGGGTCTAAATCTAATAGTTAATCAACAGAACGAGAGTTTGAGATTAACAAGATCATGTTTAACCACAAATTTAATTCGACTTTTCATAGACACTAATGAGAATTAAATCATATAAGACTTTAGGGGACTCCCGACACCTTAGATCCTTTCATCATATAGTTTAATCATATTTTCTTATTGCATTTTTAGCTTGTTAGATTACAATCAATCAATCAATCAATCTTTTTTCTCCCTAAGCAATATAATCAATCGAAATTACCAAGTTTCTTGTCCTAACTTCCTTGTGTTCGATCCGCGACTACACGTACACCGTGCGCTTGCGGTTAAAATAAAATTTGCACATCAAAGCTAAGTGTCGCTTCATGAAACACGAGGTTGATCCACGAAACACGAGATTGATTATTGAACCAAAGTCGTCTTTCATCCAACTCGTTTATCCCAAAGAACATGGTTATAAATAACCATAATAACTGTAGGAAGTTATTATATAACCACCAAAACAAAGCAAAACGTCGCTAGGAAAAAATCCAGAAATTTCATATTTTCGCGCGTCGCGAAAATAGTCACTGGTCGCTAGTTTCAATTTTCACAAAAACAGTAGCATTCTGCCTTGTGTTCGCGATCCGTGAAATCTTTCGCGACTAGTGACTTTTAATTTCTCCAAAAACACTTTTTCCTTGTAACCTTGGGATATACTTGATTAATTTAATAAATTATTTATTTAATTAATTAATTATCATTTCCGATAACCAGTATACACTCTAAATTCCAACACATAATACATCTATTGTAGTACGACATCCTAGTAATAACTTTATTAATTAAATTAATTATAACATATTTAAATAAATTTTATTAATCAAGTTGATTGTATCTTTTTTATTAGATTAGATTTATAAATTTACTTGCATTTTTTCTTAATGTAAAGTTACTTATGTTTATTAATCAAATTCAAGCTTGATTCAGAGATGAAACAATGTTGAATCTTATTAAAAATCCAATACTCTAACTCCAACCTACTCAGACTCTGAGTCCCCTAACACCTCTGAATTGGATCTTTAGCTATTTTTAATTTGAAAGAAAATATCAACTTCATATTAAAAACAAAATGCTAATAATTAAAAACAAAAGGATAATAAGTTTCTTTAAATCAAGTTTGTGAAATTGACATTTGAGTCATAGATTAAATGTCAAATTCAAGTAAAACATTTAAGCTTGATTTGTGTTTCATATTAAGTCAAGTTCACAAACCTTGTGATTTAATATCAGTTAATAACATAATACTCAAAGTGTTAAACTTAATACGTGTGGTTTCATAATTAAATACTAATTAAAGAGGGATGAAATTCATTATAATCAAGGTTATGAAAAGTGTGAATTGAACTTCAATTGAAAAACTCTTAGAATCGAATCATAGAATCGAATTATTCAAGAATTTATCAAAAAAAGAAAGTTGTAATTGCTTATGTATATTGTTTAGTTTTTTTTTTTTTTTTTTTAAAATTGTTATTATGCAAATAAAATACATATATACTTTTTATTTGTTTCCTATAATCTCTTTTATGAATTGACTTTAACAACCATGAAAAGAAATACACTAATTATATAATTAATAATTTAATAAAACAAACACACCAAGTATATATAGTAACAATGCTAAGTAGAGTGATTATGTAATAGATTTTTCAAAGTCACATTATTACATTGTAACAGTTTTAAAGCCTTAATAAATTCATAACAACAAATAAAAAACTCAATAATTTTTCCAATAAAATTATCAATTTTAAATACTAATTCAATCATTAATAAGCCAGCAACACCAAATGAAACCAAGCCTCCACTAGTAATCTAGATAAAAAAACTCTAAGGCAACAAGAATTTTTATTAAAAATCTAAGAGTCAACTCTTGCGCTGTTGTTAAAAACAATTATATTATGATCAAGAGTCTCAATATAATCATAAAAAAGCAAAAAAAAAAGTAGAAATTAGGGTTCATGGATATAGTTGATCGAGTGGACTAAGGCACAATTTAGCATATTTGTGGAGTATTTTTAGAATCGTGTGAAATCAAAAGAATCATATGATTTTGGTCACGATTCTATACGATTTTAATTGCAATTCTAGAATTCCAAGGACATAATTTCTTTATTAAGTTGTTTTTGAAAAACTACAATATTAGTTTTTTGTACTTTTAAATCATGTGTATGATATCGATAAGAATAAAGCTTGAAAATGATCCAAACCCCGTCAAAGGTTTGAGAGTTCGAGTCTGAGCAAATTTGGAGTAAACATAATCCAAATCTGAGTGAAAGTGTATTATAATATATAATTTATCAGAAGCAAAGAAAAAAGATAGATAATCCAAGCAGAATCCAATCCATTGCTATTCCTAATTTTACGTGTCTAACATGATTTCATGAATATAGACAATGCAAGAACCAAAAATGTTGTCAAAAGGATGGGGTGGTCCAATTTCATACATGCTTATTTGCACTATGTATGGATTATGCGCATAGCGCACGGGGGAGCTTGTTGCCTAAGAATTTGTTGTCTAGGCATATTAGGATCATTCTTCATTCCCTTTGCATTTCTTGTTTACAACTTTTAAACTTATTGACAATAACCCAAATGCAAATTTATTTTCATGGAGTGAAAGATGACCAGCTTGTCTAATATTACATTAGAATCTCATACCATTAGTCTTTTTATCTAATTAATGTATTTGTTACCGTTATATCATAAATTCGACAAATTGATGTTGATATTGAATATGAAATTAAATTAGATTTATAATTTTGATAGTGTAAAGTAAAAATAAAGTAAAATCTAAATTCTAACATTAGTATATATATATATATATATATATATATATATATATGTATGTATGTATGTATGTATGTATGTATGTATGTATGTATGTATGATATTATATATATATATATATATATATATATATATATATATATATATATATATGTTGAATTTGAAAGTTACCACCAAAGCACATGTAATTAATTTTAAATCTTTTCTTTGAGATTTAAAAATATTATTTTAAATTAATTTATCGTTATAGTTAATGTTTCATATTATATTTTCGTTGTTATGTTCTTACAAAGAGTTGATAATTTGTAATCTGATATGAAATCGTCCCGGATTAAAATAATATGAAAATTTTAACCCATAATAAAAGTACTGATACGATCTAAATAGACTGAAAATTTGGGGCAACATTGACCATAACCTTAACCCGATTTTGTTGATCCATTTTCTCAGTTTTTATTAATTTTGTCAATTTCCTTTATTGGATTTTTAATTAAGATCCACTTTATCTCTAGTCAGTTTTTTTATTTTATGTTTTTAGTTCTTTGTTTCTTAAAACAATTTATTGATTAATTTTTATAAGATTTTTTTAAACAAAATCCAGTAATTAATTTTTGTCTTTTTAGTGATATATTTTTTTCTATGAAACGACTCAAGACTGATTGGGCTAACCCAAAAATAAGTCGAACAAAAATAATTCAACCTGATTTTGTATCTGCCAGACAGATACATATCGTTTTGACAGATCTACTCAAGCATTACCATTTAGTCCTATTAACATTTTCTTTATTTTTTTTATAAATTTATTTGTAAACTAAATATTATCTAATGTTTCAAGCAAGTCAATTCAACATTATCTGAATTTTTTTTAATTTTAAATTTTAGATTAAAATATTATATTTTTTGAAAATATTTCCAAAGTTTCCTAAGGAGAGAGCAAGTATGAGGCTAGCACAAGTACAACCTCAAGAAAAGAGTGTGAGAAGTAGAAGTAGAGACAAAACTGAAGTAAAAGCACCAAAATATTGTTACAAAACCACTGGTTTTCCTCTCCAAACAGGGGCTATATCTTAACTCCTTTCCCCTTTTTCCCCACTATAAATATTTTAACATTTTCATTTCTAGTCTTCTCAAGTCTTTCTGCTTTCATCACACCCCACCTTATATCCTCTCCTCCCCAAATATTTTTTCCCCTCAAACCAAAGTCAACGCCTCTTTCTTTTCATTTCTAGCAAAACAATCATATATTTGATCACCTTTTTAATTCATACTTTCTATTTACACAAAATTTTTTAAGTAAATTTTATTAATTTTTAAAAATTATGATGGGAGAATCCGAAATGAATGATTGTTGGTCTTTAATAGCCGTTGTGAAAGAATGTGCTAGAAAAAATCAACTTATATCCCAACTTGCAAATATTAACGGTATTTCACCAGCAATCTCCAACTCCACCACCACTCAAAAACCCGAATGTTCTCTCAAAAATGATTCTCAAAAAATGTTTTTGGGCGAATTTATTTCAAATAATAAATCCAAAAGTAATGATATGTTATCATCGACAGTAGAAGTGGCAGAAATTTCTGCCACTACTACTGCTGATTATAATTGTGACATATTGAAAAACGAGTTTAAAGATACATATAAATCGTTTTTAGTCTCTAATAATAATAATAATAATAATAATAATAATAATAATAATAATAATAATAATAATCTGAATTGTGTTATTTGTCCTACCAATAAAATTCCCTTGGTTGATCCAAGTGAATTGGGTTGTAATTTGTTAGTTCATCAACAAAATTCTCAACAAGCTCAGCAAAGAAATGTTCAGAAGCAAGGGTCCTCTGCTGTTGGCGTGGGTCAACCCTACACCCATAAGAAAAAGTAATTTACTAAAAAATAATAAATACTTTTTGTACCTTTTCTTTTTGAATAATTAATTATGTTCGTTTGTTTTTCTTTTCATTTTTAGGAAGTTTGAGGATAGAAGGGTTGTGAGATATACATTAGAAGATCTAGCAACAAATGATAAATGGGCATGGCGTAAATATGGCCAAAAACCCATCAAAGGCTCTCCCTATCCAAGGTAATCAAAAAGCTTAATTCTTTGCTTTTATAATAATCATTTATAGATTATTATCTTTCTGTCTTTCTTAATTTACACCACTTTTCATTTTAATTTGTACTAATATATCATTTTTCCTTTTAGATTTTTGATCATGGTGCACGTCAATAATCTTTTAAACTTTATCTACGTAACAACTTATACTAAATCTTTATCTTAATCACTCATTTCTTTCATCCACTTGATTTTGGTTTCATTCTCTAGCCCAATTTTCCTTTTTGCAAAACTTCAACAAATTTTCCTTTGGCTTTGTTTTTTTTCTAAAGGAATTTAGCTTAAATATATAGTATAGAAAATAAAAGTCTCTTAACATGCACATTGTTCCGATCAAAATACTTCATCTGAATTTTATTAATTACTACAAATAATGATATAATTATTTTCTAAAATCAAAATAGAATCCAGAAGAAGTATATAATTTTACAAAACCATATGATATATTTTTCATATTGAAATTTTTTTTACATGATATCTAAAATTAAAATAAAAAAGAATTAGGAGACTTATTTGTAATTGTTGATTGAACTATGCAGGAACTACTATAGATGCAGTAGCATGAAAGGATGCAAAGCAAGAAAACAAGTGGAACGGAGCCCCGTAGACCCGCATATCTACATAGTTACCTACACTAGCTACCATTTTCACTCCTGCCCACCACTTCGTCATCCCAATGGGTCCCGCCTCAAATTTACCGGGTCTAACCCAATTCCACCACCCGAGATAGATTCCCCTGGTACCGGTACCATACCCGATCCAAGTACTCCTGGATCCGGATCCGGTCTAAGTAGTAGTAACGTGGTGAATGTTATTGATGATAAAGAAGATGATTATAGTGGTGCCCATGATGAGAGTTTTGGTAGTGGAGTAGTGGATGAAGATAAAAATGATTATGATATTTTGATTCCAAATGCGATGGCGGATTCGGATCTTTTAACGGGTATGGATCACCTAAGGGATAACTTGAACAATAATACTAGTGCAAATTACTTAGTTAGGCATGATAAGATGGAAGTTCATAATGGAGGATATGACCCGAGTCTAAATATGGAAGTCCATGTAAATGAAAATGGATCCGGGTATGGTATTGGGATCGGCAAAAAATATGCTTCGAATCCAATAACATCGGCGGGGGCGCTTGACCCGGCGAATAGTATGGGCCAGAACATTTGGGATAATGGGATGATTAAGACTCGAGGTTTCTTTTTTTAGTCATGCTCTAGCTACTTGGTAGCATAACCTTACTAAAGAAAGCATTATTTAATATTACATCTTCCGTTTTATTATACTTATAACTGATAGTGACATTTTCTCATATAAAATATCCTAAGCAATTGCAAGTATTTTGAAACGGAACTTATATTAGTATATGTAGTATCGTAAACTAGTGAAAGACAAAACAAAAAAGAAAATTAAAAAAAATTATATATGGTGTTTTTTCTAAATAGATGTTAATTTCAAAGTTTTTTATCAAACATTCTTAAAGTTTGAAGTTTGATAAAAGATTATGAGAAGGATTACTTTTATTTTACAAAGACACCTTCTTCTTCTTCTTTTTTTTTTCTTTATTTTTTTCTTTATTTTGTTTACTTTATCGAATAGGAGTACAAAAGCTAATTAGCTAGTAGGAGTAGTAAAGTGTTCTTCGATGTTGTAAGTGCATTATTGTAAATATAAAAATGTGTTGCAATCAAGGGATTTAATTAAATACAGAAAAATATTGTTATATTATACAAATGTTCAACAAACTTCTTAATTTTTAAATTATTTAAACAGTGTTTCTATATTTATTACTCCATATTTTCTCCGTTTAAGTAACAATATATTTTGTTAGCTTTTTGATCAATCCATGATAAATGATAACTCATGCTCTAAGTACATTGAAAATGTCGGAAATGTGTTTAAATTATATAGTATGAATATTCACAAGTCTAACCAATTATTTTTATTTTATTTTGTCGGTCTCATAAGAGACGTTTCTCAAGTCCAACCCATTTAAAACTTAATGCATACTCTTACTTTGCATTTTGTTTTATGGACTGATCTAATTCGAGATGATAGTTTCTCCAAGAGACCATCTCTAATTAGAATTTGTGTTATTTTTTTTAAATAGATTCGTTTGTTAGTTTTTTTAGTAAAGCTATCCATGTTTTTTCAAAAAAGTTCCATTCGATATTTTTTTTAATCAATATGTTGTTTTTCAATTTGTTAAACAATTATAAAATAATTATTTTCATTTTTCGATGTATACCTAATCTTTCTTATAATTTTTGTTTCTAATTGACTATATCGGGTGGGAAAAATGAAATATAATTAGCCAATAAATGATAATAATAATCTTTTTTAATGAGTATGTCATAAATACAAGAATTGTCTTTTATACAGTGAAAATAAACACATTTAAATATAATTACAATTTTAAATGTTCAACCCTTTTGATTTCTTTTGTTTTTTAAAAATTAAAAACAGTATTTTTCTCTATTTTAATAACAATTCGTTTTGTTAGCTTTTATATTATTAACAAACCAGTCCTTTCTTGTTTAAGCAATTTGCACTATAATATAATAATAATAATAATAATAATAATAATAATAATAATAATAATAATAATAATAATAATAATAATAAAAATAATAATAATAATAATAATAATAATAATAATAATAATAATAATAATAATAATAATAATAATAATTATTATTATTATTATTATTATTATTATTATTATTATTATTATATTGATTAATTTAGTGATTGAGGTTTTTTTTTTCATATTAAGACAAAAACAAGGAATTAGTTCTCATCACCGTTGTACATATGATCTATTGGGGTAAAAATACCGATATAAGCATTAGTAGTAACTAGTAAGTACTGATGTGTCCTTTTTTGGGTTTATTGCTCAGATAATGAAGTTAAAATTTTATAAATCTTGCTTAAAAAGTACAAGAATTTTATATTGCACATTAAAGGCAGCAACTGAAAACATTTACGTGTATCGACAATTGGACATAATAATAATAATTTATTAAATTAGAGTTAGTTGTATTATAAATATGATTAAGGTTTTTTTTTCATATTAAGACAAGAAACAAGGAATTAATTCTCATCACCGTTGTACATATCTATTGGGGTAAAAATACCGATATAAGCATTTAGTAGTAACTAGTAAGTACTAATGTGTCCTTTTTTGGGTTTATTGCTCAGATAATAAAGTTAAAATTTTATAAATCTTGCTTAACAAGTACAGGAATTTTATATTGCAGATTAAAGACAGTAACGACATAAAAGGGTCATAATTTATTAAATTAGAGTTAGTTGTATTATAATTATGATTAAATATGAAGATTATACTGACACCATATCATTGCCATAGGTTATGCCATAAACTATAAGCCATAACCTACTCCTCTCCGTGACATTTAATTTTCATCATTTTTTATTTTGGTTTGTCCCACTTAATTTGCATCATTTCTATTTTTAGATTATGGTCTACTATTTTCTTTTAATCTCATCCATACATTTTAACTCTATTTTAATTTCAACCACACAATTTATTCTCTCTCTTCAATTATTACCTTTATCTATCTTTTTCTTAAAAAACACTAACTTTCTCTTTACTTCAATTTATATGGGACGGAGGGAGTACATTCATTTAGAGACAAACTAATTAGTGACTTGGTCGTGGTATCTTAGCTTATGTCATCCATCAAGTTGGTGGAATTAAATATTCTACTTTTCTAATTTCTTTTATTTTAGTTTTCATTTTTAATTTGTTTTTGAAGCTTATGAAATACTCTTTATTGTTTGAATGATAAAGAAAACAACTTTGATTACACTTTAGACTTCTTATTTTCATGTGAAATAAGGTGATTTTTTTTCAAAATTTATCTAGAAGATGTTATGTAGTTTAGTGAGTAAAACTTCTATTAAATTTAGTAGTTCCATAACTTAAGTAGAATATTTTGTTATAAGCGATGAGCCTTTATCCGGCCCGTTTTTAGAAGGGCTTTGTAAGGGCCGGCCGAAAACGAGTTATACTATAATTTTAATGAAGCGGGTTATAAAAGGGCCTAAAACGGGCCTTTGTAAATAATATAATTAATATATAATTTAAATATTATAAATGACAATGTCAATGAAATTATTAATATTTTTCATTCTAATTATCATAAATGATAACTTAATTGTTATAAATTGATAAATGGGGATTAAAATAATTTTTAGTACTAAAAATGGGTCGGGTTGGGTCGGACTGGGCTTTCAAAGCCCGTCCCATATTTAAAGCCCATATTTATATTAAAGGGCACTTATCCGGCTCAACCCATATTTACTAAAGCCTGGTTCGACCCTTATCTGGCCCATTCAACACCTCTAGCTACAACAAGTAGGTTAACAAGAGTATTTCTTGTATATATATCTAGTTTGTTAAGTGATTGAGTATCCCTTGCAAACACAAAACATTCCCTTTTTCTGAGAGACGTCTCTCAGGCCCAGTCCATCAAAGTTTATTTTCTACTCTTACTTTATAGTTTTTTTATGGGCCAATCCAATAAAAGATGGTCTCTCAAAAAGACCGTCTCTCATAATAATGGATGGAAATTAATAAAGACAGTTCACAGTTGAAGACCAATGAAAAAACTACACTAATTTACAAGATTTCTGAGGTGAAATTATCCAAATATGTGGAGACTTGGTTAATTGGTGTGCAAAGAAGGCGTTAGAGTAATGGTGAGGGAGACATATATCCACTTAGACCAAACATAGAAAAAATATTAAAGGACAATTTGTGCCTTTAAATTGCAAATATCTATGTACGTGTAGTGAAGCACTTTGCAACAAGGAGGTACAAAAGAGGAATTTAACTAGTAGTGTGAGAGGCTACCCATAAGAAGTGATTGGATTGACATTTTGTTTTTTAAATGTCATGGATGAGGAATCTATAAAAAGGAATATGCTAATGTGTGACTATACCTGGAAAAAGGTCGGTCGGACCGGTTACGGATTGGATTACTTTCGGTCGGGTTACTTTCGGGTCGCGTTATTCTCGGGTCGGGTCATTTTCGGGTCGAGTCACTCTCGGTTCCGGGTCGGTCGGTTTGACCCAACGGGTTATGAACTATGAAAATTTTTAAATGATTTTTTCATATTTTATTATTTATGAAACTTTTTTAATAAAAAACTATTTCTCATCCCTATGACATTAATCCATATATCAATTAACACAGTATTAAAGCCTTATATGTGATCTAAAACCAGTTGGTATGTCGGGTTCATCTATAAACAAAATAAGGGAATTAATACTTATTTTGTAATACTTGTAACATACGTGCTTCATAAAAGTTATTGCGTTAATTAAAGTTGTAACGTTAGATAAAAATGCCGTTAAATATCTTCTCATTTTCTCATAAAAAATATTTTCACAATTTTCATGTTGGAAAGATATACAAATAATTAAGTACTTATTTCGACTTATACGATACACGTTTTATAATCTAGGGTAGCGACATTTTTTTTCTGAAAAGCTCATTTAAATGTGCAAAACGCTCTTATAAATTATATCGATTTGCTTACTGAAATGTAGAAGAATAAAAAACTCATTTGATTGATTTAACAAGATATATGTATTCAATTAAGATGATTATAACGTCCTTTTTTAAAATAAAATAATTACGATGTTTAAAAAGATATTAAATGCGTATTTTTTGAGATCTATTAATGAGTTTTAGGGTTCAAAGGATATAGTCAATATGTTGAGATACGTTGAAAACAAAAATTTTATTTGAAATGAGTTCTAACATTGAGATTACTCTAAAAATTGACATTAGACCTGTCAAAATGGGTCGGTCGGGTAGGTTGCCCGTCGGGTCATTTTCGGTCAGGTCCTTATCGGGTCGGTCATGTTTCGGGTTAAGTTGCTTTCGAATCGGTCGGGTTCGGGATTTGACGGGTCGGGTCTCGGGTCCATTTTCGAGTCGGATCAAATTTTCTCAGGTCTAGTACTAATTGCTAATTAACTTCTTCATTTTTGATTACATTTAAGTACTAATATTTTTAATTACTCCTAGCCATTTTCTTAATTTTTTTTTTCTGAATTGATAAATCTTTGATGCTTTATATATTGTGTTTTTGTTCCCTGCTTGATTAAGATACCAAATTTCTATAGTAGAGTTCAGTCCACAAAGAATATAAATCTAATAAGTTAAAACAAAAGTAAAAAGATTGTGTAATTTATAAATTTTGTTTGATAATTTTATAAGGTCTAATCCAAACAATAATCTTGATCCACCATTACATTTGACTTGTAATACTACACAACAAAACACTTCTCGTTTCCTCTATATATTTATACATATAATTGTAAATAATAACTTAACATTTTCTAAATTCAAATTGGTTTTTCCCCAACAACATTTCCAGGAGGGTAATAATTGCAAGTAATAAAAGTACCCCCATTTTGACATTTTTCTGATGCACACCCAACACTTGTGGTACTATGCCAAATAATTTGTGAATAATGTCCACACATATCGTTGCAAGTATTAGTTACATAATTATAAAATTCCTTTTCACTAATCCAGAATTCAACTGCATTAGTAGCAGACAAAGGTCCTGGACTCATTGCTATATTTTCACCATAAAGCGGGGTCATAGAATGTTGCAATTTACAATCAAAGGCCCTTTTCTTAGCATATGATCTTGCAAAAGTTGCAAGTGTATTGTTCCATACCAATGGGGGCTGATTTACGGCGGCACGAGCAATATTGTGGGGTGTTAAGTATTGAAGTGTCCAATCAGATTGGATTCTTGCCCTACAAATTTGGGTCAGTGTAAAAACACTTACCAAAACAATGGCTATGGAAAGCTTGTTGATAGCCATTGTTTTAGGTTTTATTTATTTTTTTATGTTGTTGAAATTGAGATGAGGATGAAAGTTGAGGAAAAAAGGAATGGGGTTTAGAAGTATATATAGGTGTAATTTGTGAAATTATAGATGGGAATTGAATATAGGATTTTGATTGTGAAATTTGATTGTAAACTAATATTAGGTGGAGTCGTAAGGTAGAAAAAGTTGTGGCTATTTTGGTTGGATGATATGTGAATTTCTAGATTTACTAAAATTCGATTTAGGATGGTAAAATATAGAATGAATGGTGAATAAGTTTTTGTGTAGACGACCATTGAACTAATACTCTATATTTATTCATTTAGTCACCACCGGAATTTTTTGATATTAAGGTTGTGACTTGTGACGTTGATGTTATTGTAATTTGTAATGGTTAAAAAAATTTATTTGAATTTATCCATAATCACTGAAATTATTTAATTTAATTGTCTAACATTATATTCTCTCTGCACCTTTTTATTTGTTTACTTTACTTTTTACATACTTTTCAAAGCAAGTTTTGAGCCTCGATATCTCTTAGTACGTATCATAAAAAATTGTAAAAATTATATACTCCTTAAAAATTCTTTGCATTAAGACGAATCTAACAAGATCTCACATGAATATATTTTGTCTTCAATATATATTTTAAAAATCAAATTAAAATTTTTCTTTTGTAGATTGCAAAAACTTAAAAGTGAAAAAAAAATGAAGTATGCAATATTGTTACTGGCAGTCTCATGAGAGACCGTCTTTCTGAGAGATGTCTCTAAGGCCCAATCCATTAAAGGTTATTGCCTACATTTACTCTACATTTTTCCTAATGGGCCAACCTAATTAGAGATGGTCTCTGAAAAAGACGGTCTCTCACTAGAATTTGTGTTTTATTATTACATGTATTGTGCAACTTAGCATCATTTTGTTCTATTTGCTTGTTGTGACCTCGCCACTTCCGAGTTTATCATATATCCGCCGCGAACAGTGGTAATTATTTGTTGTTGATTAAGATTAAAATTTACAAGACATCAAAATATAAGGGCCTAGACCCAATTTGGATGTACATAACCAAATTTTGAAAAACAAAAATTATTGTGAGAGATAGTATTTTTAAAAGACGTATTAAATATATATGAGCTAAATAGCCCAATTTGTTTAATTAATACTCTCTCCGAATCAGTTTAGATGTTCCATTTGGGATTTCACGGATTTTAAGGGTTGAGTGGGGTCCATTAAAAATGTGGTAGTTGGGTATTTTAATTGATTAAATTAATTGTAAAGGTGGTAGTTGGGTATTGGGAATTGGAAAAGTGAGGGTATTTAGGTAAAAAAGGATAGACAAAAAAAGAAATGGGACAATTGGTATGGTTTTGCCAAATAAGGAAATGTGACATCTAAACTGATTCGGAGGGAGTACAAATTAAAGAGAAAATATAAATGTAGGCTTCTTGTTTTGAGGTCTTCTTTTTGAGACACGGTCTCTCACAAGAGTAGTTGTTTGAAAAAACTATGTTTATTAGAAAAAAATTCCTTAAGAAAATCACCAATTCTTACTTGAGACGGTTTCTATGAAAGACGCGTCTCAAATGGTACGGTCCATTATTATTTAAAAAAATAACTAAACAAACCGTGCTCTATATTAGTTGGTGATATAACCCATTGAAGTTGGTGTTATAACCTATTATAGTTGGTGTTTTGACCTATCAAAATCATTCTTGGAGGTGACATTTTATTGTTGTTTTAACCTTAAGTTGTTAACTTATTAAAGTTGGTATTATAACCTATTAAAGTTGTCATGTTAACCAAATAAAGTTGGTGTTTTAACCTGTTGAGGTTGCTATGTTAACCCATTGAAACACAAGTCAAAACACCAACTTCAAGAGGTTAAAATACCAACTGTAATAGGTTATAATATCAACTTTAATAGGTTAACAACTCAAGGTTAAAACAACAATTTAATAGATTAAAACGCCAACTCCAAATACCAACTATAATAAGTTATAATACGAATTTCAATAGCTTTAATAGGTTATAACACCAACTTTAAATATGTTCAAACGCGTGCGTCAGTCTTTAGGTTTGTATTTTTTTTAATTGTTGTGTTGCGCTGGGATCTCTAAGGTGAATTGTTCTAAGAAAATTTAATTCGCAAAATATATAATTGTTGATTCGTTGTTCTGAAACGATGAACAAACTTAGTATTTTTTTTGTCCTTTTAAAAATCATGACATTGTCTCCCTTAGTGAACAAAGTTTAATCTCTTGTTTGACGTGCCTGTCAATAACACATTTATTTTAGAAATCAAAATTCTCTGAAACTTATTTTGAAAATCTTTTTATAAAATTCTTAATTTATTCAATTTTCTACATAAAGGAGTCTTGAATCTATTCTCTCATGGGCTATAGATGGTTATAAACCATAAATAAATTGTAAGTGATAACTTTAACCAATAAAATCTCTATGCGCCAGCACAATACAGATGATCCCATCATTAAAAACCCAGCTAGTCTTGGACGAATTCGTCTCAATATGAGACGGATAATCCAATCATCACAATTATAAATTTTCTCAATATGCGCTCAGTACTTGATCTATTTAAGGTCATTATTGATACATTTAAGCTTAAAATTGAATTTTTTTTATAGTTAAAACTGATCAAATTAATCACTTTAACGTCTGAATTGATCATTCTTAGATCAAAATTTAAATTTTTATAACAAAGTAGCCGTGAACTCTTGGTCATTTTCCACTACAACAAATTTAGCTTTTTTTGCGACATTGAATTTAGTAGCATTAAAAAAATGCCACTAATTCATATTTTTAGTGTAATAATTATTGGTTTTTTATTTTTTAGTGCCACCAGAATGTGATTTAGCGACACTTAATTTGGTCTTTAGTGGCATATGCAATTGTCACTATAGTCTATAGTGACATTTGTGAGAAATGTCACTAGATCCTATGTCGCTAGTGTGACTTTTTAGTATGCGACTAAAGGGCTTAATAAATGTCACTAAATCCTCTACATACACTATAAGAAATTTGAAAAAGCGACATTTAAATTAAATGTCGCTAAATATATCCCACTAAAAGCAGATGATGTTGTAGTGTCCAAGAGCATTCATTGAATCAATTAACAAACATAATTCGAAATTGAAACTTCACCCACCTTAACATCCAGGATAAGCAAACATTACACCTACAAGTTTATTTCCAAGTCTATTATGAACATATTCTGTTGAGGAAAGCGCAATATCAATATTATTGATCGATGATTAAAAAGTACAAGTACTCTAATATCCCATTAAAACCATCATGTATGCATTAAATAAGAGTACTCGTATTGTGCAATGTTTTAACACTATTATTAATAGTTTTATTAACCATTTATTTGTTGTTAAAATTCATCTATAGTATGATATAATAATACCATTTTAATAAAATTCGTTCTGAAATTGTGAAAACATAACCATATTAAAGTACAAATTGATCAGTTTAACGTTAAAATTGAAATATTTATTTTAATAGATATGTTTAAGTTTTACTTTATGCTGAAATGAATACCTTTAAGGTCAAAATTGATAAATGCCCAGAAAATAGAAAAAACTTAGGAAAACGTGTGATGCTGTTACACGCGCGAATTGGGCCGACCCAAATTGACGGTCTCATAATGAGATCGTCTCGTCAAAGTTTTTGTGTATAAAAATATATATTTTGAAATTGAAATTAGATATAATTCTATAATTTAGGAAACTTAAAAATTTTAAATTTATTTGGTTTCCTTGTTTTGTGGGTAAAAAACGACATCTTTTTGTTTTCATGTGAAAACAACTTAAATTATATCAAACATTAGTACATTACATAAGTATTTTAATAATTCTATATTAATTCCGTAAACAGCTAGTCTCCTAAGGGACCGTCTTTTTGAAAGACATCTTTCAGGTCCCGCTCATTAAAGTTTAATATCTACTTTTACTCTATATTTTCCTTTATGGATCAATTCAATTAGAGATGGTCTCTCATAAAGACTTTCTCTCACAAGAATTTGTGTTTCGTATATGAAGGAGCATGTAATTTGTACTCCTTAGAAATACCCCTTAATAGAGACCAATTCAGTTAACAAAATTTTCTTTTAAAAAAAGTTATCAAAATTTACTTGGTACCAGGACAGGAGTAGAACTTTTCTATATTTTGATTTTTCCAAAAACCCAGGAAACAGCGAGGTGATTTGTACTATGAATCAATTAACAACTTCAATTCATCATCATTTTGATGAAAAATTGATGAATGATGTTCGCGATCACAAATTAAACAACTTATTAGGGCAAAAGAAATTACATCTAGTGCTAGACTTAGACCATACTCTAGTACATTCTAAAGGGATTAAAACCCTAACCACTCGTGACAAACTACGAATCGAAGATCATCGTCAAATGTACAAGGAAGGCGAAGCGGATTTGTACGAGGTAATTTTATACTTCTGTTTTTCTATAATACTTGTTACATTAGAAATTATAGTATTGTTTATCATTTAAACTTATTTTCTATGTCGTTTACAATTTGCTTTTTTAGGTTGATATGCAGTCTCACCGTATAAAATTCATGACAAAATTAAGGCCAAATGTGCGAAATTTCCTCAAAGAAGCAAGCAAATTGTTTGATTTCTCAATTTTTACACTAGGAACACGCGGTTATGCAAGACGAATGATTAAGTTACTCGATCTTGATGGGTTGTACCTTGCTCATTCACAAGTGATCACAAGAGAAGATCTCGTTAGGCCACAATCAAAGAAAAATCCACTTAAAAAAGATCTCAATCTTGTGTTGTCACATGAAAAGGTTATTTTAATTGTGGATGATGACAAAAATGTATGGAAGAATAATGCTGAAAATTTGATTGATATAAGCCCATATGAGTACTTTGAGGGTAATATAAGTCAAGCCGTTTATTATAATAGAGAACGAGTTCGATTGGTAGTAACCGGCGAGAGTGGTATGTATGATGAATTAACAAGAGTTTTGCGAGAGTTGAAAAAGATTCATCAGGAATTTTACGATATTAAAGAAAACAATCAAGATAAATTGGAAAATCGAGATGTTAGGGTTGTAATTGAGGAGATAAAAAGAAAGTTCACGTTGTAGGGGAACCAATTTATCATCGCATATTTCAATCGATTTATTAATGTAATAAATAATATAATTTTACTAACAAGTAGAATTAGGTCATTTTTGTATTCGTAGTACATTAATGATATAGTTTTTAATTTGTTTTAGAGAATTAGTTCTAGTTATTAATTAACTTCTTGATTTTTGATTACATTTAAGTAGAATTAGGTCATTTTTGTATTCGTAGTACATTAAGAAGTTTTTAATTTGTTTTATTAGTTCTAGTCGTTTTCTTAATTTTTAATTTTGTGTGGAATTTATAATCTTTGATGGCTTTATATATTGTGTTTTTGTTCTCTACATGATAAAAATACTAAATTTACATGGTAGAGTTGAGCCGACAAAGAAATTTAAATCGAACAAACTAAAACAAAAGTAAAAAAAGATTGTATAAAGTAACGTACATACATGTATTCACGCCATATCCTTGAGAAAATAAGAGAGATTTCTAAAATTTGAATTTTTATTCACCTTCATTAAAAAAGAAAATAATGTCCTATTTATACGACAAATAATAGAAAGAAACCCTATCCCTTTTCTAAAAATAACCTAACAAGAAACTATTATTAGTATCTAACTAAAAAAACTATTATTAGTAAAAACCTAAAAATAACTATTATTTTCTACACTCCCCCTTAAGTTGAGTGGTCGGATCTTGAACACCCAACTTGGGAAGTGTCTCTTCAAAGACTTTTGTTCTAACAACCTTCATAAGAATATCTGCGATCTGGTCCTTGGATGTAACGGATGGAAGACTAATAACTTCATTTTCAAGTTTCTCTTTTATGAAGTGACGATCTACTTCTACATACTTTGTACGGTCATGTTGGACTGGGTTCTCGGAAATACTAATCGCAGCTTCATGATAACAATAAAGCTTACATGGTTTAGTTTGATGAAAACCAAGTTCGTCTAACAACTTTCGGAGCCATAAAACTTTAGTTAAGCCTTTGGCAATACCCCTGAATTCTGCTTCACCACTAGATAAAGCTACAACTTTTTGCTTCTTACTTTTCCAGGTCACCAGATTACCTCCAACAAAAGTAAAATATCCTGAGGTTGACTTCCTTCCATCTCTATCTCCTGCACAATCGGCATTAGTATAGGCTAATAAATCAAGATTACCATTCTTTTAAAATAAAATACCTCGAGCACACGTTCCTTTGAGATATCTAATTATCCTCATGACAGCTTCAAGATGATTAGTTTGAGGAAGATGCATAAATCTACTAACAATTTCTACCGCATAAGCTATGTCCGGTCTAGTATGAGAGAGATATATAAGTTTACCAACTAGTCTCTGGTATTGCTCTTTCTTAGTCAACTTAGCTCCCTCAAGGGCCTCAACAATTCGTAAACCATGATTACCCATTATTGGAGTTTCCGCTGGCTTACAATCAATCATCCCAGTACTAGCACGTAGATCAAGAATATGTTTCTTTTGATTAATGAATATTCCGAGCTTTGATCTAAGTACCTCAACTCTAAGAAAGTGTTTAAGATTTCCAAGATCTTTCATTTCCAACTCTTTAAAGAGTTTTCCCTTCAATTCTGCTATCTCTTCCAAATCATCTCCTGTTATTATCATATTAGCAACATCTAGTATTGGATATGTAATCTTCTTCTCACGTGTCTTCAAGAATAAAGTGTGGTCTGCATTACTTTGCCTATACCCAAATTTCTTCATAGCAAGAGTGAATCTCCCAAACCACGCCCTTGGAGATTGTTGTAAACCATATAAGGCCTTCTTAAGTTTGCATCCTTCTCCCTTCTTAAATTTGTGAGTGAAGCCAGGACGAGCTTCCATATAGATTTCATCCTGTATTTTTCCATGAAGGAAAGCATTTTTAACATCAAACTGATGGAGAGGCCAATCTAAATTAGCAGCAACTGAAAATCAAACTCGAAATTGTATCAATTTTAGCAACAAGAGAAAAAGTTTTAGAGTAATCGATCCCATACGTTTGTATATATTCCTTTGCTACAAGCCGGGCCTTATATCTTTCAATGGTACCATCTGCATGACGTTTAATAGTAAAGACCCATTTGCATCCAACTACATTTTTACCATTTGGAATAATGCACTTTTCCCACGTATTATTCTTTCGTAAGGCATTAATCTCCTCCTCCATTGCGACCTTCCATTCTTTACTTTTTAAGCTTGGTCTACATTGCGAGGAATATTGTCAGAACAAACTGCAGTATGAAACAAAATTGCCTTCTTTGATAATTTACTCTCTACAATATTACTAATGGGATACTTAGACCTTTGAGATTCAAATTCTGGATCATATCTCCTTGGCGGAATTCCTCTTGTACTCCTAGAAGGTAATACATACCTATTAGCTGGAATTGTATTAGAAGTTTGATTAATACTTTCCTTGTTTCCACTACTCATTTCAAGAGAAGGACTACCAACATTCTCACAAGGCGTAGGTGGAGATAAAGTCGGTGGATCATTATATACTGACTGAGTAGGATTTGAACCTTCTTGTGCAGTAATAGGAGTTGAACTTTCAGGTATAGAAACAGGAAGTTGAAGATTAATTGGAAGACTAAGAAGTGATGTGTCTTGATTGTTCATAATAGAAGACGTATTCTCTTGTGCCTCTTATCATGGACTGGATCGAAACATCTATACCCCTTTTGATGAACACCATATCCAACAAACACACATTTAACTGCTCTAGGTTGCAATTTGTTCCTATCTCCTTTCATAAGATGAACATAAACAACACAACCAAACACCCGTGGAGGAAGATTATGGGTAGGCATTATAGTTGTAAGGGAATTCAAGGTCTCAAGAGGTGTCTTAAAATCTATCTATCTTGTAGGGAGGCGATTTGATAAATAATTTGATGTCGCAATGGCTTCAGGGCAAAAATACGCAGGAACATGAGACTCGAACATCAAGGCCCTCGCCATCTCAAGAAGAGTGCAATTTTTCCTCTGAGCAACTCCATTTTGTTGTGGAGTGCCAGAACAAAACGTTTGATGAATTAGACCATTAGAAGTTATAAACTCTTTCATATCAAGTTTTATATATTCGCCTCCCTTATCAGATCGTAGAATATGAATTTGTTTGTTAAACTGCGTCTAAATCATTTTATAAAACCTCACAAAAACACTAAACACCACAGATTTCCGTTTCAAAAAATATACCCAACTCATACGTGTGCAGTCAATAATGAATAACACAAAGTAAGAATATTCATGTAAAGTAGCATTTTATTATATTTATATTTTCCAGTTGCTTATTTTTATTTGATCTTGAATTAGAAGCATTTTGAACATGAAAGGAGCTAAAAGAAATGTTACCCCCTTTAGTTTCAGATGCTATATTCGTGACTTCTTCTTTACATTCCATCAAATGTGCCTTGGCTTTGAAATCTTCTTTTCTTTTTGTTTAGGAGTTAGTGTCCCTGATTCGTTTATCATTTTCCAACCACCATTCGGGATAACCAATAATTTTGAAGCATCGCTCCTTTGTGTGTTTGGATCCACCACAGTGAGAGCACTTTAAGTGGCTCTTATCTTCCCTTCTAAAATTGTTGTTTTCTAGCTTCCTTTTTGATATTATGCCTGACCCGATTTCGGTTAATATCGTGCTTGGTGTAGATGTACGACACATGATATTTCTTCGAATAATCTCCCTTCTAATTTGTGCATACGCCGCTTTTACAGATGATAAAGGATCTTGATTAAGAATATCTAATTTTTCTTTGTCAAGATTCTCATTAATACCAGCCAAGAATTGATGTAAACAATTTGGTTGCACTAATACATTATATGTAGTGATATCTTTATCACACGTCATTGGATTCGGGATTGTTCTATCTATTTCCTTCCAGGTCGATATCATCTTTCCATAAAAAACATCAATGGAATCTTTACCTTGTTTGATACTTGTAGCTTTGACTGTTAAATCAAAGATCTGTAGACCATCTCTTCCACTGCTATACAAGGCCTCTATGCCTTTCCAAAAGTCTTTAGATGTTGTATAATCCAAAAATTCATTTACAATATCCGAGTGAATATTTTCTATGATCCAAGAAAATACGAAAGAATCTTTTTGTATCCACTTGGTATACTCTAGATCTGTCATGGAAGGAGGATCGGTCGTGATATGATTGAGTCTTACTCTTCCATTAATGGCCAAATACATCATTTTTGACCATTTCATATAATTTTGCTTGTTAAGTTTTTCGGTAAGTATCAGGTTTTGGCTTGAAGACTTATTGGAATTTTGATTTGGTTTGTTTAATTGTTGTAAGATTTGTAACAATTAATCCATTGGATTCTATTGTTGGTTTTCTTGATTTTCTCCAGAACTATTTTCTGTACTCATTATCAAGTAACAAAACTATGATTAGGGTGTTTAAATTTTCTTGATCAAATTTGAACCATAAGGCTCCGATACCATGTTAAATTAGGCTGGACTTATTGTCAATGCTAGCACATTGACGGGGAGACACGAGGTGCACACAATAATTCAGTTCTTTTGAAAGTTGATTAATAGAGAGTAATTTATGTGATAATCTTGGAATGAAAAGACAAGTTTTAATTTCCAAGTTTGATGTTACTTCAGTAGACCCTGCATTTTCTACTTTAACACACTCCCCATTAGCCGTATGAATATGAGTTTGTCTCGTAGATTTAATATTTATAATATCATTAAGGTTATTCGTCATCGTATCTGTCACACCACTATCAAAATTCTATTTTCTTATCATAAGTTGAGGACACATATGAAATATTATTAGCATACCCACTTTGTTGAGACTCGTTTTGGGCTAGTAAAGAACAACTAGAGACTTCTTGAGAATTAGTATGGACCGAAATTAATGGAACAGCAGCCGGCCCACTCATGTGATTGGAATTCTGCTGCAGCCGGCCTAAGTTTCTTTCCTGTTCTATTTCTTTTATTTCCTTTGACCCACTCAGCAATTTAGAATTCAGTAACAACTTGCCCATTTTCCTACTATGTGGTTTTACTTTCTTAATTTCCTTTGTGCTTTGTAAAGGTGCAGTTGGCCCACTATTGGGTTTTACTTTCTTGATTTTCTTAGGGTTTTTTAAAACTCTGTCTATAAAAGAAGGAGACCTAAGGTTTGTATTTTTTCCTTCCTCATTTTCAAACATAAGAGCTGCTGTCCCCTTTAGTAACCCAACAGCAACCGAAAATTCCTCCTTCTTTATTATTTAATTTGCCTTCATTATTTACTTTGCTTGCTATAGGATTATTAATGCCCTTCTTCACCTCTACTAAAGCAGTCAAAATTCCTCCTTTAATGGAGTTTGTGGCTGTGTTATCATCAAGTAGAGCACAAAGAATATTTTTTGGTTGTGGTTTTAAAATTGGACATACTTCCTTTGAGATGGAACAACCTTTTCCTACCTCAGGAAGATGATTAAAAATTTTCCTATATCTTTTTATATTATCATTTTTTGATCTAATGTGAGGAGGAAAAACACCTTGTGTTTGATTCTGATTTTCGGATCTATATTCATTTTGAACAACTTCATGTGAGGAGGAATAAACATCGTTTCCTTCCTCTTGAAGACATTCAAACTTATTATAGCATTTTCTAATTTTAATCGAACCATTGGCTCTGATACCATGTGAAAATAAGAGAGATTTCTAAAATTTGAAATTTTTATTCACCTTCATTAAAAAAGAAAATAATAAGTCCTATTTATACAAAAAATAATAGAAAGAAATCCTAACCCTTTTCTAAAAATAACCTAACAAGAAATTGTTATTAGTACTCTAACTAAAATAACTATTATTAGTAAAAACCTAAAAATAACTATTATTTTCTACAATCCTATGGAATAGAATTTTTTTTTGAAGTTATGGAATAGGATTAACAACTATGTTGGAATTAACTAAGATCACGGATATATGCCTTTTATATTTTATTAGTCGGTTACCTAACAATTTGGCGATTAGTGATCTTGATTATTTTTAACATAATTTCACATGTTTTAGAAAAAAAAATTAAGTTTATTAATTTGAATTGGTGTTTAGATCAAATCTCCCCTATCACTTTTCGTTTCTTTGCTATTAATAAAAAAAAGTTAAATAAATTGAAAAAAAATGTAGATTAGGGGCAAATAAAATGTAATGACATTATTACATGAAAAATAAATGTAGATTAGGTACACTCATTTAATAAACGTTATATGAAAAATAAATTTGGATAAAATACTCCCTTTGTTTTCTTTTGTTCTTCTCACATTTCTCATTTGGAAATTTTAAAATGTTTTTCTCATTTGGCATCATTCTATTTTAGTAACTTATAGAATTCAAGGAAATTATTACACTTACACTCTAATCTAATCTATAGAAATTAATTTACATTCTTATTCCCAATGTATTTACTTTATACACACCCAATAAAATGTAATGACATATTACACTTACACATTAATTAATAGAATCTTTTCTTTTTGTTTGATATATAAAAATTTCTTTCATTTACCAGAAAAACACAAATACAAAAGGCAAAGAAAATTAATAGAATCTTTATTTTTTATATTACTAGTTGTGGGGCACGCGGTCCCCCAAGATATACTTCGGTTTTGATGATACAATGCCGTAAACTTTTGGAAAACCGTAGCATATGGAAAATGTTTGTGTTAATTATAGCTGTGATTGGATAATAATGGTGGTGCTAAGGCATTTCGCAAAGAGGCTATAAAATAGCAGTTGTTCTGATTTTTATTATTCATGTTTGTTGTCTACTTAGAATAATCTAGATTCAAATCAATTGCCCCCAGAACATCGAGTAGAAGTAGTTCTCATTTTGTAGCAAGTAAAAGAAACCACAGTATAACACATTCCTTTTTTCCATGTTTTGGCGAACCACTTATAATTTAATAGGTGTGCAAATGTTCATTACATGTACGCTATTCCTGAGATGCCGCCTGTGAGAGAATTAGACTTTAAGATTGATTTAGTCCCGGGAACAGGACCCATTTCAAAGGCACCTTATAAGATGGCACCTACCGAGTTGCAAGAGTTGAAGGTACAACTTGAGGATTTGTTGGATAAAGGATATATAAGACCGAGTGTATCACATTAGGGTATATAAGACCGAGTGTATCACATTATAAAGAAAGATGGAACGTTAAGACTATGCATTGATTATAGGGATTTATAAAGTGTGACGATGAATAATGAATATCCACTTCTTAGAATTGAGTATTTGTTTGATCAACTTAGGGGTGCAGGAGTATTTTCAAAGATTGATTTGAGATCGGGTTATCATCAATTACGAATTGTAGAGGAGAATATAGCCAAAACAACTTTTCGAACAAGGTATGGCCATTATGTGTTCAATGTCATGCCCTTTGGAATCAGTAATGCGTCAGCTGTCTTTATGGACCTTATGAATAGGACTTTTGAGCCTTATTTGGATAAGTTTGTAGTTGTTTTTATTGATGATATTTTGGTATACTCTAAGGATCGAGAGGAGGATGAGGCTCATTTGAGGAAAGTTTTTGAGATTTTAAGAGAGAATAAGTTGTATGCTAAGTTTTCGAAATGTGAATTCTGGTTAGAAAAAGTAACATTTTTGGGGCATGTAGTCACAAAAGATGGAGTAGCGGTAGATCCCTCAAAGGTTCAAGCAGTAATGAATTGGCATACACCCACTAATGTGACAGAAGTGAGAAGTTTCTTAGGTTTAGCCGGATACTATAGGAGATTTGTGAAGAATTTTTCGAGAATCGCTCAGCCTATGACTAACTTGATAAAGAAGACCACTAAGTTCCAATGGGATGAGAAGTGTGAAACGACATTTCAAGAGTTAAAAACAAGGCTTACTTCTGCTCCCGTGCTGACTTTATCGAATGAAAGTGGAGAATAGGAGGTTTATATGAATGCATCTAAGAATGGACTAGGTTGTGTGTTTATGCAATATGGAAAAGTGGTAGCATATGCTTCACTGCAACTTTAGTCGCATGAGAAAAATTACCCTACACATGACTTAGAATTGGAAATTGTAGTGTTTGCATTGAAAATTTTGAGACATTATTTGTTTGGAGTGAAGTGCAAGATTTATACTGATCACAAGAGTTTGAGGTTCTTGTACACTCAAAGGGATTTGAATATGAGACAAAGACGATGGTTAAAGCTCATTAAGGATTATGATCTGAATTTGAATTATTGTGAAGGAAAGGCAAATAAGGTAGCTGATGCTCCAAGTAGGAAGTCAAGTCATACAATGAATGAATTAATTTTGGCAGATGAGTTGTGTGAAGAGATTCGGAGGATGAACTTAGAAGTGGCAGAGTATGGATATGTGAATACTCAATTGAATGGAATGATGATCAAGCCCGATATTTTTTAGGAAATTAGAGTGATGGTTACGGATAACTGGTTAACTAAGTTCAAGAAGTTGAAGGAGGATGGTCAGGCACTTGAGTTTGAAAGTGATGAAAATGGTGTAATGAAGTATAAAGGAAGATGGTGCATACCGCATGATGAGGATCTTAAGACTAAGATTATGCCGGAAGCCCATAATTCCCCATACTCAATACATCCTGGCGGTGATAAGATGTACAAGGATCTTAAGAAGAACTTTTGGTGGTCAAACATGAATCGTGAAGTTGCAGGCTATGTGGCGAAGTGTCTAACGTGTCAGAAGGGGAAAATTCAACATATGAAGCCGGGGGGAAAATTGCAACCATTAGAAGTACCTGGATGGAAGTGGGAGTCGATTTTGATGGACTTTGTAATAGGATTACCAAAGTCAAAAACAGGGAAGAATTCCATATGGGTGATAGTGGATCAATTAACAAAAACAACAAGGTTTATAGCAATGAAGAATACTTGGACAATGCAACAGATGGCGGATGCATATTTTCAGGAGGTAGTGAGATTGCATGGTGTGCCTAAGGACATTGTATCGGATAGAGATTCGAGATTTCTATCCAAATTTTGGAAGATGTTACAAGATGCAATTGGCACGATACTGAAGTTCAGTACTGCATTTCATCCAGCAACAAATGGTCAAACAGAGAGAGCGATTCAGACTCTTGAGGATTTGTTGAGAGCATATGTTATGGATTTTGGTGGATCCTGGGAGGATAATTTGATGTATGTAGAGTTTTCTTACAATAATAGTTTTCATTCTAGCATAGGAATGGCACCTTACGAAGCTCTATATGGGAGAAAGTGTAGGAGTCCAATATGTTGGAATGATGTTAATGAGTCGATGGGATTAGGACTAGAAATGATTGAGGAGACTACAAGGAAGGCAAAGATGATTCGGGAACATATGAGGGGCGCGCAAGATCGTCAGAAGTCATATGCAGACAAAAGGAGGAGAGCGTTAGAGTTTGAGGTAGGTGAAAAATTTTTGCTCAAAGTATCACCAAGCAAGGGTGTCATGAGATTTGGTAGGAAGGGTAAATTAAGTCCTCGTTTTATAGGTCCTTATGAAGTTTTGGAACGAATTGGGGAAGTAGCCTATAGATTAGCCTTACCTATGAACTTAGCCAAAGTCCACAATGTCTTCCATGTATTCCAACTTAGAAAATATGTCCGTGACCCTTCCCATATCATACAACCTGAAACCATTGAACTTGATGAAACCCTTACCTTTGAAGAAAAACCAATAAAAATCCTTGATACCAAAACAAGATGTACCCGGAACAAGGAAATCAAGTTGGTCAAGATATTATGCACGAACCAACAAACCGAAGAAGCAACATGGGAAACTGAAGTTGACATGATAAAGTGATACCCCAAACTTTTCGAACGGGTACGTTGATTTTCGAGGACGAAACTTTTTAAAATAGGGGGGTGATGTGAGTCTATCATATCGTCCAAGTTTGTTTTAGTATTTCAGTATTTTGAGTTTTAACTTTATGTTTGAGGACAAACTTTTATTTTAAGGGGGAGTGTATGTGATATCCGTTTCTTTTTTTAACAAAAAAAAAATAATAATAAAATAAATATTTCAAAAATTTTTAAACGAAAAAAAATGTTATTCAAAACTGATTTACGGTTAACCTTCTCAACTCCCATCCCCATTATCTCCATTAACCCATAACTCCCTTTGATAACCACCTATTTACCCCTATAAATTCAACCTTCTACCCATAAATTATTCACCTATCCTCACAAACTCTTCCTCCTGCAAATTACTCTTTATTCTCCATTTGTTCAAAGAAAAAAATTTCAATCAAAAGAAAGAGAGAAATTGGATATCAAAGGTATGAATCTCATCAATTGTTAGGTGTTTTTATCCATCTTTGGATCTGAAAAAAAAAAGGATTTATGTCCTTAATTTCCGGCGACATGGCGGTGTGATAAATGAAATTATTTGCACTTATCCGTGCTATTTTTTATGCTTCTTATATGTAGTTTTAGTGGGATTTAGGTATAATATTAGCGATTTTATGTAATTTTGTCTCATAAGCTTAATATTGTGTTTTATGTAGTATATGAGGTGAAATTGGAGTTTTTATTAGGTACCGGGGTTATAAGAGGGTGAAGGCTTGGAGAAATATCCTAAGACCCCTAGAATATGTGAAGAGATCGTTGCTCGCTTGAAGATGTTTCATAATGAAGATGGGCAGAAGGGAAAAGAGTACAAAAGCGCTTAAAAGACAAAAGTTTTGAGGTGAAATTTGATACATGCTCACTGTTTTGGCCATAACTTTTGATAGGGAGATCCGATTAATGTAAAGTTTGCGGTATTGGAAAGTAGACTTCAAGATCTTTCAGACGGTATATTATATGTCCATATTGACAACCGAGCAAGAAATGGCGGTCATTAAAAGTTCGAGAGTCAGAACAGAAGCGACGCTCGTCGCCCATTAAGCGACGCTCGTCGCCCATTAAGCGACGCTCGTCGCTTATCAGTTCCGAACGATTTCTGGCGGTTTTCTTCTCTAATTTTTGGAGTCACTATATAAAATGACGGTTACAACTTTTCAAAGAGGGCTTTTTATCAGTTTCATTTTATGTTTTCTTAGTTTTTCTCGCAAGTTTTTAGCTTTTTCATTCCTGTAATTTCAATTCTTGCAATTCTACTTTCGGATTCTTCGAGATTTTCGAAGCTTTCTTTATTGAACATTGTATTTTGCATTTGGATTTGGTATTTCAGTTTATGTCATCTTCAAGATTTGTTAGTTCCCTTTGGTTATTATCTTGTTCTTTAATTTTAATTGTCTCATGCTTTATGTTTTCCATGAATATGAATTGTGAGTAGTTTTCATATCTAAGGTTAGGGAATTATCCCTAATTCGAAGTATGAATTGATATTTTATCAATTGATTGTGTGCGATTTGAGTCTATGATTGAACTTATGCTTAATGAATCTTGATTTAAATATCTTTATTAACCTTTTCAATAGAATGAAAGTTTGAGGATGGGATTAACTTAGGATTGGAATATATTTGAGTTAAATTCCTTCGAGTATTAACCAGTATTAATCAATAGAACGGAAGTTTGAGGATTAATGCTAGTTGGTCTTAAATCAATATTAATCAATAAAGCAGAAGCTTGAGATTAATTAGATCACGTTCGATTATGTTAATGGCTCAATTTCATACAATCATGACAGTAATTGAATTCCATGTTAGAATTAGGTGACGCCCGACGCCCTAGAGTTTGTCTTATTATTGTTTTTACACCATTATCATTACTTGTTTTAGTTTCATGCATCTTAGAATTAGATTTTAAACCCATATTATTTGTTTATCCTGTGTCTTGTAGTCATAAGCATACAATTTGACGATCACGGACACCGGGATGCCGCCGGCATGTGACGACCAACGCCAGAGCCACCAACAGCCGGCTGTCGCAGCTTCTTCTTCCTCCCTCTCCCTTTCTCCTCTCTCTTCTTTCTTCCTGCATTTTCTCTCCTGGGTTTTGGTACCCAATACTCTTTCTTTTTGTATCGAACATATATTAAGATGTTACTGTTTTTTAATTCTTCTTATCTTTTTTTTATTTTGTTTTCTTTTCCCCTTTTTTTTTTTTACAAATTCTTACATGAGACCGTCTATACAATAGACATCTCAAGTTTTGGGCTTGCCCAATTCATAAATTTTACAAAAGAATTGATTGATGGCTTTGGAAGTTAAAAGGGAGATATGGGTTGAGCTCTTAAGAGACGTCTATACTATAGAGACGGTCTCTCAAGAGAGGGTTTGTCCTTTCTAAGCATTATTTTAAATTGTTTTTTTTTAAAAAAAATTTTTTTGTCCTGTTTTTTAAGCCATTCTACTATCTTTAAAAGTTTAAACTATCTTTTTTAAATTGCTATTTTAAATGAATAACATTTTTAATCGAGAGTCGTTTAATTTATTTATTTCAATTGAGTTGATTAAAGTATTAATTTGAGATATATTATTTTATCGTGTAGACATTAGATTCGTAGATCGAGATTATTAGAAGCGTACGTCTGTTTAGGATCGCGCGACAAGGTAATTCTCAATGTCCATCTAATTAGGATTATCCCATTAGTATTATGTGCTAAGTGATTAATTTGTTTAAATGTGTTGCATGATTTTGTATGATATTATTTTGTGTGACATTATATATAATATATTTAATTATCAAAATTATACTTACTGTAATTTTTGTCAAATTTGAGTTTATAGTTATTATTTTGATAAAATTTATATTATTATTTTTGATAACGAATTTAGATACGGTTTAAATTTGAAAGAAGAATATTTATAATGTTATTATTTTGATGAAAGTTTATTAATATTTTTAATAATGATTTTGAAATACGAATTGATTCGAAAGAGAAACACTTATGATATTAATTGTTGTTGTCACCAATTGATGTTAAAATGGTGATTTAAAAAATGAGATTTCAGTTGGATATTCTTGAGATATATTTGATGGAGAAAATTTGTGATCATAAATAAAATAATAATGTAACGTTTGACTATATGTTTTTGTGCTCGCGACTAATTATTAAAATATATTAAATCACGTAAAGTCTAACGATGGGAATGAAGCTCTTATATTTGTTGTGATCAAAGTATAAGAGTGATGAACATGTTGCTCTGTTTGGTTAGTATAGCTGCCGACAGGTTATTATTTTTGATACTTGATACAATGTTTGGTCTTCCTTCTATTTGTTGTGATCCAAGTAGAAGGGGTGTGCACATTTGCGTTACTTGAGACTACTCTGTTGGCCTTGATTAATTATTTTGGGTGACGACCTCTTGATGAAGTACGTATAGGGGTAAAGTCTCGGCCTATTGGCATTCTCGTTCCCTCAAATTAAAAATTGATTATGTGTTTGTCATCATTAAATATCAAATTAATTAATTGGCTTATGTGTTATTATATTACATCCATAAATTGATCTTTAACTCAACTTTATACTCCCTCCAATTCACTTGTGTTGTCCCATTTCCATATTGGGACAATTCACTTCAATTGTCCCATTTCCTTTTTTGTCTACCTTTTTTTTACCTAAATACCCCCACTTTTTCAATTCCCAATACCCCACTAACACTTTTACAATTAATTTAATCAAATTAAAACCCCACTTTTCCAATTTCCAATATCCAACTACCACATTTACAATTAATTTAATCAATTAAAATACACAACTACCACCCACTCTTAATATTTGTATCAAACCCAAATGGGACAACACAAGTGAATTGGAGGGAGTATTACTTTATTTTCTAAAATCATTTTTAACTCGATTATATTTTTTTTTTAAATTATTTTCAAACTTACTGTTTTACGGGATGGAGTTGGAATTACTCAGTTTTCTTGATTTTGGGAGTTTTCCCTTGTTTTTGTTGCATTCTTATTTTTGCAGGTTTTTGATCACGTGGGGATCATAGAGTGAGGATCACATAGAAATATAGCTTTTATTAGAGTCGCATTTCAGTATAAACTTTACTTTCAGTTGTTTAAGTTTTATATAGACATAGATTGCGTTTAAGTCTTTTTTTATGTTGTAAGACCCTTTGTCGAATTTAAATTTATTAAGTTATTTCCTAGCCATTTAGCCTTACATTTATTTTCTTAGAAATAGATGTGGCGGTGACACTCTCATGAGTAGGTTTTGGCTCGTGTTTTTCAATAAAAGTGATGTTGAAAATTTGACCTATTTGGGGGTGTTACAAATATACTTGGAAATTGAAGACCAAGACATTTTCTGTCGAGCAACGCAGCCAACAACAACTCTAAGTAGCCAACAGGACAACTAGCACCAACAATCAACAACAGAACAACAATAACAACAACAACAACCATCCAACAATAACATATACAAACAACCAACAAAAACCAACAGGACTACCAGCACCAATAGCCACGAATAGAACCTACAACAACAGCAACCATCCAGCACCAACAAAACTAACATCAACAATAGATTGGGGAAGTAGATAACATCAAATTTACAAAGTCAGTCACACTTTCGAGTTACATATTCAAATTCACACTTTAGATCTTATAGTAGTGGACGGAAATGTTTAGGTTTAAACATCATGTAGATTCATTCAAGTTGTTTATGACTAAACATTTAATAGAAAGGTTTTGGGTAGGGCTGGCAAAAGTTGACCCGACCTGCTAACCCAACCTGAACTTAACCCGAAATATGTGGGTTTGAGTTGAGACTTTTGACCCAATTAATTAAAGGATAAATTACCAAGAATAATACAACCTTTTGCTTATTTCCTTACAATAATACCAACTTTTGATTAACCATGAATAATACCAACTTATAGGGGTGTTTCCCAAGAATATACCTAACATGTTAAAAATCAAACTATAGGTGATTATTTGACCAAAAAAATTAGTAAATTAGTTAATAAACTAAAGTTGGTAGTATTCTAGGAAAAAACACCCCAAAGTTAGTATTATTCATGGTTAATCAAAAGTTCGTATTATTGTAGGGAAATTAACAAAAGGTTGTATTATTCACGGTAATTTTCCTTAATTAAATGGGTCGACCCGATCGGATCTGTTTATTAAATGGGTTAGGTTCAGGTCAAAATTTTAAACCCGAAAAAAAACCTGTACAACCCATTTAATTAAATGTTTTAATTTCGAGTTAAATCAATAAGTATAAGCTAAACTTGGTTCATTTAATATTTTCTTATTTTTCATAGTAAATACAAACTAAACAACAAATTAACATAAATTTAAAATTAAAGCCTTAAAAAAGTAGATTTAAACAACGTTAAAAACATTAAAACGAAAACAAAAAAATTATAAACGGGTTAAGTGGGTCAAAATCAGTTCAACCTGATTTGTTCCAGGTCGGGTCAAGGTTATGATTTTCGACCCAATTAACTAAATGGGTCGGGTCTGGATCAACGGTTTTCATGACCTGTTTATATATGATCCGAACTTGAACACTACCCAACCCGATCTGTTTGACAGGCCTAGTTTTGGGGTATTTAATGCAAAAAAAAAATATTCATTTTAGGCACATCTCTTAGAAAACATGTTATTTTCATTATTTAGATCCATAAATATATTCTTTGCCTTCTAAAATCATAAATATTGGTCGCACTGTGAGTATGTGTATAGAGTTTTTAGCAACTAATAAGCCCACTTTTTAAAAAAAATCATTGAGTTTTTCATTGGACTAAAAAAAATCATCACAGACCAACACATATGAACATGCATAATCAAGAAAAACAACAACAAATATAACATCATTAGTCAGAGGAATAGAATAACCGTTTCACATACGAGAGAAAGGCCCCTTAACATCATAAACAATATCATCATCTTCATTAAGGTTGTTCAAAAATACCCAACCGGCCCGACCCGACCTTTGACCCACTAACCCGCAAGATAAATAGCGGGTCAAATTATTAAAAAATTGAAAAATCCGAGTCAGGTCATGGGCCGATATTAAAATATGTCGGGTACCCGGTTGACCCACTCAAGTTAGTGACGATTTAATTTTTTTATATTTTATAGCGTTTTCTAAAATTGATTGGTACAAAACTAACCACATAGTAACTCTCGCTTCACCTTCTAATTGTATTTTTTTTGGCCACGAATCTTTTAATTAAGTTTTTGTTTCATTACGTCGTGTGTAACAAGAGTATGTTGAGCAAAGACAGGCCGTATGGATAAATAAACTATCTTTAGGAGATGTTGATGATTGTATTTTGTGGCTTTGTAGAAACTGCAGCAATCCTTAACACTTGACAGAGGACATATGCATGATAAATTATAAGACCAAAATCACCCAGTATAAAACTTAAAAATTCCACATAATTCACAATTAAATATGCCAAAAAAATCAAAAATTAAAACCGGGTAATCGGTGTCTCGACCCGACTTATCCAATTACTCGAACCTCGGGTACCCGCATTAATCGGGCCGGAACACGGGCCATTAAAAGAAGTACCCGACTAACCGGGTATCCGAAATGCCGAGTACCCGCTAATGAACACCCCTAATCTTCACCATCATAATCTTCTAAATCAGATGAAGGAAAAAAGTCATCATCAGGTAGATCAAGTTCCAATTTATAATTTCGTTTGAGTAAAAAGTAGAGGAAGAAGACAATGAAGAAATTGAATTGGAAATAAATTTGAAGATGAGGTAGAAGAATTTTCGATTTTGACCAGTCAACCATTATATTTGACGGCCAACTGAAGGAAAACGTTAATTGGTACTCTTTGAAAAAAAAAATTTGTTAGGTATTGTTGGACAAAACTTTTTTTATCAGGTACTTTTTGAAAAAAAATTTCTATTATTTTGACACTTTTCCCTTTTGAAAACTTTAAAACGTTGATATTTAGAAAATATATATTAAGAAGAATTTAACCAGATCCAAAATAAATGATCCCTCCTATTCATAGAGAATAAGGCATTTCCTTATTGGGTCAATTCACTGAAAATGTCTCATTTCTATTTTTGTTATTATTTTTTACCCTTTTACCCTTACTATAACAACACAACAACACATAAATATCAATACCCTTTATGGAAAAAGAGAGTTTTCCACTCAATTTTGAGTGGTCCCCTACCCCTCCTTGGTTTTGGTGCAAAACTCAAATGTCACATTCTCTATGAATTGGAGGAAGTATGTTTTTTCTTATAGAACGATGAAAAATCGTTGTCAAAGTTACACACTAAATTTCGTAAATTATGTTTGAGAAGAACATATGAAAATGGAGGAAATGACATGTTATAAAAAACACATTAATTTTAATAGTAAACTCATATAGGCAGACATAAATAAAACTTCTATAAATTCATATCGCCATCATGATACATCTATATTCCACATGAAGGAATAATTTAAAAACTAAAGGCACAAATAATTCATCAATATCGATGACTACCATTTCTAAACATAATATATTCTGTTGTGTTTATTTCAATACACATCATAAAATTGACTCTTTAAAGAATGCAGATCAATAGCAGGGACAGTATGAGTAAATACTGTTTGATGACATTCAGTTATTTCTAAACATAATATATGTTTGATTTATAAATCGTGTATTTTCATATTTTCTTCCATTTAAGTTATTTTTATGTCATTCTAATTTCCATGTACTAGGAGATTAGTGTGATTCTTTGTATCTCAGAACGTATTTCCGGTTTGATCCCAAATACCGTGGTAGGGAAGAAATAACGTTTTAGGAAAGAGCATCTCGCCTAGAATTTATATCAAGTTCCAACAAAATCTTCTTGTTAATTGGTTCGTGTTGAAGATCGGTGTATCGGAGATCTCGGTGGTGTACATATGCAAGGCTCTTGATCTTCATATGTAATTTGGTTTTTCTATCACAAACTTGTATTTTAATTTATTGTAAATTTATAAATTAAAGTACATTTCTAACAATCTTAAACGTTATTCTCTTGAATTACAATATGACAAGTCTCAAGGAATTTGACTACCAATTTTGTGAAATTGGACATGTATGTAGGCAATGAATTTAGGAGATGGCAAAAGAAAATGTTTTTCTTATTGACTACATTGAATGTTGCTTATGTGATAAGTACACCAAGGCCTAGTGAAAAGGAAGATGAGACTCTGGAGGATACCCGTGCTAGAAGCAAATGGGACAATGATGACTTTATTTGTAGGGGACATATCCTTAATGGTATGAGTGATACTCTCTTTGATGTCTACCAAAATTTTGAATCCGCACAAGAAATGTGGTCCTCACTTGAAACTAATAATGGCCGAAGATGCATCAAGCAAGAAGTTTCTTGTAAGTAATTTCCATAACTTTAAATTTGATGATGCTCGCCCTATTATGGAACAATTTCATGAGATGCAACGTATGTATTATAGTCTTAAAAGGCATGATATAAAATGAACTATTTGTTGTTTCAAGTATAATCGATAAATTACCGCCATCATGGAAAGATGTTAGGAACACCCTAAAGCATAAAATGGAGGAAATCGATCTTACCCAACTTGCCACCCATCTTCTCATAGAAGTTGGGATTTGTGGAAAACCGGGTCATCGAAAGAAGGATTGTTTTCTTTTCAAGAAAAAGAATGGTAACAAGGGTGAGGCTTCTACAAGCCAAGATCCCATGAATGAAGGTACGTCCTCACAATTAATTAAATTTAATTCCAATTTGGATTTAAATGGAACAAATAATAATATTTGTTGTGTGCAGGATGATTCATGGTACATGGATTCGGGTGCCTCTAGGCACGTTTGCATGGATAGGAGATGGTTTAAGACCTTTCACAAGAGTGATGGTGATGAGTTTCTCTATATGGGAAATAATTCTACTATTCAAATACATAGGAAAAGGACAGTTGATTTACATTTCACTTCAGGAAATTTTCTAACTTTGAAGGAAGTGATGTATGCTCCTAAGATTGCAAGGAACCTAGTGTCGGGGCCAACCTTGAATCGCATAGGATATAAATTAGTATTTGATAAACAAAAGTGTAGTTCTTGCATGTTAAATAAAATCACTAGAATTCCTTTTAGGAAAGTAGAAAGATCTTCTAACATTCTTGATTTGATTCAAAATGATTTGTGTGACTTTCATAGTACTCCATCTTTAGGTAACAAAAGGTATATGCTCACTTTTATTGATGATTATTCTAGATTTTGTTATGTGTTCTTATAGCATTCTAAAGATGAGGCTTTAAATTTTTAAAATATTTAAGAATGAAGTTGAAGTACAATTGGATTCTAAGATCAAAAGACTTAGAACGGATAAAGGAGGGGAATATTATAACCCTTGTTAGTTCCAAAAAATGGGAATTGTCCATGAAACTACGGGGGGTTATTCACCACAATCAAATGGTGTTGCCGAAAGGAAAAATAGGACTTTACAAGAAATGGTTAATTCCATGTTAATCTACTCGGGATTGAGTGAAGGATTTTGGGGTGAAGCGATGTTGACCGCATGTCACATCTCCCACTAAAAGGAAAAACGCTATTCCTTATGAAGTATGGTACAAGAGTAAACCAAACTTGAATTATCTTTGAGTTTGGGGATGTAGGGCAATTGTAAGAGTACCTGGTAATAAAAGAAAGAAACTTGGTGAAAGAGGTTTTGATGGCATCTTTGTTGGCTATGCACATCATAGTCATGCCTATAGGTTTTATGTAATAAAACCTAATGACTACATATCGATTAATTCGATAATTGAGTCTAGAGATGCTATTTTTGATGAAACTCAATTTTCATCAATTGGTAGGCCTAAAGACCTACAAGTTAGTACCTCTGTTCAAGAAGTTGATGAAGATCAACTTGATTCTCAAAATGTTCCATCAAACGATGAACATGTAGAGACTTCTCTTAGAAAAAGTAAGAGTGGATGGATTGCCAAATCGTTTGGTCCAGATTTTCAAGTCTACTTAGTAGAGGGTACAAGAGATTCTCTATGTACATCCACACTTTATTGTTTAAATTTGGAGGACAATCCATCTACTTATGAAGAAGTAATGTCTTCTCGTGATAAGGCTTTTTGGGAAGAAGCCATTATTGATGAAATGGATTACATCATGGGGAATAACACTTGGGTCTTAACCGACCTACCTCCAAGTTGTACTCCACTTGGAAGTAAATGGATTTTTACGGTTAAACGTAGACCCGATGGGTCCGTGATTCGGTTTAAAGCAAGATTAGTGTTGCAAGGCTTTAGACAAAAGAAAGGTATTGATTAATTCGATACCTATGCACCGGTTGCTAGAACTACGACTATTCGGCTCTTGATTGCCTTAGATTCTATTCACAATTTATTGATTCATCAAATGGATGTCAAAACGACATTCCTCTATGGTGATCTGGAGGAGGAAGTGTACATTAAACAACCCGAAGGGTTTGTTGTTAAAGGACAAGAAAAGATGGTGTGTAAATTGGTATTACGTTTGATGACACGGTGTTGTCCTTTGGTTTTGTTATCAATGAGGCCAATAAGTGTGTTTATAGCAAGTTCGATAATAAAGGATATGGTGTTATCATTTGACTTTATGTCGATGGCATGCTCATATTTGGTACAAGTATAGAGCAAGTGGAAATGACAAATGAATTTTTGTCAATGTCTTTCTCTATGAAAGATTTGGGGGAGGCCGATGTTATTTTAGGTATTAAGATATTACGTCATAATGGAGGTCTTTTGTTAAACCAATCTCATTATATTGAGAAGATTCTCAAACAGTTTAATATGCTTGAGAAAGCTCTAGTTTCCACTCCCATGGATCCATGCGAGAAGTTATTACCTTATAAAGGTGAAGCGATTTCTCAATTGGAATATTGAAAGATCATTGGATCTTTGATGTATGCAATGACCTATACAAGGCTCTTGATCGTCATATGTAATTTGGTTTTTCTATGACATACTTGTATTTTAATTTATAGTTGATTTATAAATTAAAGTATATTTCTAACAAGTATGAGTAGGGATGAGCATTTAAGGGTATGTGTCGGGTCTAAACCCTACCCGGATCCGGACCCTAAATTTAGGGTAGGGTCCAAACCCGAACTTTGATATTAAGGGTCTAAAAAATTAGACCCAGACCCAGACGCTAAGGGTCTGGACCCAGACCCTAAGGGTCTTGAACCATACCCTAAAAAGTTTATTTTCTTGAGTTAGATTAAAGGGTCTAAAAAATAGACCCTAATCTAGAACATTCATAGAATAAGATGGGCTAATATTTACCACCAGCTTAACTCGTAATAGTGTAATTTTTCTCCACTTGATTGCTTGTGGAGATGGTGGAATAGTTGGGAACACCCAAGAATTTACTAGCTGAGATTTATAATTTGAAGTTTAGATGTTTTTTTTCATCCTTGATGACTTCAACAACAATCGAATTACAAAAGCCATGAGTGCAACATTACAAGATCGATAGAAAAAAATATTACAAATGTGAGGAAATCAAAATCCAATAATTATTTTGCTGACATAAATTGAAACCCTAGAATTCTAGAAAGAGTGAAAAAATTGAAAGAAAGAGATAGGGCACTTAAATGGGTACAGTGAATAAAAAAGTTAAACCCTAAATATATTCTCCAATACAAAAAACTAAAAATTAAAAAATTAAAAAGGGTCCAAGGGTCCAATCCGGGTCTACCCGGACACGGACCCTTATTATGTTTTTTAGACCCGGACCCGGATTCGGACACTTAGGGTCCAAAAAAAATAGACGCTTACCCTTAAAAAAGGGTAGGGTCCAACAGGGTCCGAATAGGGTCTTGGACCCTTGCCCATCCCTAAGTATGAGTATTGTATTCCTAGTTCACATATTTATGGTCCTAGACTACTATTTTAGGGATCAGGAATCATGGTGCTCTAATGACCAGTTAAAGTATATTGAAGCTTTTGTGTCAATAGATTGGAATATATACATGCTTCTACAAGAATTTATTTTTCAAGCTAAGATTCTCAGATTGTCCCATGTATGATGTACACAGACTCCTTTGTAGTTTGCTGGTATTGTTGTAATTTTCAACTTTTTTTTTTTGCTATTTTTAAGTGTACTTCCTCCGTATCTTAATGCTTGCTACTAATGGTGACATTTTTCCGCACAACACGTCATAATCAGTAGCAAATATTATGGAACAGAGGAAGTATTACTTTTAGATATGAAAGAGAAAATGTTATATTATCAACTAATATCAAGCAATGTGTTGTACTTTGATAAGTTTTTGTTTTAGTAAAACTAATTCTTCATATATAAAATACGTCAAAAGTATAGTCCTTGTAAGTTGTATGGAAATTGAAAGTGTTTACCAAAAACAATCAATTAGAAACAATAACAATAATAAACAACAATAAGAAAACATTCTAATAATTAATGTGGTTCATAATTGATGTGATAGCTATGTCCACCAAACATCGAGAACAAACTTCCACTATGTAAGGAGATCAGAAAACAAGGCAACAGAGAAACTTTTATCTTACTCACTATAACTCTTAATTTTTTTGCTCTCTAAAAGTGTTTATATATTAAACCCCTTTTACAAACTAATTAGGTTATAAAAGGCAAATTAATGTAACCAATGAAACAAATTCTCGCACCGCACTAGATTTCAGAATATCGATCAAGACTCTATAGTGGGAATCGAGACTAAGCAAAAATCTCGCCCAAGAATAAGAAACAACAAGTCATTGTCTTCCTTGCTATTGGTAGGCCAAAAATTGATGATTCTTTCCCGGATGATCAGCTAATGAATCTTGCAGTTGTTGATAAGACTCCTCTATTCGTCGATACACCGAACTACCTTGCTATTGGAGTACTACCTACGGGTCTCTCCGCTCGCTATAGAAAGAGCCAAGAAGTTCTTCCATGATCTCTGGTATTACAATTGGGATGATCCGCTTTTGTTCAAGTCGTGTGCGGACGGCATACTGCGTCATTGCGTTCCTGAGGTTGGGGTACATTCTATCATACATCACTGTCATGATCTACATTACGGTGGACATGTAGCTGCATCCAAGACTTCCTCTAAGATTCTTCAATGTGAATTTTATTGGCCCACGCTCCTTTGAAATGTGCAGGCCTATGTTAAGACAGGTGGTCATTGCCAACGAGTTGGCAACCTACCTAAGGTGATGCTATGCCTATGGCCCCGATTTTAGTTGTTCATATTTTTGATGTGTAGGGCATTGATTTGAGGGTCCTTCCCCTTCATCCTTTGGTAACAAATATATTCTGGTTGATGTTGATTATGTTTCCAAGTAGGTGGAGGCCATCACAACTAAGACTAATGATGCGGGGGTTGTGACCAAGTTCTTTAAAAAGGTTGTATTTCCATGTTATGGTTGCCCCCGTATAGTCATAAATGATAATGGGACCCACTTCATTAAGCATAAGTTTGAGTCGCTTCTTAGAAAGTATGGGGTGTTGCACATATTTGCTTTACCATATCACCCAAAAACTAGTGGTTAAGTCGAGGTAACAAACAGGGAACTTAAAGTCATTCTTGATAAAACTATACACAAGTCCCGGAAGAACTAGTCTGACAAGCTTGATGACGCCCTTTATGCTTATAGAACGACTTCTAAGACCCCAATAGGGACCACACCATTTAAACTCATCTACAAGAAGCATTGTCACCTTCCCATAGAGCTGGATCATAAGGCCCATTGGGTCGTTAAGACCCTTGACTTCATCCTCAAAGCCGCAGGTAGTAAGAGATTGCTTGATATTAATGAACTTGATGAGATCCGTTTGGACGTCTAGGAGAATTCCTTGCACTATAAAGAAAAAAACCAAAAGATGGCATGAACTAGGTTATCAAACGTGAATTTAAAGTTGGTGATTGGGTACTAGTGTATAACTTCCGCATGTAGTTCTTTACCGAAAAGTTGAAATCTAAGTGGTCGGGACCGTTTAAGGTGATCCGAATATTCCCCTATAGCCCCATTGAAGTTCAAGGGTCAACCAACACCTTCAAGGTGACTGGTCACCGCGCTAAGCATTATCATGTTGGAGATGAGTATTTTTTAGTGTATAATTTTATCATTATATTTTTTATAGTAATATATCAATAATATGCATCTCCATCTAATTAATAGTAATACTTTTACAATTTTTAAAACAAATTAGTTTATAGTTTTAATATACTTAAGAAGTTAAGAGTCATATAATAACTTAATTACACATATAAAATTACTAATCTTTTATTTAAATAATTCATAAACCGTACTTGACACGACAATCTATCTAGTGAGATGAGTAAAATCACCTTATAACATTGGAGTGATTTGGCACTTGCCCTTACACTATCACTTTCACTCCAAATTTTGTAGTTCCAATCCATTTAGGATCAATTTAAGTATTTAGTTATATATATAGAATCGTATAAATCTTGTTTTAGTTGGTGCAAATACAAGTTTTTCCCAGTAAAATTATGATATCGATTCTCACCTAACATTCTCATCCTTCAACCTATACGATGAAAAGAAAAGCACAATACTAATTTTTAGTAAGGTTTCGGTTTCGAAGAAATAAAAGTCCAGTTAACTCCAACCGTTGTTTGTCTAAAAGAAAATAGGTACCATTACCCATATGAGTTTGAACAAGTTATGTAACGTGATTATGTATCCACTCGATTTGTGGGAAAACCAGTTTATACATACTGTGGGCAATCAATGAATCGACACAGGAATTGAAAACCTACACGTACAATATTGGAGAAAAAGAGAACATAATTCTATACGTATCCATCTTTGGACCATACTACTATTTCTCCACGTACAATTTTAGAAGAAAAAGAGCTAAGAGCAACTTTTCATGCAGCAACTCTTTTCTTTTTCTTTTCTGATTTTTCATTAATTTGTATTTTTTTTGTCCAGTTAAAATTAAGTAGTATTTTCTTTTTTGTATCTCACTTTTAGTTTCAAACTCAAGAGCACAAAAAAATATTTGACTGCAAGTATTTTAGAGGAAAAAAGTTATTTCATCCCATTAATTACTAACAGATTTTTGTGAAAACAAGATTTGTCGAATATCCACAAATTTTTTAAGGCCTAAAAAACTTATTTTAATGGATAGTGATACTAATTTGAATTAAATGTATGTATAACTTATATTTTTTTGCTATGTAATGTGAGTTATTAGTGATTTTTTTTATAAAGCAGTTCAAATATCAACACTAAAAAACAAAAGGTGTATTATATTATTCGTTACTCCTAAAATTTTTAGGGACCTTTTTATCTTTTGCTATTTGGGGCCCAAAAATGAACGAAACGACCCTGTCTGTAAGAATTAATAACATAAGCACATTTGGTATGATAAATATACGACATTATTAGAAGAAAATACAAACGCATCATTATATATGCCGGTTGGGTTGTTTTTGAGTCCGTCGAGTTTGACCCAATGAGTCATAGATTTATTATTATTATTATTATTATTATTATTATTATTTGTTTTGAATGGACTAAAGGTTTGATGAAGAAACAAGAATGAAAATGAATGCAAAGAAAGCAACAAAAACAGAGCAATGCAACAAAGAACAACACACAACAATCTTAATGAGGTATCTAATGATACCTCCCCCTCAAATCAAGTTTCTTGTCATTAATATAATCAACATTACATTAAGACTCACCTTACAATGCTCTTGAACAAGTCTCCAAAGCAAAGATTGAAGCTTGACTTCAATCTCCCACAAAATATCCTAATACAATAGAGAAGACTCTCTTTGCTTAAACCCTAGTAATCTCTAAGTATTTAGCACTCACATGTATGTGTGTTTGTGGTGGTTCTTTCTCTAAGATTAATACTCCCTTTTATAGATGAAGGTTAGTGTCAATCATAGAGTCACACATTAACCCACCATAAATCACAATAAACACTCACAATAAACATGCTAATAAGTATAGCAATAAACCTAGCATTAACATTACAATTAACAAGTAAGTAATGCTCACAATCAATACACAAAACAACACGAAATGACCGTTGGATTGCTTCTGACACCTTTGCTCGACCCAGGCTTGATCCGCTCGACCCGAGCACTAGGTCGGGCCACATTCCAGAAACATTCTGCCTGTCTTCTGTCTCACTGCTCGACTCGCCCCTTCTCGCTCAACCAGGTCGAGCGACCCCTTTGTGGGTCGAGCGAGCTCTCTGACCTTCACATGTTGTTGCCTAGATGGAACAACACCTCATCAAATGTTCCAAACTTTAAACTTACGCAATGCGACACATCCTTATCGTTATTATCCAAAGTACACTCTAAGGCATGTTCGATTAAGTGATTAAAGTTAACGTCATAGTTAAGAATATTGTCACTTGCTTTAACATTATTATTATTTTAATTATTATTATTATTATTATTATTATTTTTTTTTTATTTGGAAAAATTAAATATATATCATAAATCAAGAAAAAACCGTACAAAATGTACCAACACTCTATTCAACCAACCCCTATATTGCATCAGTATGAAGAAGTCCATCTTCTAGGAAGGGTTTCTCCCACTTAGTCTTCATGTGCAAGGGAGAAGGAAGAATCAGACAGAAAAAAACGAGACCTAATCAGCTAAATTTACATCAATAGCTAAGTACTTAAGACGAGCTCGGACATCGAGCTCTACATGACCAGCTACTAAGTTGATCTTCCTGACGAAGCCCAACCAAACAGCTTCATTACGGGTTTTCCAAACATGATAGTATAGACAAGCTATGATGGCTATGACTACCCCTTTCAAAGATTTGCGAAGCTTCCATTTATGATAATCAAGCTTCCTATGTTTTTCTAATTTGCAACGAACCCCAAGCTAGGACTGAAGAAGTTGTAGACAATAACGACTGAAAGAGCATTGGAAGAATTAAGTGATCAACTGTCTCGGACTGCACACCAGCACCACACATGGGACAAAAGTCATCCGCACCTGCATCCAATTTCCTTAGTTTAGCTTCAGTTTTCGATCAATACATCATTCAAAGCCATCCAAAGAACAAGCCTAGTTTTTGGAACAGAAAGCCTATGCCAAAAGATCTTATCGCATTGAGATGTTCTCCTTCACATTTATCATGAATTAACCTTAACATTATTATTATTGTTGTTTTTTTTTTTTGCAAACGATTATTATTGATATTATTATTATTATTATTATTATTATTATTATTATTATTATTATTATTATTATTATTATTATGATTTTGTTCTATTTGCTGTATAATAGCTAAAATGCAAGTTATTTTTTCATCAAATTTTAAAAAAAAGGTATATTGGCATAAACAACTTTTAAGTTAAATTTGTTCAATATAAAACTCAAATAATAAAAATGGACAAAATAATGATAGGTTACTACTCAAAAGTGTTAAGCAAAAAGTAAAAATTAAACAAATTTAAGGAAAACTGATAAATCGGTTTTTGGAAATAGAAATAATTATATATTGAAACCACTTGATTAGATTAATTTATGACACAACGGAATTACTACATTTGAATTAGTTTTTGATCTTAATAGGTGATGAATATGTTGGGATATATAATGTCCAGTTATTCTCTTGAGAGACTGTCACTTTAAGAGATGTATTTTAAGCTTAACTTATTAAAAAATAATGCATACTTACTTTATTTTTAATGCCTACTAACATTATCCTTAATACTTACTTATCGTATTCTTAATGCCTATTTTCAATATGATCTTGAATGTGTACTTAGATCATTTAAATATCTACTTAAAATATTTCAAATATACATAACGGGCCGGCCTAATTAGAGATCGTCTCTCAAAGAGGAAGTCTTTACGAGAATTTGTGAATAATTGTTGAGCAATATCAAATGAAATAATGGTAAGGAATCCCATTGGTAAAAGTTGATTTTAAGGAGAAAAAATGGACAATCTTTGTCTAAAATCTGTGTAATGATTATGATTATTAACCAAGAGCACAGCCCGTCTACGTATTACTATGTACAATCGTGTATCATTTTTAGATCAAGTATTAGATTATGAAATGTTAATAACCTTTTCTTCAAGTAGTACAATCGATTGCTAAAATATGGCATAGTTTATACTACATTCGAAGTAAAAATGGTGCATACACTTTGTAAATTATTAGATCTCTGTACGATTTTGAGATTATATCTTCTTAGCTTATAAAGTGACAAGTATATACACAAAATAAAACCATTTGACATTGATGTAATAACATGTAGTACAAATCGAAAAAACATAATCAATTTTCATTTTTTTTCCAAAATGATAGCGCAGGTATCAATTGGGGGTTTCTTGATTGGCACATCTCTCTTTACTCCCTCCTTGGTGGTAGGGCTATGATATATTCGCATCTTTTAGGAAAACAAAAACCCCCCACCCGAACCCGGTCTTATGCGAGATATACCAGGAATGTCATTTACCTTTAGCTTTACCTATTTTCCATCAAATCAAATGAATAATAAAATGGGAAATTACAAGGGATTACCTTGAATCATCGGCTTTTTCCAGGTGGTATAGAATTTTTTTTTAATTTATTTGGTGATTTTAATCCTCCAACCTTTCTACATGGTAGACAAAAGAGAAGTGTTTTTGTTAACGTAACACTCTTTCTCTTGAACTTAATAACTTTTTTTATAAAAAAAATATAGATCCGTCGCGGTCACCCTAATTGACAAATATTTCGTAATCCAGTTGAAATGAGTAATTTAACCAAAAATTAAACTTTTGTCTACAACATGAAAAATTAGAAGTTGAAGGTCACCACGTGTATTTATTGTTTACCACGTAGAAAGCTAAAAACTCAGAATAAGCACATAAAATTTGTAAAAGAATAATTTCCACTTTTTGTCATGCTTTCGACACATTAAGACGCAATTGATTCCTTACGGCTTATAAGAGATATCTACTCACATATCTCGTTTCAGTCTATATATGAGTTTCCATATTTGGTCCATTTTCATTATGAGTTTCAGTCTCCATATGGTTAAATATCTCTTGCTTAGTATTTTCATACATATTTTTTTTGTTACAATTGAGTAATAGAATAAGTAATAAATATACTGCTATTTATTCCTTGGAAAATTTTATCTTGAAGATTCCATTTGGTATGATCACTTCTTCTCTTACATGCTATAAGTTGTGGAATTGTTCATCTATATAATTTTATTTCTTATTATGCTTCTTGTGACTTTAAAATATATCAAAGGTTATATGACACAAAATAATTAATAAATTTTATGAAAATTTTTAATATTAATTAACACAAAGTAATTAATAGGATAAATGGACATTAATAATCCCAACTTTGCGTGATCCGCTCAAAACAATCCCAACTTTCGTATATTTTCTAATATTCCTAACTTTGCTTGTTTGTTGCTGGAGGCATACCCTTATAAATTTTGACCGGTTATAACCGGTAGTATTGGAGCCGTTGCATTTATTATCCCTTTTATCTTTTTTTCCCTTTAAATTGAGTTCATCTTCAACCTTCCACCATTGCTGTCCTTCATCCTTATCAACCACCATAGCTATCTTCAAATCAATTTGGCATCTTTTCTTAATTTTTTTTTATTTTTCCTGCCCTATTAATCCCTAACTATGAAATCATTTTGTGTTTCAAATGCATCATCATTTACAGACTTAGATCTTCGAAATCGAAAGCCCCATTGCTTTGCCACCATGGTGTACCTTATTAGACACTATATTCTCTAAATCAAACCATGATATTTTATCAGGATCAATGTCCACGGTCCTCATTTCCCCACCCCAATAATCTAACTCACCCCTTACCCTGTTAAATCTACCCCCATAAACGAACATATGATGATGGAGAAACTTACCATTGATGATGAAGACCTGCAACTCTTCTTCCTCGTTGACCCTTCAAATTCAGCCAAGGTTGATGATGGAGATTTTGCAGAGAAATGGCTTGAAAATTGTAATTGGGTTAGGTGAATTTCATTAATAAGGAGGGAAGTGGGAAACAGTGGGTAAGAAATTGGCATTTACAGGTAATAACCGGTCAAAATTTTAAAGGGTATGCCTCCAGCAACAAACAAGTAAAGTTAGGAATATTAGAAAATATACGAAAGTTGAGATTGTTTTGAGCAGATCACGCAAAGTTGGGATTATTAATGTCCATTTATCCTAATTAATATGGGTAAAACTAGTACAATGATAATCCGTTTATTAATCAACAAAGCAGTAACCGATTATTAGTACATACATAAAATGAACTCTGTAATGTTTTATAAGGTTGTCTTAATCATTCATCTTATCTAGCAGAGAAACTTGAGTGAAATACTAGTAAGTATAAATATAAAAATTTAAATCATAAAGTCGAGTTAAAATTAATTTAAGGTCATATGTTTGAATCTCGAGTGTTTACAGTTTAACCGTCAACAGGCCCGGCTCACTAGAGGAGCACTATGAGCAGCTGCTCTGGGCCCCAACCTTTAAAGGACCCAAAATGAAAAAATTTCATGAGTCAAAGGTTTCGGTTCAATGGTAAGGAAGTGATATATTTTTCGCTTGGTCAAGAGTTCTATTCCTAGTAAATACATTTACTTTTTGAAATAAATTTTTTTTAAACTTTGTCATATTAGTTTTTGTTTTACTTTTTTGGTTTATTTATAAGGTGTAATACTTCTACTAAATTAAATAGAGCCAAGTACATTTTAAGAAAAACACATTAAATAGTATTTCTTCTTTCAACTTGTTTTAAGGAATCAAAAAATAATATATTCTTATTGCTATGTAATAGTGGATGAGATTCTCATTATATATTTTTTTGATTTGGGGTAGGGTAGAGAATTATAATTAGGGACAGAGGAGAGGGAATTACTCATTCCTATAAACGGTGATAATTATCCCAGTCTATTTATTAATTTGACATTAAACATTGTGATTTTTATTTTGTATTTTGTTATTCTAATTCGCTATTAACTAAAATTTTTCGTATCACTTCTTTTATGTTTTAGAAAAAAGTCTTTAGATAAGAGATGGTTGTAAAAGAAAAAACAATTAGATAAAATAAAAATTGGTCTATTTTTTTCATTTAAATAATAGTATTTATTTACTCGATCGAATTGTGTCTTGGTCGTATAAAAGTTAGGGGCCTAATTTTTTTGTCATTGCTCAGGGCCCCTAAAAAGTCCGAGACGGCTCTGACCGTCAAAGCATATTTGTGTATAAGACTAAGAAACTCATTTTCTCATATTTTATATTAGTTGAGCTATCATCCTATATAATAGATTGCATCACATAGTTAGACCGCTACATATAATAATTTGTGTATTGATATTATTTCCAAATAAAACATCCTTGATTTGTAATAGTAAACCTAATAGTCACGTCCAGCCATTTTTTAACATTACTCTGGGTTGTTTCTAGCCATAGGCAGGGTAAACATTTGCCTAGGGCCTATGATAAGAAAGAGCACCAATATTTGAAAATTCTGATTAAGGAAGTAAACACTTAAAAATTTGCATTTGAGGAATAGTTTTTTTATCATTTAAGAAATATATAACATATTTACATTTATAATGTTAATTACTTCCTCCGTTCCAAATTAATTGTAACATTGGCAAAAATGACAACATTATTCATTCATTACTCTTAATTTGTGATTAGTTTTTAATCTCTAAGTTAAAATATAATCAAGTGAGATTTTGTTTTATACCACAAATAATATCACAAATGATGAAACAGGAAATTAAAGAATGAAGAAGAAAATCCGATGCTTGGGATTGGCAGTGGGAATATTAGTCCAATTATGTTTGGCAACAACAATATGGGGATCCGATAAAAATGAGGAATGGATCGGGTATGGATATAGGGTTAATTGGGCGACAGTTGACTCGGGGAGTAGTCGGACGTTGACCGCTATTCTTCAGGTGGTCAGGAATTCCTCAGTTTATGGACCTGATATTCAGCTTCTCTCCCTCACTGCTAGGTTGATTATTCTCTCCTTTGCTAAGTTTACTCCTATTTATATTTGCATCTTTTAAATCTTAGGGATGACAATTCAGTCCGGATTCGGCCCTAATCCGACTCGATCTGAGGAAAATAATCCGATTCGAGTTTGAGGAAAAAGTCATCCGACTCTGACTTTACAATCCGAGTCCGAGTTAGAGACGGACCGGAGGTGGACCTTAATAAAAATCCGACAGTCCGACCCGACTCCGACCCTAAAGGGAATCCGACTTTGAATTTGACTTTTACACCAATATTTTATTTCCTTTAAAACTCTAGACGTGACTAATTCAAGCTCTTTCTCATATTAATTGTAATTTTTAAATTTGAAAAATTACTTGGTATTTTTATTTAGATTAATCAATCAAAATACGAAAAATCAGATCAAGAGAAATAAAATACGCCAAATCAAAATGAAAGAAAATTTTGTTACATTGTAGTAGTAGGACTATTTCTCTTGTTAAACTTGAATTCAAAATACTTATTCTTTTGTTAAATTGTATTTGAAAAATATACTTCTATATTGTTAATTTTGTATGCATTAAAATCATTAGTACAATATCACAACGATACTGTTTGATAATAATTTGATTCCGCATCCGACTCGGTTGGAGATTCGAGAGTTCGAGTCGGGGCAAACTTGGAGTATGCATAATCCGACTCCGAGTCGAGGTCGACTGAAAAAAAAAAAAAAACTCCGACTATTATCCAGAGCAAAGTCGGAGTATGTATAATCCGAGCCGAGTCCGACTCATTGTCATCTCTACTTTTAATACACAATTGTTTAGAACTAGTTAGTATTAATACCAATTATATATGTATAATAAATCCAAATTATTCCTGTTGAATTTAGGTATATAATTATTAATTCTCAAATTCTTGTGAGAGACGGTCTATTTGAGAGACCAACTTGAAATGGGTAGCCCACAAAGGAAAATATAGAATAAAAGTAAGAATTAAACTCTAATGGACTGGACATGAGAGACGTCTCTCAAAAAGACGGTCTCTCAAGAGACCTGCTGTTATTAATTTTAGTAAATAATGAATATTTACATGAAATTGTATCTTAATTTAACTATATTAAATGCTAATTATGTATTAATTGAAATAATAGATCATACAATATTATTTTACGTTCACGTCAAACTGGAAAAAGTAATTACTAAACATTTAAAGGTATTTGCACGCAAAATATTTATTCCTAAATTATAGAATTATATATTAATTTATTAAAAAATCATTTACAATAAAATAAAATAATTTAATTTGGTCAAACAAGTCGAACAATCTCATCTTTTACGTATCTGCTATGAATAATCTCATCTTTAGATTATTTTTTAATAATTTAGTATTTGTCTTTTATTTGCTATTAGGCATCATCGTAAGTTTTTATTTTGTAATAATTTAACCTTTACTCTTAGTTTGCATCTGCATACCCAACTAGTATTCTGGTAGCACACTGAAGGCAAAGGGTTGGTATATTAAAAAGTAACTCAAAATTGGAATTTCTGACAGCGAATATGTAAAAGGTTGAATTATTAATATTCATTTTTTCTTTACGAAATTGTCGAAGAAATGTTCTTTAAATAGTTATATTTGTATTATATAATATTTTTTTTAATAAATTATAATATTTTTGCATTACTCTTAAATTAATTTTTTTTACAAAACTAAATTAATTTTATATTCAAAATGTATACTTACATAAACGAATAAATGAGTCCAGGCCAGTAGAATTTTCCGTATCAAAAGGGCTAAAAATTTTATATTACAGTCTAACAAGTGTCCTAAAATACTACTTTGTAGTATATTAGTAAACAAACTCGTGCAATACACGGAGTTGATAGAATAAAAGTATATGCAATTATAAATTTTAGATAGAGATGTAATTACAAATTATCAATATTAAATACTTCTTTGAATGAAAAAAATTTGGTTGCTAATATAAATATTAATTAAAACTTTTTAACGCAAAGCTGGGTAATCTTCCAATAACGTTAATATAATGTTTTTTTGTCATTCTTAAAATAATTTTTGATTATCATGTATCTTTTATTTTTTGATGAAATATTTGCGATATTAATATTATAATGAAAAGTCTTTGTTTTTTGTCATTCTTAAAACAATTGTCATTCTTAAAATACTTCAACATAAAAAAGTTAATACATATTCTAAGAAACTGTAATGAAAATTTATGAAATAACTTTTAAATTCAAAAATATAATATTCTAAGGAGAATTTAATAGATCTACTCATCTATTAAAGAATTAAGTTGATGCTAAGTTGGTAAAAATTATTTCTAATGAAAAATAATTATAAGAATGTGATGTGAAATTTTATAATCTTTTTATTAAATTTTGTGATCGTATCAATCAATCGATAGATCATAGAAGTTTAAATTGTGGATAAAAGTTAGACCCAATCTAAGATTGCTTTATAAAATACAAATGTACCAAATTTTGCACCATATAATATTTTGGCAATGATCTCGATTTTTTAGTATTTTCCAAAAACTTAATAGTGTCTTTTCTTTTAATTCCTATTTTTTATCATCAACTTGTTATTTTTGTCTTATTTTCCGGTCGCATAGTGGTTACTTTCCATGGATTTTCAAGAGGGTGAGAGATACTAATGAACTACTGCATTTTACTTTTTACATATGTGTTATTTTGTTTATTTATATGTTAAATTATACAAATTTAAAAATTATAAAAAGTTAATATTCTGAAAGTATGCGATTCATTAGACGATCTAAACAAGATTCCACGTGACTATATTTTTACTTACACATTAGTGACAATATATAAAATAAGGTTGAACGATGAACATTGCAAATAATCAAAATGTAGCGAGTATTTCAGAACGGATTAATTAGTTGTAGAATTTTTTTTTGTGATTGCCCTTACATTTCACCAATAATTACACTGTCCTTTTTTTTCTCAGTTTGGAGTCCAGCGACCGCCTGCGAGTCCGAATAACTGACGCCAATCAGCAACGATGGGAAATCCCCAACAACATTCTCCACCGTCGTCCACCGCCACCACAATCACCTCCGATCTCTTGCCACCCCATCAAAACCCGACGCCATTTCATCCTTTCTCATCCATTCTCCGACCTAACTTTCTCTCTCTTCACCACAACCCCATTCAGTTTTTCAATCGCTCGCAAATCCACCAATCAAACCCTTTTCGACACAACTCCAATTCCATCAAATCCTGACACTTTCTTCATCTTCAAAAACCAATACATTCAACTATCATCCTCTTTGCCGGGCCGTAAAGCCCATTTATATGGGCTTGGTGAACACTCTAAGCCCAATTTTCAATTAGCCCATCACCAAACCTTTACTATGTGGAATGCTGATATTCCTAGTAGTAACCCGAATGTCAATCTTTATGGGTCTCACCCGTTTTATATGGATGTTAGGTCGGAGCCTGTTGCTGGGTCTACTCATGGAGTTTTGTTGTTGAACAGTAATGGGATGGATATTGAGTATACAGGGAAGAGGATTACATATAAGATTATTGGTGGTGTTATTGATTTGTATTTCTTTGCCGGGCCTTCTCCGGCACAAGTTGTAGAACAATATACTCGAGTTATTGGTCGGCCTGCTCCTATGCCTTACTGGGCTTTCGGTAATATCTCACTTTCTCTCTTCCTAATGTTGCAACTTTATTTTAAGGTGAATAATAGGGATGGTAATTAAAGTCCGAATCCGACCCTAGTCCGACTTGATTCGAGGAAAATAATTCGATTTGAGTCCGAGGAAAAAGTCATCCGACTCCGACTCCGACTTTATGATTCGAGTTCGAGTTAGAGACGGACCAGAGTTGAACCTTATTAAAAATCTAACACTCCGACCCGACTCCGACCCTTGAAGGAAATCCGACTTTGAAGTTGACTTTTACACCGATATTTTGTTTCATTTAAAACTCTAAACGAGACTAATTCAAGCTCTCTCTCATACTAATTGTAATTTTTAATTTTGAAAAACTACTTGGTATTTTTATTTAGATTAATCAATCAGAATACGACAAATCAAATCAAGAGAAATAAAATACGTCAAATCAAAATGCGAGAAAATTTTGTTAAATTGTAGTTGTAGAACTATTTCACTTGTTAAACTTGAATTCAAAGTATATATTTTTTTGTTAAATTGTATTTGAAAAATATATTTTGTTAATTTTGTATGCTTTAAAATCATTAGTATTATATCACTACGATATTATTTGATATTAATAAGAATTCGTTGGAGATCCGAGAGTCCGAGTCGGGGCAAACTTGAAGTATGCATAATCCGACTCCGAGTGGAGGTGGAGTTAGAAAATAAAGTCCGACTCTTATCCGGAGCTAAGTCGGAGTATGTATAATACGAGCCGAGTCCGACCCATTGCCGTTAAGAATAACACAAATTCTAAATAACACTCTCACAACGATATCTTCTCTATTAAGTTATGTTAAATGTTAAAAATTACAAAGTTGTTAGAAAAATATTACTCTGAATGGGACATTTCAATTCACTGAAAATGTCCCATTTATATTTTTGTCATTCTTTTCTACCGTTTTACCCTTATTACAACAACACATAAATATCAATACTCTATGGAAAAAGAGACTTTTCCACCCACTTTTAAGTGGTCCCCCACCCCTTTTTGGTTTTTGTGCAAAACCCAAATATTCCATTCTCTATGAATAAGAGAGAGTATAATTTTTAAATTTGCACAGGAGATTACAATTAGTCAATTTTTGTTCCACCCCTAACTATACACATAATATCTAATTAACGTAATCACTTATGAATACAATCTTAAAGTAATTAATCACAAAAATGGACTAATTATATGACTCTGTACTTGATATCATTGAAAACTTGTTGGAACATACGAGCTTTATTAGTTTGTTATTTCTTACTATTTGATAGTCTTGTGAATGATTCTAGAAGTGTAAATTGTTAACAGTTGCAATGTTAGTTTTATACTCCTTCCTATTTACTCAAGTTGTCCCATTTGAGTTGGGCACGTATATTAATAGTGGGATGGGGTCCACCAAAAAGGTGGTAGTGGGGTATTTTAATTGATTAAATTAATTGTAAAGGTGGTAGTTGAGTATTGGAAATTGGAAAAGTGGGGATATTTAGGTGAAAAACGATAGACAACAAAGGAAATGAGACAACTTGAGTGAATAGGAGAGAGTATGAATCATAAATGTGGGGCGGATTATTAGCATCTATGGGTATGTAGTTATTGCGGTGGTCAGGATAACAAAATTAAAATCTTTAGAATGCGGCCTATCTTTTGCACTGTGATTATAATGAATTTGCTTAATATATGTATCCAAGTTTCTCTCATGTTGAAACTGATACTTATTTTATACGGTAAGACATAAGAAAAGGTTGAATTTCCTTTTTTATTACTCTTACTTAGTGATGGCAACGGTCCGGATTGGGCCGGTTCTGGTTCCTAAAATCTGGAACTCGATTCGGACCATTTGGTTTTGGTTCCGGTTCAAGTTCTAGGCAGTTCCATGATGGTTAAGGAGGTGATTTTTGGCAGTTTAACTCACGGGTTGGATGGGTTAAAGAATCGATTCAATTCTTTTTTTTTTGCTTTAAATATAAATATAAAAAATTATATAAATACTATAATAATGTGGACGTACCTTTGTCGATTATTATCGAAATCCATTGCTCGTCAACTGATATTAAAATATTTACGGAAATTTCATGATATATCACTGAGTTTCTTCATAATTCACCATATACAACATCAAATGTTGTAGATCACCATATACCATTGAGTTTTAATCCGTTAGCACAGGATACCATTAATGACATTTTCAGTTAGTCTGCCGTTAGTGTTAAATTACCATAATGCCCTTACTCATTCAACTGGCGCCGTTCTTAACCCCAAACATAACGTATCTCTTCAAAAAATCGAAGCCCCATCTTGTCTTTCTTCTTCTCCAAACTCTCTGCTCTATTTATTCATCTTCAACCCTAAAAAATCTATTAAAAATTTGCAAAGTCTCAATTTTGTGAAGTGAAAGCTCTTGGGAAAACAAATTGGGACTGACGGATTAACTTAGAAGCGAAATTAAGTTAGGGTTACAGGAAAACTGAATTTCGGCCAAAGTTGTTGATTTGGTGGATTTAGTATACGCAAGGTATTACTATTATTGTTTACGTTTAAATTTAATTAAAATAATCAACAAAGGTATGTCCGGGTGACCGAGGTTGCGGTTCTGCTGGCTTGTTTTTGGCAATGGCTCCACGGGTCTGCTAGATTTTTTTGGGACGGTTTTCTTCGTCGGTTCGGGTTATGGTTTTTCAAATTCATAAGCAGCATATATTAATTCCTTCTTGTACAACCATGTAATTGTGGTAATACGAGTAGTGAATTCCCAAAACGCTGTAATTGTACTACATGATTGGTCTTTGATGTCAGATAAGTGTCCTCTTGATCAAGGAGATATAATTGGGGTTGAGAAATGATTTATTTTCATCTAAAACCTCACCTTCTAGTGTTGTAAGTTGAAAGATGTTTCAGTTGTTCAATTGTTCTGGGTGGATGGATGTTGGATACATTCATTGACTCATCTATTAGTTCACAAGACAAAGAAACTTTTCTAAATCATATGTTTAAGAAATGATAGATAGATACACTATCAAGTATAAAGTTAGCACCGAGTTTCTTTAATGTGTCTTAATTAGGTTACGCTAGAAGCATTTAAATATCGGTTTGTCTTTCAATGTTACGATGAAAGCCCGCATAATTTTTACCTTTCAGGTTTTCAACAATGTCGTTACGGCTATCACGATGTATATGAACTGCAATCTGTGGTAGATGGGTATGCAAAAGCTAGAATTCCCTTGGAAGTAATGTGGACAGATATTGATTACATGGATGCTTACAAGGATTTCACTTTTGATCCTATTAATTATCCTCTTCCCAAAATGCAGCAATTTGTCGACAAACTTCATAAGAATGGACAAAAATACGTGGTGATTATAGATCCTGGTAAAATTTCGCAAACTAAATCATTCTTAATGTGTTATATGCTTCTACTTTTCTCTTCATCATAAGTTATAACTGACATCCTGAAGTAAGACTTTGCTGAATCTTTTATAAGTTAAAGGTTTATATATATATATATATATATATATATATATATATAACTTTTTTCTGAGGATTCATATGTGGATCTTTCTCGAGCTGAGGGATTCGTTGGCTACAATCTCCTTTATGGGTATGAGTTGCTGCCGTCCTTCCCTCCCCAGACCCTGATCATAGTTTATCCTAATTGCAGGATACACCAGGTATGATGATGATGAATATTTTTTTGTTTATCATTATTTATCTCAGGCATTAGCACAAATCAATCGTATGGAACATTCATCAGAGGGATGCAACGTGATGTTTTCCTCAAGCACCAAGGCAAACCATACCTAGGCTCTGTTTGGCCTGGGCCAGTGTACTTCCCTGATTTTCTAAAACCTTCTACTGTGGCCTTTTGGACTGATGAAATTAAGAGATTTCTAAATGTTCTACCGGTTGACGGTCTTTGGATTGATATGAATGAAATTTCAAACTTTATTTCTTCTCAACCCGCTCCTGGATCCACACTTGATGATCCACCATATAAGATAAATAATGCTGGAAGCAGGTTGCCCATTATGTACAAAGCGATCCCACCAACTGCAATGCACTATGGCAATGTTTTGGAATATGATGTTCATAACTTATTTGGATACCTTGAAGCAAGAGTCACTCGAGCTTCCCTTGTCAAAATCACCAAGAAAAGGCCATTCCTGCTGTCGAGATCTACATTTATCGGATCTGGGAAGTACACTGCACATTGGACAGGAGATAATGCTGCTACATGGAATGATCTTGTATATTCAATTCCATCTATGTTGAACTTTGGTCTTTTTGGAATTCCGATGATTGGGGCAGATATTTGCGGTTTTCTTGGGAACACAACAGAAGAGCTTTGTCGGCGCTGGATACAGGTGAATCTAAAGACTTTTGCAACATTCCATTAGTTCATCTTTGTTACTCCCTCTGTCCACGAAATTTTGCTTATTAGGTGAATATTAATTTATAGTTAGGAAACAAAAAAAAATTCAAGTGTATGAAAAATTGAGTGGTTGAGATGAAACGAGATTAAGTTTATGGTTGAGATTTAAAGAAAGAAAGTGAGATCATTGCCAAAAATGGAAAGAGTGTAAGATTAGTGATGCAAACTAAAATAGAGTAATACAACTTAATAAGGACACAGGAGTATTAACTAAAACAGTGTCACATGATTCTCTAATATTCTCGCAAATCGCAAATCAAAAAAAGCGAATTATGGTCAGTTTTGGGCTGTTCTTGGGCAAATTTGAGCGAATCTCGAATTCACAAAGCGAATTAGTTAGCGAATTATGATAAACTGGACTAAAAAGTATCTCATGATTAGTGCACTTTAGTTAAATATGCAGGACATCTTTTTATCACTATTGATAATGATTGTACTCCATTGTCACTGAATGTGTTTGGTTGCAGTTGGGAGCTTTTTATCCTTTCTCAAGAGATCATTCATCAATTGGTACAACATATCAAGAGCTGTACAGATGGGAATCAGTTACTGCATCTGCTAGGAAGGTCTTGGGACTCCGCTACACGCTCCTTCCCTACTTTTATACGTTGATGTACACGGCACATCTAAAAGGAAACCCTATAGCACGTCCTCTTTTCTTCTCTTTTCCTGAGGACATCAACACATATGGCATCAGTTCACAGTTCCTCCTGGGTCATGGGTTAATGGTTTCACCTGTTTTGGGACCTGATCAAGTATCTGTCACTGCTTACTTTCCACAAGGAAACTGGTTTGATTTATTTGACTATACTCGTTCGGTAACTATCCCTACTGGAAGACATATCATCCTTCGTGCACCCCCTGATCACATAAACGTGCACATTCGAGAAGGTATTACTATTTAATTGTTTTGTAGATATTCCAATATTTCTCAGAGTCTTGTGTTTTAAAATGTCACATTTTTCAGAATTACAGCGCGAAATCCATTATGGGTTGTTCTTGTAACTTTTCGCCCTTCTGATTATTGTCAGGAAATATTCTAGCCTTGCAAGGAAAGGCTATGACAACCCAAGCAGCACGCAGGACGCCATTTCATCTCTTGGTAGTAATGAGCGACAATGGAACATGCTCTGGAGATTTATATTTGGATGATGACGTTGAATTGAAAATGGGTGCCGAGGGAGGCATGTGGACATTTGTGCAATTCATCGCGGAATCTGCAAAGAAGATCAAAGTTATCAGTTCCCATGTTGTCAATAACCAATTCGCCATGAGTCAGAAATGGGTTATCAATCGGGTTACCATTTTGGGTTTAAGAACTGGAACCAACTTCAATGGCTACGCGGTACACACAGCTGCGAATACCAGAATCGGTGATATGTCTAGACTCAGAATAACTCGAGACAAGAAAGACAAGTTCATAGTAGCTGAGATTTCTGACCTGAATTTGCTCATAGGACATGAGTTTAAGTTGGTATTATATTGATTAATACAACATAGAAGTATATTGTATCTTCTTTCATGCATTTGTTTATATAAGCATTGTACCCCGTACAGTACTCGTATTTTACAAAGAAAATAAGATGAAATGTTACATAATCTTGCTCTTATTTACACTCCCTGCATTATTTGTAACATTCGAGTTTTTTTTGGCACATTGAAATTTCTGGGACGAGAAAAGGCAATTGATATAACCAGATTCACACAAACCCAAGACAGGCAAGAACAATTTATTGTAGCCGAAATTTCTAGTTTGAATCTACGTATAAGATATAATTTTAAGTTGGCATTGAACTAAGAAAATAAAGTTAGTTTTTGAGGCTTAGAGGAGTGCTTACTCCTATTCTTTATAGCACTTTGTCACGTGCTGACTACTTCCCCGAGTCTTGAGCACGCTAGCCCACTAACTTTCCTCCCTGGATGCTAGTCAAGGCTTATCCCCGAAACGCTTTTAAAGCAAGAGTGTGCAACGAAAGCTTAAGAACTTTAGAGTACAAGAGAATGTTAAGAGTGTGTACAAGTGTGTTTTCTGAGATGCCTCAAATGAGGGCCAAGTGCCTATTTATAGGCAAGCCCCTCACCTTGGGCCAATCTAGAATGCTCTTGTCTAGAATTCTCTACACTACTCTCCTAGAGTATGTATAAGTCTAGAAAGATCTATATGGTTCTGGACATGCAGAGAACACTCTAGTATACTCTACATTATTCTAAACTATTCTAGTATGTTCTAGTATTTACATGATAGACCTAGAACCTACAGGAGTGTTCTAGATACTTCTGGAACACTCTAGAACAATTTGGAATTTCTAGACCATTCTAGAGCCTTCTAGCTTTATCTTTGAATTCTAACACTACCATGATGTTTGTTGGGCACAAAATCGGTGGGATGTGCGGATCGTGACATGCTCCCCCGCCCAAGTCTTGACGTCGTCGTCAAGGTCCAGACTCGAATGCTTCGATCTTGTCTGCAAATCGGTAAGGCTTCAACATACTAACATGGAATACCGGATGTATCTTTAGCTTGGGAGGTAGCTCAAGCTTGTAGGAAACTTTCCCGACCTTCTTGTTGACCGGGAATGGTCCTTCATATTTCCGCACTAGTCCCTTATGCACCTTGCGGAAGACTTTGAATTGTTGTGGCAAGAGCTTCACCATGACTAGGTCGCCTTCTTGAAACTCCAATGGGCGTCGGTTTTTGTTAGCCCATTTCTTCATCTTCTTAGCGGCCTTGTTCAAGTAAGCCTTGGTGATGTGAAGCTGCTCGTGCCACCCCTTGGCTAATCTATAGGCAGCGGTTGTTGGCCCATGACTATCTCGACGGGACTCTGTTGTGTTGCCTCGGACCGCTGCAAGTTAAAAGAGAATTGGGCAATATCTATGAGCTTCGCCCAATCTCGCTGATTGGCACTCACAAAGTGCCTTAAGTAGAGCTCCAGTATAGTGTTCACCCTTTCGGTTTGCCCATCGGTTTGTGGGTGAAAGCTAGTGGAGAAGTGAAGACCCGACCCCAAGAGTTTAAAAAGCTCCCTCCAAAATTTTGCTGTGAATCTCGGGTCACGGTCACTGATTATGCTCTTTGGCAAGCCCCAATATTTCACCACATTCTTGAAGAACTTGGCAGCTTGCTCACCTGTACAATCCTTGTGTGCCGGTATGAAAGTTCCGTACTTAGAGAAGCGATCAACTACCACCATGATTGAGCCAAACCCCTCTGACTTGGGCAAGGTAGATATAAAGTCCATTGAGACGCTTTCCCATCGCCTTTCTGGTATAGGCAAAGGCTCCAGAAGTCCCGCTGGCACACGTTGCTCCACCTTGTCTTGTTGGCACACAAGATAAGTCTTTACATAGGCCTCTATATCGTCCCGCATATGAGGCCAATAGTATACTTCCTCCAGGAGCGCCATTGTCCGCTGTATTCCAGGGTGACCAGCCCATAGTGAATCGTGACACTCCTTCATGATGTCACGCCTAAGGTTGTCCCACTTAAGCACCTAAATGCGGCGTCCGACGGTGTAGAGTATCTCATCCTTTACCCAGAAACGTCGGGTCTTCCCTTCATTGGCCAAGTCCATCAAACTCTTGGCCATAGAATCCTCCTTTAAGCCTTCTTGACTCGATCAAGGATGGTGCCAGCTACGCTACTCATACTGGCAAATATTGCCTTGCGGCTTAGAGCATCAGCAACTATATTTGCCTTCCCTGGCTTGTACTCCATAGTGTAGTCAAATTCGGCCAGGAAGTCTTGCCATCGAGCTTGCTTGGGGCTAAGCTTCTTTTGATTTTGAAAATAACTCGTCGCAACATTGTCGGTGTAGATGGTGAACCGACTTCCAAGCAAGTAATGCCTCCAGACACGCAAGCAGTGAATGATAGCCGTCATCTCCTTGTCATGCACTGAGTATCTCCTCTCAGTGTCATTGAGCTTGCGTGATTCATAGGCCACTGGATGCCCTTGTTGCATGAGAAATCGTCCGATAGCAAAATCTGAGGCATCAGCGTGTAGCTCAAATGGCTTTGAGTAGTCGAGCAGTGCTAACACGGGCTCCTTGGTGACAGCTTCCTTCAAGTCATCAAAGGCCTCTTGACATTTGTTACTCCAACTCCATTGTGCTTTCTTCTTCAGAAGATCAGTCAATGGTGCCGCCCGTGCTGAGTAGCTCATAATGAATCGCCTATAGTAGTTGGCGAGCCCAAGGAAAGAACGCAACTCCGATACGTTCTTGGGCTCCTCCCATTCCCTGATGGCTTGCATCTTGTCATGTTCCATCATTATCTTCCCGGCTTTAATACGGTGTCCCAAGAATGACACCTCCTCCTGTCCGAACGAGCACTTCTCGGGCTTCACATAAAGCTCGTTCTCTCGTAAGACTTGGAACACCCGTCTTAAATGCTCTACGTGATCTTGTAAGTTGTCGCTATACTCGACAATATCGTCGAGATAGACAACTATGAACTTATCAAGGAAAGGCCGGAAGATCTTATTCATCAAGGTGCAAAATGTAGCTGGGGCGTTGGTGAGTCCAAAAGGCATCACCAAGAATTCATAAGAACCATACCTGGTTACGCATGCTGTCTTCGCCTCATCCCCTTCAGCGATGCGCACCACCTGCCAATACCCCGACCGCAGGTCCAGCTTGGAGAAGTATCGTGCTTTGCCAAGTCGATCGAATAAATCAGCGACTAACGGGATTGGGTATTTGTTCTTGACAGTGATCTTGTTGAGCGCCCGATAGTCAATGCACATTCGCAAGCTCCCGTCATGCTTGCGTTGAAATAGCACTGGTGCTCCAAATGGTGCCTTTGAGGGCCTGATAAACCCTGCATCCAGTAGCTCCTTCAGTTGCTTCCTTAGTTCCTCGAGCTCTGGTGGGGCCATTCAGTATGGCGCCATGGCTGGAGGCTTGGTCCCCGGCTCCAGCTCGATCTCATGATCTACTTCTCTTCTAGGAGGAAGCCTCTTTGGTAGCTCCAGGGGCATTACGTCCTTAAACTCTTCAAGGACTCCGGAGATTTCAGGTGAACCTTACCCCCATGGGGTTCCTCCTCGACCAATGCAGCCAAAAAAGTCTCTTGTCCCTTTTTCATCCCCCGGGATACTTGGATTGCCGAGATCGTCATGGCCTCAACTTGTTCTCGAGTAACGGGGACGGACCATGCCCCTTGATCCCTCTTGATCATAATTGATCCGTCCTCTTCGAAAGAAAAGGGTCTTACCGTGTCGATAAATTCAAGACCCAAGACCAAAGAGAAGTCGTCCATATGTACGATCGTGAGATTTATGGTGTCACTCCATTGTCCCAGACAAATGGGCACCTTGTATTCCTAAGTGGGGGTGAGTGTGATACCCCAGATTTAGCTTGAAAAGGGATTGATAGACTACTGATATAAAAAAGGTGCATCTTCTTTTCTAGGTAGTCCATTTGCTAAGAACTCCACAGTTAAGCGTGCTTGGTAGGGTGCAATCTTAGGATGGGTGACCTCCTGGGATGTTTTCCTGGGTGCGCACGAGTGAGGCCAAAGTGTGCCGGAAAGACTTGTGTTGGTCTGTGGGGCTAGTCTACAGTCTCCATGAGTAGTCACCGGTGGTCCGTTGGGCCGGGGTGTTACACTTATTGTGTATTGTGTTTATCAGAAGCACAATCCATTAAAGCTTGATTAAAAAAGATGATAACTAATTTGTGTAACTGTATGTTGGCATTTAGTATACCTCAAGTAGGAATTTAAAATACATAAAATAAACATTTAGTATAACTCAAGTAGACATTTAGGATACCTCAAGTAGACATTTAGATATATCAAGTTGGATTTTAGAATACCTCAAGTGGGGGAGAGACAATCTTGTCACTAAAAATGTAATTAATTTTAAACATGTGACCAATAATAATCTATGTAGGAGTCAAATTTACATCCTGTACGCAATTGCATGGTGCTACCAATAATAATCTATGTAGGAGTAAAATATATGTTGGTACCTTAACCTCTACTTGAGGTATATTAAACTCCTACTTAAGTTTTCCTGAACATTAACTTGGTATAATCTAAACCCCAATTGAAACAACACGAGTCCTAATTACCTTTGCCAAGCTCCAAGTGAATAATCAAATTGGATGACCAAAGCACTTCGTTAATATATTTGGAGACAAACACCTTGTGTGTATCAACTTTTAACTCCAAAAAATGACCATCTATGCTCTCTTTTACATCACAATCAACAATACTCAACAAATCTGTATCATCCAATTAAAAAATATAATAATCCTAAATAGTTGATTAAAGGAATACCCAATTGATTCCATACATCCATAGTTTTTGATTCCAAATTATAAATCATGTAATGGTTTCAAGACACCTTGATACGAAAACAAACATAATAACTCACTGTTACAGAGTCCAAATGGGGTGATTCAAGTGGCCACACGACCGTGACTCGAAGCTTTACAAATTATATGCAGATACCAGAGCCTAGAAATGATTAGAATCATCTCAAAAATAGTCATAGAAGGGACATAAACTTTGTAAAAATAAAATTAACCCTTGAATTTACCCGATTGAATTATACAATAAAAGTACCTGATTGGCCCTCTTGTTAGACGTGCAAACCAAAATATAATATGAGTACTCCATCGTGCTCAGCTCGAATTGTTTTCTAATCATATTAGATAATACATTTCATAATAGTTCATTGGTAGAGCTAACTAATATATCATCAACATAAAATTGAACAACTGATATATCTTTATCACGAGTCTTCACAAATAAAGTTTTATCACCACTTTTAAAACCATTGTTCTATTGATATTTTGATCAGGTGCTCTCTTGAGAGACCGTCTTTTGTAAAGACGACTCTCAAAAGTCCAGTCCAAATCTATATTTAGAGTTATAACAAAATAAATTTAGAATTGGATTGGGCTTTTAAGAGCCGTCTTTACAAAAGACGGTCTCTAATAAGAATTTGTGTATTTTGATAATCTATCATACCAAGTTTTTTTTTCCATAAAGATATTTATTCAATTTAAAAACACGAGTAGGTAGTTCCTCATTTTCAAATCCAAGGGTTTGACAATGACACACATACAACACTTCTTTTAAATACCAGCTTAAAAGCCTTATTTTACATCCATATAATAATATAATTTATGGTCTGGATCCACTTATTTTTGGACCCTATGAATCCAGGTTGGATTTGGGTCCATGACGTTAGGGTCCGAATTCGGGTCCGGGTCTACATGTTTGAGACCCAGATTCGACCCTAGACCCATTTACATCTTTTTTGAAAAAATTATATATTAGTTATCATGTGTATTTAATTATTCGATTTGAAATTTTGTTTTATTTATAAATATTACATTACTTTGAACTTTTTCGGTTCATGTAATTTAAAATACGATCATTGTATCTATATTTGAAAAAGTAAAGACGTGATAACTATTTCGTTATGAGAACTTGAATGTTGGAAAACTTCATTTAATTATTCGCTCAATAATTTTATGTGAATGGTTTCATAATATATTCTTAAAAAATTTTCAGGAAAAAAAGTAAAATTGTCTTGAACCCAGATCTGAACTCTAGACGCGCCAGACCCTCAGGATTTGCGTCTGGGTCCAAGATTTTCATACCCTGCAAATCTGGATCCGGGTCTGGGTCCAATAAAAAAATTAGGTTCTTGATTTGGGTCTAGTTGGATCCGACCCAAATCCAACTCATGACCTTCCCTATTCATGAGTAGCTAAAATTTTGCTTGACAACATATTTTAGAATAGAGATCACTATCGGACACATCAAACAGAGCTTCTAAAATCTGACATTTGAGATCTTATAGCTTTAACACTATCCACACGACTCTCCCAACAAGTAGATGACAATAATTTTGAAATCAAAGCTTTAACGCTTTCTTTTAGTATTTTTCATCTTTTAGTAGAATTGGCAAAAATAGTTTAAATACATTGAATAACTCAAAAAAAAATCTTTAGCTTTACCACATGAGTTAGTCATATCACATAATGTCAAATTAAGACTATGACAACCACAAGGTGTATAAAAAGCTTGCGAATTTATGTCTAAAATTTTATTTTAACTTGATGTTTTCCTTTCATGTTTGATTCATTATTATAACCTTGTATTCGAACATTAGATATGTCAAGGCCAAGATTTATTAACTCATTTTGTACAACATCACTTGTCCAGTTGTATCATTCACATTTAAAAATCCTAATAAGGATTCCACTATGAATTCAGAAGAAACATCCACATACCTTATCATTAAAGACATTTTCTCTTGATGACTAACATTAGGTGTGTAATCAAGTATCACTAAAAAATACTTTGCTTGTTTAAGTCTTCAAATTATTTCAGTTTTAATAGCGTGACCAAGCAATAATATTGATTCATTTTGGATATTATGCCCAAGATAATGAAAGTGAACATCATCTTTACGTCTAACATGTTCTTGGACAACCGGGTCAAACTCTGCTAGCATTTCAATTAAGCCCAAAATAATTGCCATTGTTATTTTCATAAAATTTTTCATTAGAACCACGAAAGGCTAAATTATGCTTAGAAAGAAGTTTAACAATTGCAATAATTCTTTTAAAATCATTTTTCTAATGATCTTTTTCTTTCTCTATTAATTTTTGAGTTGTCTTATCAATAGTTTGATTAGTTTTCAACCTTTGACGCAATTCATACCAAGTGGCCATATTTTTTCCACACCAGTTTCATGTTCTTTAAGTTTTTCACCAACATGATGCCAATCACCAAAACCCTCATTTGCTAAAAGGCCTCTACCAATGCATCTCTTAAAAAAATTTTAACAAAAACAAAAACTCTATCAAGCTCTTTTGAATAAACTAATCAATCTCTATCGCACTTTTTCCATTTGGTAAAACTCTAGTAGACAAATTAGCAGTAAATCGTCTAGAAAAATTATCTTTAGGACCTTTTACAATTGAACAAATTCTTTTAGGACCTTTTGCGGCTACTAAATCAATCATTTTGGTATCAAGAGCATCCCAATTCCTTGATCAAATATATCAAATGAATTATCATCAAATGGGTAAGTTTTCTCCATGTCATTTAAATTACTGTCATCACTAACCTCGACATCAACATCCTCAATAGTCATATTAACATTGTCATTTGGCAAGTCGGTTATATTTTCTAAATCAACACTTTGAGTATCCAAATTAATCGTTTCATTAGAAGTCACATTTTCATGAAATTCAACATTAACATTTACTCGTTCATTTATCACAAATTTGTCAAGTGATCCTCTTTGAGATTGAATTAACTCTTCTAATTTTTATCTTTTCTTACGCTTTCCATATCCAGATTTATGCCTTTTGACTATATGAGGCATTATTTAAGAAACAAAAAATAATTAAAAAATAAAAAGGGATTGGTGTAACCTTGTAATTGTAATTGATCTTCAAAAGTTAAATCTCCTAATTGTATTTTAATATTGAACTAGAGCATAAAAACCTGCATTTGACAAAATATTACATTAAATGAATGAATTTTGTTGTTCTTTTTCAATTTCTTCTTTTGGGCTATGGTTTTTCATTATTCATATTAGTTTAGTTGAAAATAAAAATTAAAAAAAATCAATATTACTTGCTTTTAATGATGAAATAAAAAAAAAAGCAACTGATAATAAAAATCAAGATTACTGATTTATAATGTTGAAACTCGAAAAAAATGAAAACTAAAATTTTTACTTACTCAGTACTAGATCCTGTGTGAAATTAACCATAAATTTATGCATCATTGAAATTTTTCTTAACAATGGTGTTTGATAGTTGATGGTAATTTGATAACCATTAAAGAGTGTTTAGGTAATGAAACGAGGAAGTGCAAAACACACTTAAAATACCTGAAAGTGCTATTGATCCTTCTGCTGATGAGACCTCAAATCCTGCAATACCACGTTAGCCTTGCCCGGGGGTGGTTTCCCGGAAAACCCCTCCGACGCTCAAGTCAGATCGGGAAACCGAAAGTGATGAATATATGATAATTAATGAAAACAGAATAACGGATTGTAGGATGAGTTCAGATCAATTAAAGGAGATTTGGTTACATATTTATTGTAGGTAGTAATAGGAATATAAAGGCTTAGTTTTCAAATGATGTAAGTAACATCTATTTATAATACTCAGGAAGGGGTTATTTATGGGAGATTGGAGGTTATATTTGATGACAATGGGAGGTTATAGTCGGTTAGTGGGTAGTTATTTTGGGAAGTTACTAGACTAAGGTGGGCGGTTTGTGGTTTGACTAAATAAATTACGAGTTTATTATTGACCCCGTAACATTAGCCCCACGCATGAAGAGTGATAGAGGAGGTAATTTTATGTAGCGAGGCCATTAGTCTTTATGCGAAATAAACATACCTGTGATGCGAACCAATTGAATGTACGGAAGAAACCATACAATAAGGTCCGAATGAAATAAACTTTGAATTCTTGCCTCGATGAGTCCATGCTTGGTTGAAGCCCCATGAATAATAAATATTTGGCCTTTGGGCCTCTTTTGATGATTCGGCCTTAGAGCCCGATATGATGATATGGCCCAGCAGGCAATCATTAGGGACTTTGATAGGCAGTCATACTGGATGATTCCTTTGAAAGTATTAATGAATATTCGTATCGAACATAAGTCTGCATTTAAGGAATATTTGGATCGGACATAAGTCCGCATTGCCCAGTCGTCAGTCACCCGGGACTTAGATAAGGAATCATACTATGTGAATCCTTCGAAGATGAAAAATGATCGGACATAGGTCCGCATTGATGAATATGGATCGGACATAGGTCCGCATTACTGAATATTGATTAGACATAGGTCTGCATGGATGAATATTGATCGGACATAGGTCCGCATTGCCCAGCCGTCAATCACCTGGGACTTAGATAAGGAATCAAACTAGGTGAGTCCTTTGAACATTGATGAATACTGAATACTGAATAATTGATCTAGTTATCAAGCTAGGTGATACTCGCTGTGAATACTTTGACAAATACCCCCAAAATCAAATACGCCCAAAATCACTCGTTTTAGGGCTAAATAAGAGCCCGAGTCATCAAACTAGGTGATACTCGCAAGGATCCCCCTTTCAAACAAGGTGAAAGTTTGATAATTAAGATGAATGCTAAGAAAATATCGCCCGAAATCAATCGTTTTAGGACTTAAATAATAATATGACTTTCAAACTAAGTGAAAGCTTAGATGATTCCATAATATGATAAATAAAGCCCACGTTTTGCGACTACAATAATAATGATGACTTTCATACTAGATGAAAGCTCGGATGATTTTATACATTCGTCGTTGAAAACCACGTATGAGTAAGAACCAATATAATAAGAATAATAATGGTGAAGTATTGAATTCCCACGTAGATATAATAAATAATTCTTCTAATATATGTCAATATCATACTTGATCACCTTTCATAATTACCCATGAATATAACAAATACGAAACACCCGATATACGTTGATGAATAAAAGCAAGAATAGCCATATGATCATCATTAGATTAATACAATATATTCTTCACTCGGTAGTACTGGTCAAAGATTTGCATCCTTTATGTAGCATTTCATTAGAAGGCGATGGTGATGATTACTTGACTAAATTTTAAAAAGATATGCAAAATTGATAGATTGGTTGCCAAATACGTCTGGCGAACATGTTTGATTTTCGAGACTGAATGATCGGAAATAATGAACTGTAAGTGCTTTCATTAAATGAAAACGAGGATTACATTGATTGAACCGTTTATATTAAAAAGGAACGACGAAAATAAAAATGACGAAATTGTAATTCTGAAGTACAATACTTTGAAAAGTCTGAAAATACTAAAAATACTGGAAATATGAATGCGCGACATGGACACGACTGATGACATGACTAACCATGATTGATAATGATGATACGGATAATGATACTGATGATACTAGCCCCTTGCATATCTTGTTAAATGAAGAACTTTTTTAAATGATCCATATTCCACGGACGTTGGAGCTTTTTGCCTTACATATCTTCTAGTTCAAAAGTACCGGGTACGATGGTGCGGATTATTTTGAAGGGTCCATCCCAATTAGCCCCAAGTTTGCCTTTTTCAATAATTTGGACCATCATTTTTCTCCATGTATCGAGTCACCTCAGATTGTTTTTTCACGGATGGATGGTTTGAACCATTATCAGATCACACCCGGATCAAGCCAATACAGTCGTCACTATAGGTGTTTTCCAGGGATCCGATGTAGAAGGTTTGAACCACTGTCAAATCGTACCCGCATCCAACCAATACATAGAATTGGGCAATATTTGGACCATCATTTTTTTTAGACCGAAACCACTTAGTTGAAGTTAGTTTGGAAACTTTCTACGGGTCATCTAATCCTTTAGATAGTGCATCAAACCTAACTTCAACGTTGGGACTAGATTTTTTAGTCAATTGAAGTTGGTGTGGAAACATTCTATGGATCTAATAATCCTTTAAGTACATCAAACTGAACTTCAATATTCGATGAATATTAGCAATAAGATCGGATTTCTACATCCGCGAATAATAACAATCATTTGGAATAATTTGATCCAAAAATTCTCAATTTGATGAGTAATAAATATAATAACCCTCGTTAAATGTGTTGGCCCAAAAAAATTCAGCTCACAATTTTGCCCAATATAATAACATAAAAAATCATCACCGAATTCTAATTTTTAATATTGTCTCATTTCCAAGTAATACAAACTCTACCCTCATTTTGTAGTATTTGAGGACTACAAATTTCCAAGCAAGACAAATGGTGGCATTTTGATATAGCTGATGATGGTATATAGCTAATTCAATTAGACGGTCACTTAATTGGATTTGACAAAAAATGATGGAATTCAAGGACTGCATTAATTAAATTAATATTCGCAATCGGGGCGAAGCTTAAAACATGAGTGAGGACCTTCGTTTCGTCATTATCATCATCAACATCAACAAATAATCTTCTAATCAAATCTTTATCACCAACAAATAATTCCCGAATCCAAAAAAAATAAAAAAATTGGTCTGTGCCATGAAAATTCCGAAAATATTCACATCGGTACATTAAAGAAGGGCTTTTCACACTACCATCTAATGGAAGACCTGGCGAACATATGCCACACATATACATTGGATCTTACTGTACAACCAAACAATACCCGCGGTCCCGCGGACCATACGAAGTACCCTTCTTACTCAACATCTTTGGTGAAGGTAATCAGATATGAGGCAAGGTTTACCTTGTATCCGATAAGGCCTTGACCCGATTAGATGAGTTAAAGGGTACAACAGGAGGTCATTTTGGCAGATTACTGATTAAAGCTTCTTTTTTTTAGTGTAGGTAGGTGATCAGAAGAAAATGCCATTGATGGTTGGTTTGAGGTCAAAGAAATAAAACCTTAGGAATAAAGAATAAGTTGAATCCATGACTAACTGTTTAGGAATACTAAGAGAAGGGGCTTTGGTTCTTTATTTCTTCATAGCAATCTTAGAGGTTTGATGGTTGACTATTTGTTGGGTGATAAAATAATTAAAGAGATAGGGATAAATTTGGAAATCTATAACTATTACTAAAATAAAAACACGGCTGATGTCATCAGTTTTAAAAATTGCTTACGTGTCACTCTCTTAATAAAATGATGATGTCATTGTTTGACTTTTCTACTTTGTAATTATGAATATAATATTATTCATTTAATGTATTAAAAAAATTATATTTTTTCAATTATTTATAAAATATTTATAATTTATTTACTAAATGAATATAGGATATTGTTTTCAAAAAAACTAAATATAGGATATATTTAAATCGTTAAAACATAAAACCGTAAACTTTTTATTTTTAATTTATACAAATAAGTCAGAAAAATTAATAAAACCGTGCATCGCACGGGTATTATCTAGTGAATAAATAAATTACTAATCATAAAATCTTCAAGATTCAAAACAAGCATTAATCATGCATCTATCACCTAAGAGAACCTCAATTTGCAAGATTTTTAATCCTTTTCGGGGAAAAGCTAATAACCGTATGTTATTTATTCTTTATAGCGAATTTGTCATTAGAACATACCAGTGTAAAAGAATTGTACACTTTTGCCCCACGAATCTTCCACCATAATTATTTTTTAAAATCATGACTTTTATGTATCTTTCCCCACAAACGGCGCCAAACTGTTTCGGTAATGAAACGAGGAAGTGCAAAAGACACTTAAAATACCTGGAGAAATGTGTAATCGGGGACGATTGTCGATATACTGAAAGTGCTAATGATCCTTCCGCTGATGAGACCTCAAATCCTGCAATACCACGTTAGCCTTGCCCGGGGGTGGTTTCCCGGAAAACCCCTCCGACGCTCAAGTCAGATCGGGAAACCGAAAGTGATGAATATATGATAATTAATGAAAACAGAATAACGGATTGTAGGATGAGTTCAGATCAATTAAAGGAGATTTGGTTACATATTTATTGTAAGTAGTAATAGGAATATAAAGGCTTAGTTTTCTAATGATGTAAGTAACATCTATTTATAATACCTAGGAAGGGGTTATTTATGGGAGATTGGAGGTTATATTTGATGACAATGGGAGGTTATAGTTGGTTAGTGGGTAGTTATTTTGGGAAGTTACTAGACTAAGGTGGACGGTTTATGGTTTGAAAAAATAAATTACGAGTTTATTATTGACCGCTTAACAAAGAGGAAGAAGGTTACTGAAGAAAATAATGTGAGAGTACCATAACTTTTTTTTAATTATTAATTTAGATTACCAAAGGTTAAAGTAACTTTTTTTTATTGGTATGGGAATTGCCTTGGTAAGGTAGTATTACTCCCTAAGACCACTCCCATTGGTGTAGAAATTTTATTTGAGTGGAAAGTTTTGTGTGAGATTTTACTCCCAATAGTAAAAGTTCACAAAAAAATTGCTAATGTTTCCAAAAAAAGAATGTTAGTTTGTAGAAATTTTTGGGATTTCATCACAAGAGTCCCACCATTTAAAAATAAATTTTAAAATAAAAACTAAGAGAGTAAAAAGAAGTGGTAGAGTAAAAAAGTAGGAGGGAGAAAGTAGTGAGGAAATTTTTTTGTTTTTTCAATGATGGGTTGAATTATACTCTCTCCGTTCTTTTTTTATCTTCCCGTTTGGAATCTGGGAAGAAATCAAGATAAATTATAATTATAAAATAGATACTATGAGAGTTGAGTAAAATAATATTAAAAATAAAGATTTTATTGATTAAAGTGTAAGTGTAATAATATTAAAATTCATTGGGTGTATGTAAAGTAAATGCATTGGGAATTACACATGTAAATTAATTTTTATAGATTAGAGTTTAAGTGTAATAATTTCTATGAAATTTGTTACTAAAATAGAAAGATTCTAAATGGGAAGAACTTTTAAAAATTTCTAAATGGGGAAAGTGAGAAGAACATATGAAAACGGAGGGAGTAGTAGTAAATATTTCCACACAAAATTCTATGTGATGAAAAGAAAAGTGTAGAGAGAGATTGATGAGGAAATTTTTTTTACTCACCATTGAGAGTGCTATAATTTCTACTAGTTTCCACCGGGAATTACTCTTTCCCATTTACAATGGCATGAAATAATTATTTGCTATTTTGGACTAAATGTTTATATTTTTTGGGCCCTCAAAATTTTCATATTTTTAGGGCCTGTGCAAAAAACCTTTTTGCCCTTATCAATAACCGAGTCTGGTCTTTATCACGTTCATCAAATTTTACATGAATAATGTGGTAACTTATTTAATCTAATATTTTTTAAACTAGAGTTTTATGTGTTTACATCTTCAACCGAAAGTTATTGTGGGAACTGATTTTCCTAAAGCATGGTCACTGATATATCCTCTAGTGTGCAGATCGTGTGTTCCACAACTCCGTTCTTTTTTTAGAAGAAAGATGACATATTATAGCAACATAAAAAAAACTAGGGTACATCATAAGAAAATAGAACCATCTCATGCTCCTCGAACACAACTCCGTTTTATTATAGCGTTTTCTAGGAGCTAAAAAATTGCGTGAAATACTATATTTTTCAGAAAACAAAATAAAATAAAATTAATCAAATCGATCTCTCCTCTAATAAAATCATTCACTATAACAAGAACGAATTTTACTCTCATGGTACCATGTAGATCAACGTGTAAAATTTCTATGGGTCGTACTTCTTTCTTTGCATTAGAAGAATCTCTAGTTTTCTTACTCATCACACAACTCTAACTTTCTTACAAAGAAAAGGAAATATTATGAATTAGCAAATGTCAAATAATTTTATGTATAATTTAGATCGTCAATTTAGAAAAAAAAAAGAGAAAATTTTAAGGATAGTCAAATGTTAAATAATGATTTATTATTTTATGTATAATTTAGATAATATATTATCCATTTTGCAAGGTTTATATCCAAACCCAAAGCTCTAAGATTATCCAAATCAAAAAATTTAAAATATCCAAAAAATATATTTATTTAAATAATTTTTTTTTGATAAACTATAAAATCATACTAACCAAGTCTAAGTCCAAATTTATATTATTATAAATAATGACTCATGAACGATAGATGTTAGTGCAAGTACCAAATCTCGTGACTTTGATCATTTAATTGAACATGCCTTAGCTTGAACTTTGGAGAGGAATGATGAGGATGTGTCGAATGTAAGTGAATTTGCATTTTGAAACGATTTATGAGGTGTTTAACATGGAGTGTTTGTGGCTCCATTATGGGTGAGGAACCATGACTTGAACGATGCAAGACATGGGAAGTCGGTTACTCGCTCGAGGCAACGCAAGAAAGCAAGTCAGTAGGTGTAGTAAGGGCTGCTCGTTCGAGCACTATAGTGTCTCGTTCAAGCAGCCAAGACAGGAGCAAACAAAAGCCATTAGTAACTGCTGCTCGAATGAGCATGTGGGGCACTCGAATGATCAGCAAGTCAGGGGGCTCTCCAACGGGTTTTTTTGCTACGAATTTTTTTTTGGCAAAGTAAATTTTATAAAGTGCCAAGAAAAAGCCAAAGCTTTACATCATTGTATCACGAGACTTAGAGGACACCACCTAACCGAAGCTCTAAAGGGCCAAAAACAAGCCCCTTGTCATGCACTAGGAAGGAGGCGGCACCTCAAAAATTAAAGCTAACGTCTAGCCGATACAAAAGCAAACAATCCTATACAAAAACATCTACAAATATCATCTAATCAAACATTACAATGAGACTATTACAAATTGGATCAAAATAGTATCAAACTGCAGCTACCAAATAATGCACAATGGCTTGAAATGGTTAAGTATTAAGAGTTGAGGTTGTGGTCGTGGATCAACCAAACATCAGCCCAACCCTTAAAACGGACACCAGACAGCTCCATTGATTAACAGCAACAGCTTCAAACTTCAACATCATGAATGGGGTTTTGATACTAATTGCAAAACAAGGGGAGGTTAGGGCACAATCGGCTATGAAGCCAGCCACAATCTGATCGACATCACAGCCAGCGACCTCATCGCCCCACTCAAAATTCCAATAGGCAACTTAACCTATTCGCTTAGTAAACCCGATTGAGGTTTCATCCCGGATCGTAAGGAAGAAAGGAATAACAAACACATTGTTACCCTTCAGAGACTCAACTAAAAAGGGGTAGAACCCGAATCGCAGTTCATACGGGGGCCAAGCTCAGCCCAAATTAGGCAAGCATCGACCATCAAAATACACACACCGACCTGGACAATATGGGGCTAGAAGGAAGAAACAACACTAGCAAAGAAAACAAAGGGGAAAACCTCTATTTTGCTTCAAACTCCTTTAATGGAGGTGAACTATTGCCTCTTTGAAATCGAGGTTTTCTAGGGAAGCCTCAATCGAAATAATGGGTTAGAACCCCAAAAAAACTGGAGATGAGGCTTAGCCACGAACATACGGGTTGCTCACCTACCATAAGCACTCTAGTCTTCGAAGAGGAGCCAGATCTAGAACACCGCATGAAGATCTTGAACTTGAGTAACCCAAATCTTGGGTTCAAAGCACGCTAAAACAAGCAACAAACTTCACCTTTCATCAAAAACACTTATGGTTGGGAGGGTGGAACAAAACAACTAAATAAACTAGAGAAGGAACCTATAATTTGCTTTAGGAACCTGTATCGGAGGCGCAAGAACCCTAATCAAAAATAGAGTTAAAACCCTAGATCAGCCATATAAGGATATACTGATTTATGAAGTAGAGGTTGCTTCATAGAGTAGTGAAAAGCACACAGATCCATCTTCTTCCTCGAGGGCTCTTCTTCTGATTGCCATGGCTGGGCAACTTTTGCCCTTAGAGAAAAAACCTAGATAGAGAAAGAAGAGAGAGTGGCTCCAAAACTAATTTTTTTTTATTATTATTATTATTATTATTATTATTATTATTATTATTATTATTATTATAATTATATTCCTAGTTTAAAGGTGATTAATAATGCATTATATTCCTGGTTTAATATCTTGTTTATTGCTATGTTAAATGTAATGCTTAATTGTGATGTTTATTCTAGTTTAAAGGTGATTAAGATGGAATTTTAAGAGTGATGTATACCTGGCCGATAAATATGATACATCACTCATTTAATTATACACCATAAATACATAACATATGGTGAGAGGGTTAGTTCAATTATTAAAAACTCAATAGTGTTCTTTCTTTGAATTAGTATTGTGATGTTAAGAGTTTGTTTTCAAGATAGTGAGGGTTATTTATATATTGTGTTGTTGAATCCATTTATAAACAAAACTATATTTATATGAGAGATATCCAAGATATATAACTCTTAAACACTTGTGTTCATCTATGAATATTATTTTCATCTTGTTTTCAAAAAGATAACCTATTAAAGCTTTCATTTCAATTGGTATTAGAGCGAGGAGTGCTTTGTGGGCACATTAGTAAGGGAAAGTGAGGTTATAGAGCAAGAAAAACAAAATGAGTGGAAAGTTCCATATTCAATTTTTGATGGGAGAATAACCTTTTCCATATGTTCAGTGGAGGAATATTTTGGTGCAACAACGCATCGATGATGCACATATAGAGGAGTGGCCAACTATCATTGAGGAAGCAAAATAGACACAAGTGTGGAAGAAGGCGGTAAGCATAATCTGGCTTGTCATAGCACCCGAAATCAAGTATCACTACCTGAAGGAGACCGGTCTCGATGAGTGTTAAAGAAATTCAAACAGTGTCTGCTTCTAAATCCCTAACAAACAAACTTTGCTTGAGGTGGGAGTTGTATCAACTCATGAAGGATGAAGATACAATAATTAATGCAAGACCACATAAACATATATAACAAGTTGGTGTGCCAATTATTGAAAGCAAATGAGAAATTGACGGATGAGAAGCAAGCTTTACTCCTATTGGCTTCACTTCCCAAGGACTATAGAAATATAATCTAAACATTGCTCATAGTTAGGGATTCTATCACTCTTGATCAAGCATGGATGATGTTGAGAGAGAATGATAGGTTCATGGTGAGTAGAGAAGGGGAAGAGAAAAAGAAAAATAGGGATATCTTGTATAGTGAGGGTTCTAATAATGGGATCACCAAGGAAAATGGATATCAAGGAAGGGGAAAGTTTCAAGAAAAGGGTGACCATAGTGACAAAGAGTGTTACTATTGTAAAAAGAAGGGGCACATACAAATGATGTGCAAGGAATTCAAGTAAGACCGTAAGAGAGTGAAAAACTTAAGAGAGATAGGGAGACAAGAAAATGAGAATAGCGCGAACATCGCTCTAGGCTTTGTTGGTGATGATGACTATGGTGGGGCTCTACTAGTTGATGGGGGAGTGGTTCATTGTAAGGAATGGGTAATTGATCTAGTTTCTCATTTCAAATTTGTTGTGAAAAATAGAAATTTACTAAGCTAATTAGTATGGGTTATAATTGCCTTGTGACTTTACCAAATGATGAAAAGGTGAAATTAGAAGGTATTCGTGAGTTTATGATTGAAACATATGGAGGTGTTAAGAGAAGACTTGGTGATGTAAGGTGTGTACCTATGTTTGAAAGGAATCTTACCTCATTCGGTAGATTAGAGAGTAAGGGATGCACTTTCAAGGCAAGTGGAGGGGTTTTGAAAGTCATTAGAGGGAGCCTTGTGCTCATGAAGGGTAAAATGAGTAAGAAGACTTATATGAGTTGCAAGTTAGAAGTGTTAGCCTATACCATAAAAGCAATGATGATGGTGTGTGTGGATCAAAGAGGGTAATGTTTGATGATGGTAAAAGTGTGGACTTGCGGGGGAAAATGTTAATGCAAGTGCCAAAACTCATGACTTTGATCACTTAATCGAACATGTCGTAACTTGTACTTTGGAGAGGAAAGATATAGATGTGTCGAGTGTAAGTGATTTTAGTTTTGGAACGATTCATGAGGTGTTTAACATGGGGCGTTTGAGGCTCCATTAAGGGTGAGAAACCATAACTTAAACGAGGTTACTCGCTCGAGGCAACGCAAGAAAGTAAGTCAGTGGGTGCAATAGGGACTGCTCGTTCGAGCACTATAGTGCCTCGTTTGGGCAGCCAAACCAGGAGCAAACAAAAGCCACTAGTAACTACTTCTCGAACAAGCATGTGGGGCGCTCGAACGATCAGCAGGTCAGGGGCACTCCAACGATTCTTTTTGAATTATAAGAGTGATTTGTACCTTACCAATAAATAGGATACATCACTCATATAATCATGCGCCACAAACGCACAACATATTGTGAGAGGGCTAGTTCATTGTTCAAAATTAAACTTGAGTGTGTTACTTTTTTTCGATTAGTATTGTGATGTTGAGACTTTGCTCTCAAGATAGGAAGGGTTATTTTATACATTGTATTGTTGATTCCAATTACAAATAAAACTATATTTGAGGGGAAGTTATCCAAGATAGCTCACAAATACTTGGGTTCATCTTTGCATATTATTTTCCATCTTGTTTTGATAAAGATAACCTATTAAAGCTTTCATTTCAATAGAGAACTAGTTGGCTTTTGCAGTCAAGGATGAGTATGATGACCTTTTTTTTCAATGTAGAACAACTTTATATACTTATAACGTAAGGAAAAATTATTGGGAATAATCCAACCTATTTCCCATTACCTACCAATAATCCCATATTTTGAAATTTTTATAAATAACTCAACCTTTGCTTTCAGTTTGTTGTCAATGGACCCTTCAGAAAATGACCTGTTACATGAGATTATTCTCATCTTCTTCCTTCTTTACAACTTCCAACCTATTTCCCATTACCTACCAATAATCCCACCTTTTGAAGTTTTCCCATTACCTACCAATAATCCCACCTTTTGAAGTTTTTATTAATAATCCAACATTTGCTTTCAGTTTGTCGGCAATGGACCCCTCAAGAAGCAAATTAAAATTGCTATTATTTCCGAAGCTTATGAACTTGATCATTGCATTAATAGTAATTTTCTTTACATACATATCCCATCAACATTGTGGCTTACAAAATATCATTTAAGAAGGATTAAGGCTACATACGTTAGTAACTAGTTTGCTAAATACAAAATGATTAGATTAGTTAGCCAATTACAAAATGTCTTAGTTAAGTTTGCCAATTACAAAATAGCTTACAAAACGATTAGATAAGTTTGCCAATTACAAATGGCTTACAAAATATATAGCAAAAATAATTACATTGCCCAACAAATTTAACTCAAGTAACTACACATTCTTTGGTACACTCGAGTTAGATGCTTGTGTTGAACAAATGACCACTTTTTTATGTGGTATAAATGTTGATTTGCTAAGTAAAACAAGATATGAATTCATTTATTATTACATTGATTAATGTATTAATTGAAATTTATATGTTACTCTTAATCTAGAGTATATGTCAACGCTTTAAGTTTTATTATGGTCATCAAAATTCCATAATATATATGTTATTATTTTGATTTTCAAGATGTGCTTTGCAATAGTATATGTAAATTTTTATACTAATATTTATTTTGGAGAAAAGTACTAAATTAGTTTTATTCAGGTTAATGGGTATGTTAAGGTATCTTATGTTGTCGGATAACGCCTAAATAAATTTGGTGTGACAATTATAAGGAAGAATTTTAACAATTAAAGTTAAAGTTGATATTAAATATTTTACTTGGTATGAAGTGTTGGACTTTATAGAAAAGTCTTATTTATTTTGGTACAAATGAAATTTATTTTGAACCATTTCAAAGTTCAAAATAAGGATGCATCTATATAGATTATGTTGTTTATGATATCTACTATGAGTTCTATTTATTAGAATAAGGGATATTATATTTCAATGATATTTGATTATAATACAAAGTGATGCAATATTTATTTGAAATTTATTTTCAATGATAGGTAGGTTTGAATACCTACAAGTTTGTACAAATGATTATGACATTTTGATCCCTAAGATTGATTTGTTAATATTCTAATAAAGCATGTATTTCTAAAAGAGAAAAATATAAGTTTGTTTTATTAATGTAACACCCAAATTTCCTTCCGTCCTTCACGATTTTGGTCTTCGTTTAAGGGGTCGGAAATTCAGGGGTGTAACACCCCGAGATTTTCTAACGTCAACAAATAATATTTTAATAACTTTTGGGGATTTTATAATTATATTAAATTAATTTTGAAGTAGTTTTAATAAATTCCTTTTATTTACGAATTTGAATATTAACATATATTTATATTGAAAATACATTTACGATTTCTAAAATAAAGAAGTTTGAATCAAATTATTATTTTATTAAATGGGTGAAGACACGAAGGTGAGCCTCTTAGTTGGGTCTCGCAAGAAAATGAATCTAGATAAAAACAAATGAATAAACATAATAATAATAATAATAATAATAATAATAATAATAATAATAATAATAATAATAATAATAATAATAATAGTGTGGATATAAAAGCATGAAACCCTCATTGTTGCTCTGATACCATCTGTAACACCCAAATTTCATTCCGTCATTCACGATTTTTGTTTCGTTTAAGGGGTCGGAAATTCAGGGGTGTTACAATTAAGGAAAAGTTTTTAACAAAGTTCGATTTTGATAAAGTTTTCAAAGCAAAGATTTTAATATCGTATTCATATTTCTAATATGAAGGTTTACCCATGATTATGTATTTTGATACTTAAGTAGCATATAAGTTTAAGCTTCCTAAAAGAAAGTAAGTAATGATGTGTTCATCATGGGAATAATGTTTGAAGTTTAGTAAGTTAATCTCCAAGTAAGTATAACAATATGTTATAGATTGATTTTCATATTATACATGAAGATTGGTGAGCATGTAATAATGTTCAAGATTTATTAAGTAGTATTATACTTAATATGATAATTGATTATTGAATTATTTCAATAAGTTTACCAAAAATACAATGGTTAAATAATTATTTTTATTTTCATATGGTATGTTGTATCATATATTTTTATAAATTATGATGTATTTATTTTGTAATTGTATAAGTAAAGTTGACATAGTAATATGTCATATTCCTTCTATGAAAAGAATGGAGGAGGTAAACGTTAAATGAATCTTAACATAAACGTTTAAGGACTGAGAAATAAGTATTTTATTATAATTAAGGTAGCGTCCAAAATTACCCTCATGTCTTCTAGTTGAAGTCGAAAATTAGGGCTTATCAAAGAAGGGATCACGAAACAGTAAGAGAGAGATGACTTAGAGAGAGAATGAAGCCCTCCCTAACCTTTGGTAAACTTCCACCCACCACCTTAGAAGTTTCTGCCAACATCAACCACCCTTCCCAACCACCTTCTACACCGCCACCCCCTTCCTCTATACAACTACTTAACCTCCAACAACCTCCAGTTTTAAACTCCAATTCATTTAGCCTGTGCTCATCTTCTCCACCCCCTAACTTCAACCCAACCCTTCAGTGCTTCCTTCCCCTCCATGAAAATACTTACCTTAAACTTCATAGCAAATAGCAAGATGCTCTTATTTGCAAACTTGTGGGCAAATCCATCTCCATGGATTTCTTCATTGACAAGCTTCGTGCGTTGTGTGATTGCTCAAAAACCTCTTTATTCTCCAAGCTTGGCCATGGGTTCATCCTAATTAAACCCTCAACCCCGGCGGAACGACAACGGATTCTCAACTAAAGTTCTTGGTTCCTCATGGGCTGCTACATTTCAACGCAAGCATGGACCCCAAATTTCAACCCCTCAAAGGCAGTTATAACGCATGTCCCTTGCTGGGTGCATCTCCCTGGCCTCCCTCTTGAGTTCTTTAACTCGAACCTCCTCGAGGAATTAGGAAACTGCTTAGGAATGTTTCCTATAACATCTTTCCACAAGCAAAAGAAGCTCGTATCTTCGTTCTTACTGATATTTCTAAGCCCTTGAAAGAAGGTATTTGGATAGGATCCTTTCTCCAAAAGCTAGAGTGGGAGCCCATCCCAAACTTCTGTGAAATTTGTTCCAAGTTCAAGGTGCTTCCATGTTCGTGTTCATCCACTGTTGACCCGTCACCAATGGCGCATGCCTCTGAAGCAGATATATCCCATGGTTCTACAAGAAAAAATAAAAAGAAAAGAAAAAATAAAAATAAGAAAAATAAGTCTTTTTTTGCTGACAAAGGTTTTGACCCAAGGTTAATCTCCTTTGATGGTAGCTCTGAAGCAGAAAGTAGCTATGCAGTTGTCTCTGCCTTTGGTACGGATTCTTCTGAAAAAGGTCAAATAGTTTTCTTAAAAAATGTTATTAGTTGCTTGCTCAAGAAACCCTATCTACTTGCCACCCTACCCCTCCCTCCTTTCTGTTTGTCTTTTCATCTTGTGACCCCACCTTTCTTCCCGTTAAACTTACCCTCTCCTCTCCTTTTCCATCACCATTTTCCCTTTTGTTTGACACCTAATCCTGATCCTTATTTTTTTCACCACTACAACACTCTTCCTGTCAAACCCATCTTTTTCTCCCTCTCAAACCTTTAGACATGGTTCTTCTATGTCCGTGTTTTTAACCCTCCCTGCTCATTTCTTACATAATCTTTCCCTCCTCCTCTATTTTTTAACCTTTTCTGATTTCTGTTTCCTTTTCTCCTTGCTTCCTTCTTCCTTTCTCCCTTGGCTCCTTCATCCTACCTATGGATTTCTTCAACACAGAAGATTGGCTCAACGAATCGTCCTCTCTGATTTGGACGAGCCAGCCCTTTTTCCCATCCAATCCTTGCTACAAAGCTCAAACTATAACTCCCCCTGCTCATGTCATTATGAAACACCCGATTCCTGCTCCTCCTTGCATCAACCTCATGGAGAAACCGCCCCTTGTTACCCGGAACTCAACCCCAACGACTGCTGGTTTTTCATCAAATTGGGTTCCCACTGGGAACGGGTCCCTCCTGCCTTGATCCGACGGTTCATTGCTTGCCCCTCAATTGTGAATCATCCATACACAAAAATGATGTTTGTTCCAGAAGGAAGCCCTCCAAGCACCGAAAAAAGAGATGCCCATCTCCCCAATATAGACGATCTTCGAGGATTCAATCACTTATTAGGAGACTGGTGGGAAAAATGGCTCATAAATATGCCCTCGCATCAGAAAGAAATTGTTCAGAAAGACCTGTTATTCTTAGTGGATCATGCTCTAATCTTGAGTCCATTCAGAGATTTCTTGAGGTTGACTTCTCTATGTACAACTCTCAATATAGCAGGCTTCTCCAATGCTCTTCTTCATCTGGTCTCGGACAAGAACTCACACCAACTTCTGATCTCATCCGTTTCTACATATGGGGAGAATTGTCTCCTAATGTGTTCCCTCAAGCTACAACAACTAACCGACTCATTCTTCAGCCCCAGCTTGAACAAGGTGATGCCTCGAGCAGCCCATGTTCCTCCCCATGTGCTTTGGGAGAGAACGATGATCACCAATAACCCCGACCCTATCTCCATCCCGGCGTTGAATGCTAGAGGCATTGCACGCCCAAGATTTCGAGAAAATATCCTTTACCTCATCTCCTCTCATAACCCAGCCGTCATTTGCCTTTCTGAAACAAGATGCTCAGCTTCTAAAATCGAAAAAATTATGGAAAATCTCCCTTTCTCTGACTTTGTGTTGGCAGAACCCCATGGTTTCTCAGGTGGCATTCTTCTAATTGGGATAGCTCTAGGGTGACCTTCACTATTCTCTCTAAGGATCTCCATGCCATTAATGGCATCCTTCAGGTACTCTCCTCTAACACTAGTATTTATCTCACTTCTATTTATGCTAGTACTTTTTTTGAGTCTAGAGTCTTACAATGGAATGTTTTTAGAAATATGGGTTTGCCTTGGATTATGATTGGTGACTTTAACCAAATTGCATACTCTACTGAAAAATTAGGTGGAAATCAACCACTCCTTAAGAGAATGGAAGCATTTAAAGATTTTTGGGAGGACTGTAACCTTGTGGACTTGGGTTGTAATGGCCTTAGGTTTACCTAGTCTAATATGAGAAGAGTTATGCCTATTTTTCAACGTCTTAATAGAGCCCTTGCCTCGCCTTCTCTCCTAGGTTTATTTCCTAATGCTAGAGTGCTTAACCTGCCGAAACTTCATTCGAAAAATTCTCCTATCCTCCTCCATCTCAACCCTCCTTGGCCTAAACCCTCGACTAAGACTTTTAAGCCTGAACCTATGTGGTACCTTGATCCTTCCTTCAAGTCTATTGTCAGCTTAGCTTGGTCCACCTCTTCGACCTTCCTTTCGGACCTTCATTCTCTTTCCCTGAAAATCAACTCTTGGGCTGAGTCCACCTTTGGCAACATTTTCAAAGAGAAAGTTGTGCTTAGGAAGAGAATTACAGGCGTTCACAAGGCTCTTGAATCCCACCCAAACTCTGCTAACCTTTGGAGCCTTTTCCTTAAGCTTCATTCTAATCTGGATTCTACTCTTCTTAAGGATGAAGAGTTTGAGGTCTAGAGCTAGAAACTCTTGCCTATATGGTGGGGATCGTAACACAACCTTCTATCATCAATCTGTTCTCATTAGGAGGAAAAGAAATAGAATTGAGTCTATCCTCGATGAGCAGGCCGTTATCACCTTTGACCCCTCTCACAAATCTAACATCTTTCACTCCTACTTCCTTTCCCTTTTCTCAACCTAATCCTTTGTTTCTCCTCTCCTTCCGTATTCCTCCCCTAACCCTTCTATCTCGGTTGCCCTTATCCCCTTGCTTGCTAAGGTTAAGAGAGCTTCTTCCTCCCTTCCTACTCTAAAATCTCCAGGTCCTGATGGCTACCATAGCCTTTTTTATCATAGGCATTGGTCAACCATAGAATCTTCCCTTGTCTCGTTCGTTCAGCATACCTTCTCCGTAGGCAGAATCAATCCGGACATCAACCAAACCTTCATCTCCCTTATCCCAAAAACAAATCTCCCTTCGAACCTTAGCCAATTCCGCCCCATTAGCCTGTGTAACTCTATTTATAAGATCATCTCCAAAATCTTAGTTTCTAGGATTCGTCCTTCTCTCAACTCACTTATTTCTCCCTTCCAGAACAGCTTCCTACCAGGAAGGGGGACTGAGGTTAACTTTCTTGTAGCTTCTGATATCCTCCATTTCGTGCGAGTTAAGAAGGGTAAGAAGAGCTTTTTTGCTCTTAAGATCGATCTAAAGAAAGTCTATGATAGTATTGAATGGAGCTTTATTAGATCTTCCCTTATCCACCATGGGTGTGATGAGTCATCCTGTAATCTCATTATGAGTTGTGTGTCCTCCTCTTCTATATCTGTTTTAATCAACGGCTCTCCTTCAGCTCCTTTGATTCCTTCCAGAGGGATTCACCAAGGGGACCCTATCTCTCCCTACCTCTATATTCTTTGTATGGAAGTCTTGTCCAGGAAAATTGAACATTCTGTTCATCATGGTCTTTGGAAACCTTTTTCCCTAAAAGGTAATAAAGCTTCTATTTCTCATCTTATGTTTGCTGATGACCTTCTCTTCTTTGGAGAAGCTTACATGGAGACTATCTCTACTGTTAAAGAGATCCTTTATGATTTTAGCCTTGAATCTGGGTTGTCAGCTAACCCTCAAAAATTCACTCTCTGCTTCTTAAGAAATGCTATTGTGGCAATTAAGAAAGCTTTGTCTGATCTCCTGTCCATTACTGTCTCCGATTGCCGTGGTCCTTACCTTGGATTGACTCTCCAAGACAAGCGTCCTCTCTCCACGCTACATGAGATCACAAGGAAAATCTCTAGTAGGTTGGCATCTTGGAAATCCAAACTCCTCTCTAAAGCGGGGCGCCTTGTCCTCATTAACTCTACTCTTAACTCCATTCCTTCCTACATCTCTTCTTGCATTAGGTTCCGCAAAGACCTCAGCTCAAGAATTGATCAAATTTCGTAACTTCTTCTGGGGATCCTCTGATGCTGCCACCAAAAAGCTTCACTTGGTCGCTTGGAAGTACATCACTGCTCCTAAGCACCTAGGAGGTCTAGGCATTAGGGAAAACGATCTAGCTAACCAAATTGCTCAGCTCAAACTTTGTTGGAAACATCACTCAGGGAGCTCTTTAGCCTCTACCTTTCTTAAAGCCAAATACCAAAAAAATGATTCTGCCTACCTACCCTTTAACCGGGGTTCCCATATTTGGCAAAGTTTAGGTAAAGTTTGGGATCTTTTCCAACACACAGCCACTTGGAGCATAAGTTCATCCTCGGATCTCTCTGTATGGTTTGATAATTGGTCTCAGATTGGATCCCTAAGATCCATCCTTATTGGCCCTTTGCAACCACAAGACTTCACTCTTACTCTTGGAGACCTCTTAGCTGACAACCAATGGAACTTGTCTTGTATTTCCTACCCCCTCCCACCCTAGCTTATCATTCATCTCTCCGATATCCCAATCTCTAAATCAGGCTTTGATCTGATGGTTTGCAACCTTTCTAAAGGGAAGTTTCTCAACTTCCATGACCTTTACACCCTTCTCCACCAATCTAAAACCTCCCCATCTACACCCTTTAGCTGGAACCTCATATAGAGTACTCAATGCCCCCAAAAATCTCTATCTTTCTTTGGCAAATAGCGTGGGATGCTCTCCCCACTAGATGAACTATTTACCACCGCTCAATCATCTCCTCCTCTGATTGCCCCTCTTGCCCCTCTCCAGTTGAAACTGCTATTCACTGTCTTAGAGACTGCTATGTTTCTAAAGAATTTTGGCTTTTGTGCTATTCTACTCTACCTGATAATTTTTTCTCCCTTGAGCTTCCTGCAGGGTTAGACTTAAACCTTAGGTCCTCTTCTTGCTACAATTCTATTCCTTGGCCAACTTGGTTTAGTTTTGCTCTTTGGACCTTGTGGACAAAACGTAAAAACACCGTCTTTTCCAAACCCATCCCCCCAACAACCTTTTCCTTCAGTCATACCAAAGCCCCAGCCTTAAACTTCTTTTTTTCCCAACCTCATCAAGGGCACAGTGCGGCCGATCTTCTTAAATCTCCTGACTCTAACCCTTCTCCGAGGTTGATAATCCAAGTAGATGCTTCCTACCTCCCAACCTCTAACATGTGTACCATTGGAGTTGTGTGCTTTTCTTCTACAAGGTCTTGGAACTCCTCCTTTGTCCTTTCTGCAAGGGCTCTTAATGCGAATATAGCAGAAATTCTAGCTATTATTACCAGGTTTATGGTAGGTGATCTTCTTTCATGGACCGAGTTTACCATCATCTCAGACTCTAGAGTTGCAATGGATAGTTTGCTAGGTTGTTCTCCTTTTACAGACAAATATTCTTTCCTTGGCTCTTTTTGTAGGGATCTCCCAAGCTGGAATCAGAAGAAGGAAGTGTGCCACGTCCCTAGAAAAGAAGTTTATCTTGCGGATTGTCTCTCCCACCAAGCGAGAAAGGAGATCCCCACTTTTAGAGATGATGCTATGTTATTTGACTTCAGTCATCTTTTTCTTTATCATGATGTATCCTTAGACTCTTTATTTGTTCCTGTTGTCCCTCCCTCTCCCCCTTGTATGGAGGACCATGAGCTTGGTTCCTTCTCTTATGATGTACCCTAACTTTCTTTAGCTTTATAATATGTTGCTTTATTTCCAGAAAAAAAAGATGGGATCACAATTCTTAACTATGACGAAGTATTCTTACAAAGTCTAGGAATTTCATGGTTTCATGAAATTGGTATATGCCCATTCTTCAACACCATGAGTGAAACTCAATTCGACGCTAGAAGAAACATCTAGTCTTCAATTCAATGTGGATTGATTGCTCATCGGATGTTGGAAAGCAACACTTTAGTGGTCCTAAGTTGCTTTATTTGCGATGTTGAAAAACGAGGTAGTAGAGTAGTCCCTCGAGGTCTACATTTTCTAGAGTTATGAAGATCTCTAGATTGAGTAATTTATTCACGAAAGCAAGGTAAATCAGGAGAAGCTACCTATATAAGTTCAGAGTTTAGCCGCCTCAAAGAAATCAAGGGGCATACTTATGATTTCAATGAACTTATAATTGGTTAGATAAATAGATATATGGACACATGGCCTTTAACGTGTCAAGGATGTGAGACTAATGAATTATTTCATGTGTAGTACTCCTTCAATTGGTTGGATATATCTGCTTAATTCAATCCGTTAGCGCATTAGGGGATATGATCGATTGTAAAGATGCATGGTACTAGGTGTCAATTCGATTCGTAAAAACATTGGCATTGATGCATGAAATGGGTTGGAGATTATGGATCGCAAAAGAATAAAATGATTATACATTCTAAATGTGGGAGGATTGTTGTAATTTAGAGGTGTATAATGGTTATCAGAATGTTAATTAATTCAATTAAATACATAAATTTATATTAATTTAATTTAAGGTTATCCCAAGGTTGTAAAATATATATATTTTAAGCAAAACATAAAAGTCACAGATCAGGAAAATACTCGCGGTTCGCGAGAAGGCTCAAAAAGTTTCTGGAAATTTTGGAGCAGCAGGTCGCGGCCCGCGACCTATTATGCGGCTCGCGAGTTTCGTTAGTTTTGCGGGATTTTTCTTGCGACGTTGTATTTTGTTTTGTTGGTTATAAAATAACTTCAAACAGTTATTATGGTTATTTTTAACCATGTTCTTTGGGATGAACGGGTTGATAAAAAGACGATGTTAGTTCGCGAATCAACCTCATATTTCGTGAAGTGGTGTGAGCTATTTTATAAATATAGAAAGCATGTGTGGTTATTCACTACATGCATTTTCTGATTTCTTTTCTTCTCTAGCACTTTACATCGAGAACTTGCAATCCTCGTTTGTAATTTTTCGTATCTTCTTATATGTAAGTTTCTCTTACATCATTCTAAAATCCATGTGCTCGGAATTTAGTGAAATTCTTTGTATCTCAAAATATATTTCCAGTATACATTCCCATGCTCCCGGCCCGTAATAGGGAGGAAATGATGTTTTAGGAAGAGAGACTCGCCTATAATTTATATCAAGTCACATATAAAATCTTCTTGTTACTATGTTCGATATATGGTGATTCCCGATGATGAAGACTACATTTGGTGTATGTGAAGTAAAAGTTTGAACTTGTCATATATTTTTTTAACCTACTATGTTTATATAACTTTATTTTATATGTTTGATTTATAAAATTAAAGTCACAAAATACAACAAAAATTTCATATAATACCACTAATTGAATCTAAATCATTGATATAACAATTAATAATGTTGACTTCATTTATACTCAAGTCAGTACCCATACTTTTGGCAAGAAACTTTTATTTGTGAGTACAAAAAATAATCCGTTAAAAATCGGATAGGTTTGGTTAAAAATCATTTCGGGTTTATAATAGGTTTGATTAAAAATTGTTCGGGTTAAATTAGTTTTAATAGGACTGATTTTGGTTTAAAGAGACTTCGGGTCAGATATGAGTACGCAGTTCGATTATCATTAGTTTCGAGCACTTTCTGTTATTGTTTACATGACAGTTACAAAAATCGGTCATGGTTCAGGACGTCTGGTTCATTTTTTCCATATTCGGGTATCATTCGGTTTGGGTAAAAATCAGTTCATGCTATGTCAGTTCGATAAAAGTAAAAGCAAATACTCCCTCCGTCCTATTTAATTTACAATATTTTCCATTTTGGTCATTTGTATCATTTTTATTTTTGGACTTTGACCCACCACTTACTTTTAATCTTATCCATACATTTTAACTATCTTTTAATTTCAACCACACAATTCATTCTCTCTAATCATTTATTACCATTATATATCTATTTTTTTGAAAAACAATTATTTTCTCTTTGTTTCAAACTATATAGGACGGACTAGTATATTTTGAATAGCTCTACTCAGTACAATATCTATAATTAATGACAAAGCTAAGCTTTGTAACATATCTTTTTACAATGATGATAAGCTGTTTGGAATTGGAAAGATTTACATTGCAGGAAACTAAGCTCACGTGAAGCAGTTGAAGATGTGCATCCCGTGAATGTTTTTTTCCCTTGGGTTTCATGTGCCAGCTAAAACAATCTCACCATTATTATTATTATTATTATTTTCCTATTTAACCCATTAGTTCCATTTGGTTTTTTCACACTTGACGAGACAACATTTTAACCCTTAATATCTCTAATTGTTTTTAATTAAAAATTATAAAAAATAGATTTTAATAATCTTTATATTAAGACGAATCAAACAAGATCCCACATGACTATATTTTAACATATAGATTAAGAATAAAATACAAAGTAAAAGTAATAAGTGAATAGTGAAAAAAAAATCAATGGGACTAATGGGTAGAATAGGAGGGAGTATTATTATTCTCTCAAAGAGTACTTCATACTCCCTCCTACGGTCCCATTTTTTTTTACAATGTTTACTTATCACTCTAAATTAACATAATCATGTGCGATCTTATTTTATTCGTCTCAATAAAAGAATCATTAATATTAATTTTTTATAATTTTTAATTAAGAATAATTTGAAATATTAAGGGTTAAAATGTTGTCTCAGTAAATTGTAAAAAACTAAATGGGACAATTAAGATGAATAGGAGAGAGTATATTAATATTATACTCCCTCCGAATCATTTTAGATGTCCCATTTGAGTTTCACGGTTATTAAGGGTAGTATGGGGTCCATTAAAAAGGTGGTAGTTGGGTATTTTAATTGATTAAATTAATTGTAAAGGTGATAGTTGGGTATTGGGAGTAGTAAAAGTGGGGGTATTTAGGTCAAAAAAGATAGACAAAAAAGGAAATGGAACAATTAATATGAATTTGCCAAATAAAAAAATGGGACAACTAAAATGATTCGGATGGAGTAATAAATAGTAATATTTCATGGACAGAGACAAGAAGTCTAATAGAATTACGAGATTAAATAGACAAACTAGTTTGGATGATTATACTGCTTTTCATTTTGGATATTTTTGATAAGGACCCGTGAACATCTTTTTACTGGATCAAATTCTTGTGCTGAAATTCAAAGTTTCTCTCATTACCACAAATATAAGACTCCCCACGTGGCATGTTACCCTTCTAATAATTGTGTCAACGAATTTTCTTTCAAAACTCGAGAAAATATTATAGAATAAATAGTTTTGAATCGCCCGCATAAAAAACTCAGTAAGTCAAGGATCAATTATGAGCTTAAGTGGATAGGTATAGTTTCAAGATATATTGCATACTTAATTATGTTTCTTTATATGAGAGTTTTTCGAGCTAAAAGTGTAAAAGATGCACATGATATCCTTCTAAAATTTGATACTAAATATTTCAATTAACTTTAAATTTGTCACATTGACTTTTGATACCAAGTTAAGGAATCTGTTCTATGCTAAAGGTCGATCGTATAATAAGATATGTTATATAATCTATGAAATTGTGTGGTTCCATTTTAAGGGAGTTGCACTATTCCCCGGCCCTAATCCTGTTCGGAAATAAGTTTTTTTTGTTGTTGATTTCAAAGTCAATTGAACTAGCAGTTATCACACTCTCATGTACATATAGGTCCTGCAATGCTCTTTCGTTATTACTTCTTTTGTTTCATTCACTACAAATAATATTTGATTTGGTGACTAAAGTTTCCAACCAAATTATATGGGTCATTAATAACGGCGATTCAATTCCTACCAAAAGCTACAAGTCGCTAAATTATGGAATTTGGCGACTACAACAGTTAGTCCTCATCATGTCGCCAATAGTGACTGAATGCAAGTCCCTATCTAGTCGCCAACAAATTCTCCACATTTTAAGGAGAAATATATTTGGAATATATTTTGTTGTTATTTTGCCCGCATAATTATAAGACATTTAGTTATTGCTTTTGCCTATTTTAGTTATTACTTTTTCCTATAAAAAGAGGATTAAAATAACGTAGACCGTGTTAAGAGCTTGATTGAGTATAGGAAATCATCAAATATCCGATTTTATTAAAAGTCGTTGATGGAACCTAAAGACTTGGTCAATAGATATTGTACGTGTGAAAGTTAATCAAAAGAGTCAGACATAGAAGATGACTTAAGATGTGAAATGTAGACACTAGGTCTACTGTTCCAAGTTTGATAGTCTGATAAAAATTACTGATAGAGACAGTGCAGTGTCTCCAAGACGCAAGTCTGGAGAAAGCGTCAGCTCAATTTACGTAGGAATTATTTTCTATTTTTAGTTGATGTAAATGGTTAGAAATTATATCAAAAAAAATCGTTAGAAATTAAGTTATTACATAAATAGTTAATCGGTAACATAAAATAAACACCTAAAAGTAACCTAAGACTAATCCAAAGGTTGGGAATAAGTTTACTTATTTAACTCTACAAAAAATAGGAATTTAATTTGGGATTTTTTTTTTTGAAGATTAATTTGGGATTTAATTTAATAAAACTTACTTGGCTATTTTTAGTAAATATTAACCGTAGGTTTTAGGAGGTTAAAAGTGGTTTATTAAATTAAATCTGATTACTATTTTAGGGGTTAGGGTTTTGAAAAAGTCATGATTGCTCCTATATAAAGAAACATATTTTGTTTTTACAATTTGCCAATTAACTTTAGACGATATTTTTCTTATGCAATTTCTTAGTTTTTATCCATCTAAGAGAATTTATCTTATTTTGAGAATTATCTTTCTAAAAGGTTGTTTAGAGAAGTGGTTGTATAACTAGACCTAAGGGAAGTCAATAGGGCAAAAACTCTCAAACTTACAATACAACAATTCACCCCGTCTTGTTGCATTCGTCCTCTCTATATATTTCTACAAAATCAATATACAAAATTTATTTGATTTTTCTTGAAAAAAATACAAAAAATATAGGGATAATTGGTGTTGCTGAAGAACAACGTTTCGTTCTTAGGTACGTAATTTTATCCTTTTAACCTATTATTACATGATACTCCTTGTTATTCTTCTTACTTGTTCAATTTACTTTTTAGTTACTCCATCTGTTTCTTTTTGTTTGTTTTGCATTAGAACGAATCTAACAAGATCCCACGTGAATATATTATGGAGGGAATACTATTCACTAATCACTCTTAATTTATATTTTATTCTTATTAATCTATAAGTTAAAATATAATCAACTTGAGATCTTGTTTTATCCTTTACAATGCAAAGATTATTAATATTAAATTTTCATAATATTTGATTATGTATATACATAAATTTAAACAATTATTTTTTAATATTTGTAATATTTAAATTCTTGTAATATATGTATTCTAATTAATGATTAATTTAATTTTTAAATTTAAATTTAATTACATTAATGTTGTGTTTTATTCTTGATTATTATTATTATTATTATTATTATTATTTAATACAATTGACAAATATTCAATTTATTTTATAAAACCAAGGATTATGTTAATGACAAAGAAAGTGACAAACATTGAGTTTTGCTCTTTATGATAAATTTATGATAAATTATGCGACAATACAAAAAGCTTTTGTCGTTTTTTATTTTTTATTTTGTAGCGTCAAGCACTCATACCGATCAATATAAATGTGACATATACAAAAAGGAAATAACACAAAATTTAAATTTACAAAATCACCAAAATTAGAGCATTGAATTATTGGTTTATATTGGAATAAACATTATTATATGTTGATCATGCATTGGACATCACTTTTTAGACCTAGAAACCCTCCTAATCAAAACCAACAAACAAAGCACCCTATAAAGCACAAAAAACCCAATTAAAACATAAACATTATTCCATCTTTGACCCTCATGTAACCCTCTTTTTACCAACACATCATGTCCCGTCACCATGCAACTTTTAGTCCCTTCATACCATACCAAACATTTTGTCACAAGACAAGAATACTCATTTATAAGCAAAGCATCTAGTGCATACTTATACATTGATAAGTAATGCATATAAACCCAATACTTAGGCATACTTTCCTTACCAATAAAGTAACCGGAAAAGAGAAAGAATCCGGCGAGGAGCACGGTCACCAACGACGTCCCGGCTATGTAGGTGGGGGCCACCGAGCTTAGGAAAAGGACAAAAGAGTTTGCCATTAGGACAATAACCCAAATAACAAGGACAAAATACCCAAAAGACACCCAACTTGTACAAAGCCCCACAAGAAAGTATACTGAAATTGAGTAAATTATTGAAATAACCAATAAATAAGGGAGAAAAACAAGGGTATTTGCTATAAGATATGAAGATACCCTATAAACACCACTAGAAGTTTCCCTTAATAAGATTGGCCTTTCATTAATAAAAATTGGTAGGGTTTCAGTTGTAGAAGAAAGAAGAAATGTAAGAGTAAATGCAAAAAGACCTAATCTTTTTTGTATCCCTTCTTTATTATACCCAATATTTATATAAATAGTCCCTAAAACAAGACCCACAATAAGTGCTTCCAAAGTATTTGTTAAAAGAAGTTGCTTTGTTCTATAGATAATCTTCCAGAACCTTCTAGAAAGTGTAAGAATCTCATGTACCCTTGAACTCTTATACTTGATCTTTTCTTTTTTCTCAATCATTTTATTATGATGATCATTTGAAGTATGAGTAGGAGAAGGAGGAATTGGAAGTTGGTTAAGTATTTCCATAGCATGTTCAAGAGCATTAAGTTGAGGAGGAACATTAAACCCATTAAAATTTAAGTGATTTTGTAAAGAAGATAAACTTCCATGGTGTAAAACTTTTCCTTTAGATAATAAAAGTATTTGATCAATGGTTGAAAGGATCTTAAAACTTGGTTGATGAATGGATACTACAATTGTTCTATGTCTTAAAATGGATATGGATTTTAGGGTTTGCATGACATTGAAAGCGGACCCGCTATCCAGACCCGAAGTGGGTTCATCTAGAAGGAGAATTCCCGGGTCGTGTAATAGGCTAAGTCCTATTGAGACCCTTCTTTTTTCTCCTCCTGATAGGCCTTTTTCACAAAAAGTGTTGGATAAATGCCCTAATTTAAGCTCTCCTAGGAGGGTTGAGATGATATTGGAGATGTCTTTTGAGGATGATTTGGGGAAAAGGAGATGGGCAGTGAAGGAAAAGGTTTCATAGACAGTGAGGAAGGGAAGGCAAGCATCATGTTGAGGGACATAAGCTGATAGTTTTCGATACGTGGAAGGTGAAATTGGGTTGGAGTTGAGGAAGAGTGTGCCTGAAGATGGGGATGTTCGGGCCGCGAGGATGTCGAGGAGGGTGGATTTGCCTGCCCCACTCGGTCCTACGATGGCGAGGATTTGAGAGGGGTAGGCGGTTAAGGAGATGTCTTGGAGAATGTAGGTTGGTGGTGTTGAAGTGCAATCTTTGAATAGGAAGGTGGGTGTGAAGGAGGAAGTTGTGGTGGTGTTTGTAGTGGTTTTAGTGTAGGAGATTGAAGTTGCGGTTAGTTTATAGGTTTTGGGCGGTGGTGGTTGTGGTGGTGATGGTGTTGGTTTAGGTTGTTCCATGGGGATGGTTATGAGTTAAGGTTTGTGAAAAGGGAGGAACCCTTTCATTTGAGATTTGGATGTAATTTAAGTGACAAATTGATGGAATATATAATGGAGACTTGGAGTACTTCAAGTGGTTTTGTAGTACTTGTAGAGTTGTAGTATGTCATATTACCTCCTTTCTATTATACATACTACAGATAATAATATGATATTTTTTACATAACAAGTCACAATGAGGTGCAAATATTTCACATTGAAAGAGGTATTATATGGTAACAAATATAAATAGTTTCTAATTTTTTTCTTTACGTTATACTAGATCTGTTACATTTATTTCTAAGAAAATAATATTCATAATCGTTTTAAATTTTGTTTTCACATATTTACAACTGAATATTTCTATTCTCTCAAAACCATAATATTTGTGCCAATTACTTGGTATCAAACTCAAAGAGGCAATGGAGCATGTTCGAGTCAAATGGTTTATGATAAGTCTTTTCATATATAAAGTAAAATTGAAATGGATGTAAGATTAATTTTTAGAGTTTTAATTATGTACCATTTTAGTTAGATAATTTTTGTGTTTGAATTTTAAGGGCTTAAATTACTTGCTATGTGCATTTCATTATTAGGGATCCTATTTCATCCTTATGAAAGGTTGCACTCAACAACTGAATTGGTAGATGATATATGCATCTCATATATTCCTTCATATGATTATATTGACATTGGGCCTAAAACTAATTTGTAAGTATATAAAAAAACTTTAATGATGAAGATGTTTTCTTGATATGGTATTAAAAGTTAATTTGACTGATGATCACGGGTTTAAATTCAATCCGCCTTTCATCCTTACAACCCGTTTGCTTACAGGTAATAAATAATGGAAATGGTAATAAAAATATGATGTAATTTAGTTTAGAAAAAAATTTATCTGGCTAAATATATGTTGATGCTTTCTCCTACTCTAGTGGTTCCTTTTCTTCTCAAAATTTATTGACATTCATTAACATTTAAAATAGTCATATTTGATCAAAAACACATATTTGAGTATGAGAGTTTTACTACCCTGCAAATATATTAATTTCTGGTACACCTGACATTTAATATATAAAATTATACGTTATAATATACTTCTTCCCTTCCATAATATTTGTTACTAATCGTAACATTTTCTCATATAACATATATTACACTCAGTAGCAAATATTATGGAACGGAGAAAGTATTAATTTTTTAATATAAAATGCTGGATCAAAATGTCATAAGACAAAATAAACAAAGAAGAGTCACGGACTGGATTAACGTCAGATGGATAGACAGAAAAAAGCAGCTGAATAAAGGATGTGAACAAAAATAGCTGAGTACAATAAAATTGTACCTAACAAGAAACGAAGGTGCTGATTGTTTGTTAGCATTTGTATTATTGCATCTATTTAATTACAAATTGGACTATACAATCATACGAAATATTTTTATGTTTCACTTATTTTGTAATATTTTAAATTTGTATAAAAAATTTCTTTTACCTAAATAAAATAAAATAAATAATACAAAATAAATAAAATAAAAGTATAACACTTATATTATGCACGACAAATATTACGTATTTCATATTTTAAGGAGTCACTTGAGTACATAACCATTGTTTATATTTTGAATTTGGACGTTTGCTTATAAAAGTTCCAAATATGACTACGTATGAGTAATGATAGAAAATTGGATTGATGAACTTTATTTATGATTCGAATATCTTTTACAAATTTTTATATGAGACGATTTTACTAAAACATGTGACTTATACTTAAATAGTTAAATTACCCATTTAATATATATTATGAGAATATGAACTCCTTATTTGAAGTCGTCTCACTAAAAAATGGTCCCTGACAAGTATACTCAACATCTTTTTTATAGGTAGGTTATAGGTATTATCAATCAAAATCATTAAAAATAAAGACAAAATGGTAAGTTATTACTTAACTTATATATTAAAATAAATTAATTTCGATTGTATGTTGTATTTATATATTATTGATGAAGTGATTGATCCTTTGGAGAAACTCTAAATTAATCCTTTGGAGAAAGACACTTACTATTGTGGATTACATTTCGTGTTTCCTCTCCATCACTCCCCGATGGATGACACCACTAGGTTGGGGCGAGCATAATTGGATATCTGATCCGAAACATGGAGTCGGATCGGATATCTGATAAATATCCTGATATATATATATATATATATATATATATATATATATATATATATATATATATATATATATATATATATATATATAATATATATATATATATATATATATATATATATATATATATATATATATATATATATATATATATATATATATATATATATATAGATTTAGGATCAAATGAGAAGGGGTCTTAAAATGAGAAGGGTAAGAAGCAATTTCAGCCGTTTAGATGAAAGATCAATGGTCAGGATGAGTTTACATCCTTGCACGCGGTTCATGATGCTTTTACCCGGTTTTTTTTGCATTTTCATTATCAAACCGGTTAAACTGGTTCACATTGTGTCTTACCCACTGATTTCCCTCTTCTCTCTCATGCGATTTTCTCCATTCTCTCTCATGAGATTTTCATTATCCCAGTTCTTTTTCAATTTCATCCCAGTTCTTCATCTTCGATACAACTTCAAGGCTAATCAAGGATCGTCCATTAGCGAACTGGTATTGCGTTTTTTATTTTTTTATAGTTTTTATCTTGTTTGAAACTTCGTTCTTAGGGTTTTTTATGGTTACGATTAGTGAACTGATTTGAAAATTAGGAACTGGTTTTTCATTGAGTTTTTAGGGTTACGATTTTCAAGGTTACTCTGTTTTTAGAGTTACGATTTTCCCCCTTTATTCTTCGTTCTTGAACCTACGTTTTTAGGGTTTTTTATGCGATTTTTAGTGTTTACTTGTTTGTCATTGATTTTTCAGTGTACATTTTCATGGTTACTCTGTTTTTTGTTCTTGGAAGCTTTTATGTTCTTCGATAATGTTTTTGTTATACTTTTATTATGTGTTTTTTCTCATAATATTCATGGTTACTATATAGTTTCTTTATTTTTCAATATAGTAACTTATGAAATTTTGAGATTAAAGCAATTGGTGTGTTTTCTTAAATGTTTACCAATTTGCACACATTCAAGCGTGCAATTGTTCTTCAACCTATTAATATGTGGCTACTAGATCAGAGGGCTTGGCTTGGTTAAGCTATTAATTATGCGTGTATTTTCCATATGCGGACCATGTAGATCCCTTTGATTAAAGTCAGGAAGTTGATCTTGTATAGAGACAAATGTCATACCCTCCAAGGCCTTGCGTCTGGGTTCTGTTGTTTGCACAACTGCCTCTACTTGATCTTTTTGTTCTTGGTTTGTCCCTTGGTGATGATTATTGATCTGATGTAGTTGGTGCTCAGTCATGTTGAGAGATGCTAAAGTGTGTGGTATGGTTCTGTTAGTAGGTGTTGTTGAGTGTGTTATTTGCAGGCAGCATGATTGTGCTTGTGGTTTGTTTGTATGTTGATGATGAGGTGTGTTGGATGGTATGGTTCTTGGTTTGTCCCATATGTACTTGTCGTATTGTGTGTCTTGGTGTAGTTGGATCTTTTTGTGTGTGCTCCTTCTAAATGTGATTAGGGTTGTTTACTACTACAAGTTAGTGTGCATTGTGGGTTCGTTGCGATCAAGTGGCTGCTGCTGGCTTCTTTATGTCAGCTGCATGTTGTTGCTATTGTTGTTATTGGGATATATCTACAATTTAATGTTTTGTCGAGTTATGTTTTGTTGTTGGCTAATGTTGTTGTCGGATGGTTGTTTAATTTACTACTACAATTTAATGAACTTGTATATCATTTAAGGTATTGTTGCTATTGGGATTTATCTATCGATACTTCTGCAAAATAGTATAAGTGTTCACAAGGCTATTAGCTCAAATTGGTAGAGCAATATACATGTTGTATATGATGTGGGTTCGAGTCCCACATAGCCTAATTAATTCAAATTTCTTGATACTATGATTATATTGAGTATGTAATTGTGAAAAAACAAATTCAAAACTATAATTAGCTTATTTTTATCGAAGAGATGGCCGTAATATAGATGATTATTTTTTCTAAATGCAAATAATAGCCTATGTAGGATTTGAACCTACACCCTCCATGCAATGAAGAATAGAGTGCTCTGCCGATTGAGCTAATAGGCTTATATGTGTCATATAAAAATTACTATAAGTAATAACAAAATCAATATGACATATAATATTGTGTCAAAAATTCACGCCATGTATAGTATGTTATTATTAAAGGTTACTATGATTATTTAGAATTACTGTCTCCTCATATGATTATAATAAAGATTTGTTGAAGTTCACTAGTCAGTTCAAGATACTATGTTCATTTTAAAAGTTACTATGTTCGGAAAATGTTAATGAGATACTATGTTCTTAGAAAAAGGTACTATGTTATGAATAAAGGTTACTATGATTATGTATAGTTACTGTCTTCTCTTAATCTTATACAGAACATAATAACTTTTAAAAATGAACATATTACCTTTAATCATAATATAGTATCATTTTATAAGAACATAGTAACCTTTAATCGTAACATAGTATCATATAACAAGAGCATGATAAGTGCAATACTTAATTCATAATCTTGTTCAGAACATAGTAACTTTAAAATGAACATAGTAACTTTAAAAATGAACATAGTAACCTTTAATCGCAACAAATCAACATAATGAGAAAACAACTCAGAAAACCTTATACGAGATAGAACCTAGCAGCTTTGTCTGAACAGGATATTAATGGAAGAAAAGAAAGTAAAATTGATGTCTATTGTTAGAGACAAATATGGAAAACCTAATTCCAGACAAATGCAACACAATATAACACAATAATAACAATCAATTTCTGCAGTTTGAAGTTAGATTAGAGATGGAATTTATCCCCAATTAGAAAACCCTAAATTAATTACTAATTTGAAATTGATTTGAGAAACATATTAAAATCTGTAAAAAAAACTTACATGATTTGTCTATTACAACGATGAAGAGAAGAGAACTGCAAGAAATTTTTGGTTTTCACGAATTGAAGATCAAAGAGAAGATAGAGCAGCGTTTTGTTTCAAGGAAAAGAAGATGAGCAGCGATTTTGGTTTTCATAGGAGAGAGAAACTTATTTTCTTGGACCGTTTTCTTTATTTTCTTTATTGTCACGGTTCAGGCCCTTTTATTTTTACCCGTTAGATCTTCTTAAGATCTATGACTATAAATCCTTCTCACCCTTCTCATTTTGAGACCCCTTCTCAATGGATCCCTCCCTATATATATATATATATATATATATATATATATATATATATATAATATATATATATATATATATATATATATATATATATATATATGTATGTATATATATATATATATATATATATGTATATATATATATATATATATATATATATATATATATATATATATATATATATACATACATATATATATTTATTTATTTATTTATTTATTTATTTATTTATTATTTTTTTTTTGCCAATTGATTTGTATTATATACCAAATAAAAGTAGATACAAACGGGAGATGCTCGGTCCAAAAATTAACTTCGGACCAAGCCGCCAAAAACGCTATTGCTCACGACAAATAAGGAGCAAAAGCCCAAAAACTACAACAACAACAGACAGGCAGCTAATTAGCTATAAGCATGTCTCTCATTCTACTATTCACTCTCCCAGCTACTCTAAAGACTATACAGTCAATAACCTCCCTCAGGTTGAGGATGTGGTTATCAAAAATTTTTTGTTGCGTTGCATCCAAATGCTGTATATCATCTCTATCCATAGCCCCACTATAAGCTTCGCCCTGTCGGTTTTCTTTTTGTTGATCTTGTGCATCATGTAGATCTCATCTAGGAAATTTGCGGCGTCAAGACTATATGTGAGGAAGCTGAAGACTCTGGTTCTAATTTCCTTGGCATTCGGACACTCAAAAAGGAGATGATGCACCGATTCGCTTGTTCCCGAGCACAACACGCAGTTCTCATCTGTGATATCTGTCCATTTTCCAATTCTATCCTTTGTGGCAAGCCTGTTTTGGATTGCTAGCCACGTGATGAACCTTGCACTTGGACTGGCGATGTTTTTGACCATGATGTTCCCCCATGGGACCCTGGGATTATCTGCTATTAGTCTGTTATAGACTTTTCCTATGACGAAGTTGTTGCCTTTCGTGATGCTTTCCCAACCCCCAAGCTTGTCTACTAGCTCCCTTTGTTTGATGATCTTCTTAAAGGTCCAGGATGCGTGGATGGAGACCCTCACGTCCTGAATCTCAAGGTTTTTCATATAGTAACTATGGACCCATTTCACCTATAAGTTGTCTTTTTTCGAGCAAGATTCCATAGGTGCTTGAGAAGAGCTGCCTTGTTCCACTTGTACATGTCTCTCATGTTTAGGCCCCCTTTTGTGAACGGTAATATCATTTGATGCCAAGCAACAACAGCTTTCTTGGATATATATATATATATATATATATATATATATATATATATATATATATATATATATATATATATATATATATATATATATATATATATATATATATATATATATATATATATATATATATATATATATATATATGATATCCGATATCCGACTATCCGAAATAATTTCGGATATTCGGATATTCGAATCTACAAACATCGATATCCGATTTGTATCCGATATCCAAATTTTCAAATCGGATATTTGATCCAAATTATAATTTCAAATCGGATATCCTAAAAATCGAATTAAATCATCGGATAATCAGATCATCAGATAGTTTTGCTCAGCCCTACCACTAGGTATCATCGCTACATCACAGTTTACTCCTGTCGCACCAACGATGATCCACTTTGTAAGTATTCTTCTATATTTGATTATTTAACCTATAACTTTCATAATATAAAATTATTTTAATTTACAAATGATTGCAGGTATAAGGAGGGTATCAGTGATTCGCTTTAGCCAAGAGGAAGAGGAGCCAGTGCGAAAAATTGTGCAAGGCATACTCCTTAAATCGCGGTTCCATCACTTCATTCTCGAAGTTTAATTTCTAAGCATGCACCACTTGCTACTTTTGCTGGTGAGGTGCACATCTCGTCTTCAACTCATGACTTTCAATTGGAGAAGAATAGACTTGTTATACCCCAATGAGGGTGCGAGGATCTCTCAGGCAACGTCATCACAATACTAATCACCTCACATTTGACTTATGTGAATATATTTATATTTCTATATATTATGTTATGTATGTATTGAACATTTGAAGAAGATTGAAAATTTTGTATATATACTGTTGTGTATACATTTGTATTTTGTTTATTAGATTGTCAATCTTTTGACATGTGAATGCTCGGAACTTTCGGCGATGAATTATACTGTTTTGAATTATGTATTGGCCAATAACTGCTTAATGAGGCTTATAATAGTGTATATATTGCAAATAAATCAAACAAAAAATCAAAATAAAATAGGGAAAATATTGTCAAAAGTTTGACGCAATTTCATTAATATTATAATCATTGTGATAGCAAATACATAGTTTATTCAAGAATTTAAACCATTACTACGTACCATTGTTTTTAAACTTTTTCATTGTTGTCTCTGTCTCTTCCCTCTTGTGCACCTTATCATCTACTTCTCTTCGCAAGTTAAGTAACTCAATTTTCAGGTCATCTTTCTTTTTAGGGAAAAATATAAAAAAAACTACATATTCTATACCCCTTTCTGCAAAAAAAACCAATTCTAATTTTTTTGCGAAAAACTACCTTATATGACCCAAACGTATACAAAACACTACCTAGTGACGGAATCCGTTTGTTGACCGTCAAGTTTTGGTTTGACCAAACGTATTTTTTGCATGTGATGTTATCTATTGCACTCAAGTATTGCTATACTCTCCATAGCTTATTCCTTCCATTGCATTTACTTCCCACTGTTAATGGAGTTAACCTATGCATGCAACAATTCATTCATGGTGAAGATTTAGCATTTACTCATCTACTTTATTGATAAAATACTTGTTTTTCATTGATTGCATGAAACCAACAACCTATAATTTCTTCTTCTCTCTGCTGCATGTATTTGTATAATAATCTCCTTCTCACATTTTCTTACTCCTTGAAATTCTCTGGTTTTATCAATCTAATCACATAACGAAGATCTTTTGTACAATTTCTTTCTTAATTTGTTAATAACGGCTAAAAAGAGAAGAGTTGTGAAGCGAATTATAATTGATTTCAAATTGATAACTAAACACAGGTGTTTTTTTCTTACATTTCTTGATTGTTTGTTAGAGTTTAATTGATTGACCTTATCTTTAATCTTGATTTGATTTTTGCTTCTCTTTGTGTGTTTAATTGTAGAAACTTTGCTAATATTATTTAACCTGTGAGATAATGAAGTCAATCAAAATATAAGATGGTTTTGGGGATTTTTTTGTGTCTATTAATTACAAAGTAGAGTATAGACAATTAGATTCATCTAGCCAAATGAACCGACTCAGCCCCTCAAGTTGGTATCTGGGTAAAAAAACTTGCATGTCTTGAACCTTCTTTCCAGATTCTCCTTGGTCCACAAAGTTTTCTTTGCAAAGGGAGCACCACAACCACACTTATAATCAAAGTTCGATTTCCTGTTGAAAAGATGAATGCATGGATTGTATGCAGGAAATAAGGAAGAAGATGTGAGAGTTAGGTAATAACAAGAGTTGAAATCAACTCCAAAATGTGAAAAATGGACTAAATTAATAAGGGAAGGGAAAAAAAGGGAAGAACGTGAAATTAGAGGGGAAAATAGACCAAATATGGAGTGATAGGTACATTTAGTAAAATCACATGGAAAAAACGTGCTTGGTCGAAAACAATTTAAGGGTCAACGAACAACATGATATTGCGGTAATGAATGCCTTAGAGTACAAATGGCATGACATGGAAAGTGAATCTTCACCTGTTAAGTCCCCTAAAACCATGAAGGCTAAGAATAATCAGTCATCCTTGAAGGTTAAACCATTAATGATTAAAGAACCCAGTAAAGTTCCTAAACACCACAGCAATTAGGAAGGGAATAAGTGTAAAAGTGACAAAGGAAGCAATGGAACTGACACCTAAGCCCAAGATCAGTCGGAAGAGAACTACACTTAGGCCTTGTTTGGGTTGAGGGAAATGGAGGGAAAAGAAAAGAAAGGATTTAAAGGGATGAGGAATCTCTTATTTGGATAGCAAAAAGGGAGGGAGAGGATTTGGAGGGAAGGGATTTGGAGGGATTAAGTCCCTTCATTTTGTTAACATCCAAATCTCTCCATAAGAGGAAAGATTTGGAAGGAAAATGAAATTCCTTTCTTTCCCCTTCCCTTCCTTCCTATACAAACAATGGAGTATTTCCCTTCCTTTCCTTCCCCTTCCTTTCATTCCCCTTCCTTTCCTTTCTTTTCTCTCCTAATTTGCTTCCAAACATAGTGTTAGTTTTTAGGCTCTTGATGATGTAGGGGATGAATTTGTGGATGATGATTACAAACCAACAAAAAGTGATACAGATGATGATGATGAAGGTTGTATAGATAATGATCAATCAGCTGATGATGGTGATGAGATGGAGTTTCTGAATGATAATTATCACCCTTTTGAGGATCCAATATGGGATAATCATTTGGGTGAAGATGCAAACGATGAAAACTACATTTAGAGATTGTTTAAAAATGGTCAAATGAATGTTGATCAAGGATGGCGAAACATCAAATTGTCTCTTTGGATAAACAACATTTGAGGGATATTGTATGAGATTATGCTATTCATTCAAGCTTTTAGTTTATAGTGCGTGGATAGGGCAAACAAAAAAGATACTCCTTCCGTTCCTTAAAGAAAATCCCATTTGTCATTTTGGGGTGTTTCTATTGTTGCTTCCATAGAGGATCTTTCCATTTATGTCACAAATTTTGGACAAAAATAACCTTATTCATACTTATTTTAATATTTTTATAATGCTTATGTACCTCACATATCCTCTACTAACTTCAATTTAACATTTTAATATTTCTTATGTTCCCCCATATTTCCCACTAACTTTATAAAACTAATTTTTTCTTAGTTGTGGTCCCCATATTTTTTCAACTAACTTTCGTTTAATATTTTTTTCTATTGCTTGTGGTCCCTACTTTTCTCCAATCAAATTTATTATTCAATTAAATAATATTCATTAGGGAACGGAGGAAGTATATACTATGAAGTGCACGGGCATCAATTGCAGTTGGAGATTTCATGCTAGTTAACTTCATGATGTCATAACATGGGCTATTAAGAAAATTGACAACCCTAGCCAAACTTGTATCAGCTAGTCTCCTGAGAGACCGTCTTTTTAAGAGACATCTCTTAGGCCAAATTCATTAAAACTTATTGGCTACATTTACCGTACATTTCCACTAATGGGCTAACCCAATTAAAGATGGTCTCTCAAAAAGACCGTCTTATAGAGGTCTTAAAGCTCATAAAAGTTTAGTGACAGTTATGTGGATTATGGAAGACATTAGAACAAATAACAACATAATGGGAAAGCATTAAATGAGTTGGTGGAAGCAAGATTTGGTGTCTCATATTAAAAGAATAGCACTGTTTTTAAAATCTTGATGGTTGCTACAATAAAACTATAAAAGCAATGAAATCAAAATCAAAGGGTTCACTTCAAACTTCCTCCACCTAAATCAAGTAGAAATAAACAAATAAGAGAATCACAACACAAAAATAAATTTGATTTGTCCTACTATTCTATTCTCTTATGAATAAATTAGTGTGAAGACTACAAAACTTATCGTACTTCTATTTCCAGCTTTTTTTTCTTCTTGCGTACCACGCTTCCAATGCTGATACAATTCACAAGGGCATTTCGAGAATGAGTCTATGTTAGCATCATTGGGGGAACGAGTGATTTCTACTTTGTACGCAAACCAGGGACATTTTTTAGACCCATCTTGCCGAGAACAAGCTTGGGGATGGCGGGAGGGGTGTCGAGTCCCATGCTCCGGCTAAACTCATTTGCGAGCTCAACTAGTCTCATTTTGTCCCGTCCCACAATCTTATTGGAATTATAGTATCCGAGCCATGCTTGGTATGCTGCTTCCTTGTTCTTCATCTCTACATGTGATAATGCACGCTCCACCTAGCAATTAACATCCATGAGCTCAACAAATATCAGTCATGTTGCAAAGAAAATCTTCAATAAAACTAAGGAAAGATAGATCTACTTACTTTCTTCCTAATATCAGGATCTACCAACGGTGGTGTTGCCTTGGTTATGGGAAGATCCTTGACAGAGTTTAAGAAGAATTCCTCCCATGGTGACAATAGGAGTAAACCTTGCCCTTCTTTGCCTTTACGTCCAGTTCTCCCAAGCCGATGTATGTATTGTTCTCTATCTGATGGCAATCCAAGCTGCAGTTGATGGAAAATTTAGCGAAAACAAAGATGGGCAAACATACTTAGAAGTATATATTAGGTTCATATAGGGTCACAATCAAGTAATGAGTCATTCAGGTACGGTCAAGACATATTCAGGATTATTGTCAATGAGTTTGTGAAAGCAAACATATCAACTTTAATCATTTAGTTTGGGCATCGGTCACAATTAGAGCTGTTCATTCGGATCATAGGTAACATTTTGGGTCGATTTAAAATCGGGTTTTGTGTCCACATTGATTTTTACATAACTTAAAATTCATTTTGAAGTCGGTTCAAGTAGGGTTCGGTTACGAGGTAAGGTAAATATCGAGTCATCAGGTTTGTTTTCAACACCCCTAGTCACAAATACTATATCACTATGGCCTATAGTCTCCAATTTTGCCAATTTTTCAAGGTATAGAAATGCAAACCTCCCCGCCCTTTCAAAACTTCATTCCAGTTTGCAGTACATGTAGAACTGAAGTGGCTGCGTGAAGTATAAAGAACGGATAGTAATATTACCTGTATGACAAGGGTAACATCTGGGTAATCAACTCCACGGGCTGACACATCAGAAGTCACAAGAATAAGGCCCTTGGACTTGCGGAACTCATCTGACACTCTGGTCCTGTAACTCTGCGGTTTTCTGGAGTGGATTTCTCGAACGTTTAAGTTAAGCTCACCAAGAAGATCAGCTACAAGTCTTGTGACCATTGCTGTAGTACAGAATACAAGAACCTGCATATATATGAATCAATTATCATGAGCTCACCTCAAAATCATGGAGGGGACTAAATATCTCTATAAAGCATATCAAACCAAAATCCCGTACAACAATGTTAAACGAGGACACCTAAATTGCCAAAATAAAGGCAACGTTGACCAGAAAGGTCAACACTGTAGAAATTGTTTTGTGCAGTGAATTGATAAATATCCGCACCTTATAGTTCACATCATCCGAAATATGCTCCTTAAGAATGGTGTATAATAGAGAAAATTGGTTTTCCAAGGGAACAACCAAATGCATCTGCCTGACCTGAAAATTTTATGAAGGGTTTCAGGAGTTAGAAATTATATATAGCTGAGTTAAAAGATATCACTTCTTCGCCATATGGACAACAAAAAAAACTGGCAACAAGGGGTATAAGATATCGAAGTAGTTCCAAACATGATAAGTGCTTGTAGTAAGTGAGTTTTCATCCCTCCCCCACCCCCATAGAACTTGATTTATCTACCACTATGTCAAGGTAATATTAAACAGTAGAACATAATTCGCTAGCTAATTCACTTCTTAACGCGATTCGCTCAAATTTGCCCAAGAATAGCCCAAAACCGACCACAACTCGCTTATTTTGATTCACGATTTGCGATGAGTTTAGCTAATCATGTGACACTGATAGCCATATAAACACCAGATTAGTTTTACCCCATGATACTTTATTTCGATGTTTAATTCTCGTTTACTAACTGAAATGAAATTAATAAGTTTACAACTACTCTATAATGCATGAAAGCTTTTAAATTGACTTGTCTATATTGGACAAAGAACGCACCTTTGCATGTGTCTCCTCGCTACCTTCTTGAACAGTATTGACATATTCATGATCTCTTTTTAACGCAATGTGGCTGATTTGGCGGACCTGTAAACAAGAGAACATTCAGATTCCATCTATTGCATCATGACATTAGAAACTTCAGAAATCAAATACTCGGAATTATATGTTGATGCATTGTCTATATGCTCTGATCTGTCAAAATTGTACAGAAAAGTAAGAATTTAAGAATTTCCTTCACATCAATGCACAAGGACATGCAGCATAATACACTGAGAAATAACCAACCTCATCTGGCACAGTCGCGGAAAACAGTAAAGTCTGCCGTTGTTTAGGAACGGCAGCGATGATTTTCTCAATATCCTTGCGAAATCCCATGTCTAACAAGTGATCGGCTTCGTCAAGTACAAGGACTTTCACTCCCATAAGCCGAGTGGCAAATCCTGAAGTGTTCTCAAGATGGTCCTTTAATCGCCCAGGTGTAGCTACGAGAATCTGAGAGCCAAGCTAAGTAAACTTTGTGCTCCAATGAACAAATTACAAACAAAAAATAATAAAAAGTACACAAGATAATAGTGTTTCAAATTTCAACTCTACCCAGGAGAAGCTGCACATATATAACATGTTGTCTTAAGCATAACTAACTGCTTGCAAGGTTCGTGTATTTTACCTGACAAGGATTAGCCTGCATGCGCTTTTGCTCAACAGCAAGTCTAGTACCCCCTATCACAACTTGTACACCAATGGAAGGATGATACTTAAGCAACGTCTTAGCCTCTGCAGCAGCTTGACTAGCAAGCTCACGTGTTGGACATATTACAAGAACAAGAATTGGCGGACGCTTTTGATCACGACCAGCAGGAGGTGTTTTTATCACAACTTCAATGGATGGAAGCTGAAATAAAGATTGGCTTATAAAAACAAGGACATCTAAGAAAAACTCGAAGGATGTTAAAGAGATCAAACATCAAGGCTTCACATGAAACTCTAGAGTCATTAATTTGTTTTCACAAGTGCTACAATTATAGTTTTTGACCAAGACAACAACAATCTTGAAATGAAAAGAATGATATAAATTACCAAAAATGCTACTGTTTTTCCCGTTCCTGTTTTAGCCTTAGCCATAACATCCTTACCTGGTAATAAGCAAGAAACCAGTCAGATACTAATCAATAACCAGGCAGTGATAAAAATTGGAAATTCACGATTAGCTCATTTTAGAATCACATAGACAAAAATCAATTTGAAAATCATGTGAAAGCCCTAGTAAAAAGTATATAACAAGTAAAATTTCAGAATTTAAATATCCAATTCAGTTATAATGGCAAGAACCAGTGCAGAGTTACAAGACTTCAAGACACTACCTCTGATACAGATAGGCATCCAATTGATACAATTATTTGGATTTTGATGGAAAAAAGTAGTACACAATGTATTTCTACAAAAGTAGCTCTAGATTTTACACCGAGTTGAATCAATACTACGTCACGTTAGGAAATGAACTTCAGTTTTGCAAGACCACATTACATCACATGCAACATGTCAATGTCAGAATATATGTCTTTGATAGCAACTAATTAGCTTTAACTATGCCCTCCTCTTTTCCCTAGAAAAGGTAATGGAAGGTTGAATAGAGATGAGTCTAACCCTTATATAACAGCACACATACATACTAAAAATGAAAATGAGCAAAACCCAAGTACAATAAAGACGGGAAGAGCTAAGTAGAAGAGATTTTCACAACTTTTCACAACTTAAGCTGTTTGTAGCCTAATCAACAAAAATCAACATAAAATAAATTGCACATCCTGGAAGCATTACACACAACCATAGTGTAAAAACAAGGCCGCATTGCATTGCATCGGTCGCGCTGTAAATCTTTTCAAAATAAACGAACCGATATCCCGCACGTTGTAAAGGTGTAAAAAAATCGCGTTTTAGTCTGTATCAATGGATATCTTAAGGTTTCAACCGATATTTTGGAGTTACAACAACCGCATCACTCTTGTTACTGCATCACCGTTCTGTTACCGCGATTGCAACCATTACCGCATTTTTACACTATGCACACAACATTTTGCATTGCATAAATCTACCATCTATAATTACTTAGAGTTGAGCCTGCTCATTTATTACTAAATAAGTAATGAAGTACTCATCAAAAGCACAACTTTTACACATTCACACATTACTACATGTGCTTAAACTGTTACTAAAATAACGCTCGTCTTTGGAAAAGCAATCAATAAAACTACGCATCATTAGAAGTTTTACTGATGGCTTTCGAAGTAACCTTTTAATATAACAGGTAGTGTTGCTTCCTGCACCACAGTCATCTTCTCATAGCCTGCATCCCTAATTGCTTTCAATGACAATGGTGAGACTGTGCATTGATCAAACCTGCAGACAGTGAAAATTTAGGCATCAATTGAATTGGGATTGGGGTGAACCACAAATGAAAAATCCAAAACAGCTAAACATCTAAACTGCACATGCGGTTTCGCAGCACATCTTGTACAAAACTAACAAATCAAAAACTCGAAGAGAGATAGAAGTCTGTACAACCTTGTCAATAAAGACAACTCGTAATATAACTAAAATTTACCGACAAAGTAGCATTCTTCAGAACCACCAAATTGACCACCCTAAGGAGCCCATAAGACTTCTAAATTTCATCATATATAGAAGTCTTATCTATCATTATGCCGAACTGCAAAGATGATATCTATGTAGAATTACTTCAATCCTGGTTTCATCATGAATGCAGCATACCTACCACTCATACAAGGCTTATGCCATAACTAGATAGCATATGAAACGAACACCAAAGTTTATACTTCATACAAAGAAGAATCTGATCTCACAAAGGTGAGATTCACCACTATCTAGAAGGCTAGAACCGGAGCTCAATATCTCACATTCATTCACAAATAATAAAGAACTACTACTTCGAATCACGACTTCCCCATCCTCCACATCCTCTTTGGTATCTTCCTCGTCAATCAAATCCAGAATACCCTCTCTTTCTTGATTTGTTCTCCTACCTTTCCCTTCCCACCTCAATATCTTCACCCACCTCAATTACCTCATTGCACCATCCCCCCTCCACCTTACCCTACAATTCACTTTCTTGATCTGCTCTCCCATCTCATTTAGTATTAACTGAATAATAATGGCATCTATGCCACCATGCTAAATTCCAAGAAAAGATACACATGTAAAATAATCTAATTAATTAATAACCCCTAACAGTCATAACTCATAACCATGTTACATAAGCAGGAAATTAAAGCTGAAAACAAACAAAAGATATCATTTAAAAACAAAAAGAAAAAGGAAATTATAATAGGCTAACAAACCTTGTTTCACTAAGGTAAGATTCACCACTATTTGTAGAACTGGCTCCAGAACTAACTTTCTCACCATCATTTGCAAATAAAGAACTTCTACTCCTACCCACAACTTTCCCCAATTCCTCTTCCTCTTCCTCATCATCCATATTTTCATCACTATCTTCTTCCCCAATCAAATCAAGAAAACTCGAAACCGACTTCTCCTTTTCATTCCTCATTTTAATATTATCCTCCTCCGACTCCGAAACTAATGCCCCTTTTCTCTCATCTACTTGACCTCCATTCCTTCCTCCAAATTCTCTTTCTTTCCCCTTTATACCATCTCTTACCCCAACTTCTCTTTCTCTACCTATCGTCCCTCCTCTACTACCCTCGCCCCTCACATTCTTATCTCCAAATGCTCTCACCCCGCCTCCTCGACCTATCCTCCCTCCTCTACTACCCTCGCCCCTCACATTCTTATCTCCAAATGCTCTCACCCCGCCTCCTCGACTACCCTCACCCCGTCCATTCCTATCCCCATATGCACTCATCCCGCCTCTTCGATTACCCTCGCCCTGGCCACCCCTCGCATCGAATTCTCCCTTCCCATTTCTTACCCTCCTCTCATTCCCTTCATCAGCACCTTCAAATCTTCGTCCAAACCTTGAAGAATCCTTCACATTCCCATACGAATTACTGGAATTCTGAAAACCCTTCTTACCCATTTGTCTAAAACCCTTATCCTCCTCATCACTACCACCAAAATCAAAATTACTTTCTCTGCCCCTCTTACCCAATCGACCCATTTTCTTCATTTTCCCTCTATCATCCTCCCCATCTTCATCTTCAGTAAAAACCCCTGATTTAATTGAACTAGTTCTTAGCCCACTAACCCAATCACTCAAATCATCTTCATCCTCAATTAAACTTTTTGATAAAGGCGCCGCTTTTACACTCTCGGTCCGATTATATCTGGGCCCTGAATCGGGTCTGGACGTAAACGGACGAGTAGAGAAGTTGCGAGGAGAAACCCTTACTTTTGCATTTAAACCTAAGTATTTTAATTTGAAGGGGAAAATGCGACGAAAAGTGGGTAAAGAAGAAGAGGGTTGGCGGATTGAATTGAGAGACATTGGAAAGAAACGGATTACCGGAACAGGTGAGATAATAGAGCGTAGTGACTGTAATGGTGTTACAGGCATTAGTAGGAGGATTGGTACGAAAATGGAGGGAATTTTGAGATTTGGGGATGAACTATCTACTATGAGCTATGAATAAATAGGGTATTAGAAGGGTTTTTCGGTTTATCTTGTGAATATGTGAACTCAACAACTCGAGTTGTTTTTCGGTTTATCCACCTATGACAAATTGACAGTACAAGCCAAAATGTTTTTTTTTTGATTGAGGTGTTAATTACTTTCTCCGCACCAAAATACTTGCAACTAGGGGTGTAAAATGAAACCGGACAAACGGTTCGGAACGGAACCGATTGAGACCGGACCGGTTGCATCCCGTCCGATCTCCGGATCTTATTTATTCACCATTCCCGGTTTTCGATTCGGTCCGGTCTAAACCCGGAAAACTCTGGGTTGGACCGGATGAGGCCGAATGTACATAAAAGTTTTTTGAAAAAGAATAATATTTACGATTATTATGTATATACTTATCTAAAGGACTTTAAATATTTTATTTCCAACACAAAATAATTTTTTAATTTAAATATTTTAATTTATAATAATGAATCTGCTAAATTATTTTAAAAATCTTCTATTTTTAATTTATTTTTGGTATCAAAAATTATTTTCGGTCTAACCGGTCCAAACCCGGACCGGACTGGAAGGAATCCGGGTTAGACCAGGACTTGATGGAACCGATCCGGTCTCCGGTCTTAGCAACATTTGCTTTTTCAGACAGTCCAATGCACTAATTCAATCTTTAATATCTATAATTATGTATAATATGAAACTATAAAATTTTGATATTAATAATCTTTGCATCGAGACGAATCAAACAAAATCTCACTTGACTATGTTTTAACATATAGATTGCAAATAAGTCACAATTAAGGGAGATAAGTGAATAGTGCTTGTTTTTCCAATGTTGGGACTATATTAGAAGAGAGAAGTATAAGGTATCGGGATCTTCAAGTGTCAAACAAAGTTTTTTATAAATCACACAATAATTTCGAAGTTTATAAAATTCTATTTCAATGACATTTTTATCTTAAAAACACGTTTGTGAAATTCAATAGAGCTTAAAGAATCTAGTAGATCACACTTCCCCTAATTCCCAACCCCTAATTCTCCAATTTCTATAATTTTCCAATCTATAATTTTCCTAACCCTAATTTCCCTAGTTTTCCTAAACCTCCTAATTTCCCTAACCCTAAACTTGCTACAATTAGAGCATTTGATGAAGGTGTTGATCAAATTCAGCACATAATTTCAAAGGTTTTACAAGAATTTCGATTATTTTAACTAAAATAAAAGTAACTTTAGTTTACTAGAATTTCAATTGTTTTTGGGTGAATTTCGCTTGTTTCTATGTGCATTTCGCAATAAGAGTGAGTAAGTTTAATTTAGGAACTTTCCTCTTTTCATACAATACAAAATGCAAGTGATTTGCCAAATTGGGATAGAAAAATAAATAAATTACAACTCTGGTGATCCCTAAAACTTAATTCCCAAAATGTTGCTTATATAATTACATAGTTTTACTATGCTACCTTTTTTTGGTTTGATAACTCCAAACCTGCAAGAGGATAATATTATTTTGTCAAGCAGATATATGCGTTAAACATATTGAAAAAATATATCTAGATTCAACCATAAATATCAATCAAGTCCAAAAGTCAAATTCAATAAAGATGTTTTGTCGAAACTACTAAAGCCAAAAAGACCCGTCAAACCAAACAAAAACCCACATATACAATTATTAATTCAACTGAAATTATCTAAAAAAAATAACAGTTTAACAAATATGCAATATGCAAAGTTACCTCTAAATGAACATAACATTATCCTTGTGATCAATTGTTAATAAAATAAATGCAAACTTTGATTAAAAAATAGGAAAAATTACCTATAATAATCCAAGTTATTCACGATTTTCTTACAATAATCTCATCTATTGATTAACCATGAATAATCCCAACTTTGAGGGGCATTTTCCTATAGTAAACTCGGTGAACGGATGACTTGCTATAGCAAGTTTTATTTGTTTAAAAAAAATAAATTAAAATAAAATGTCGAAAAAATGTTAAAAAATGTTCATGATAAATTTATTATTTTTTTTATTATTTAGAATTTTTTATGTATATTTTCAAAAATATTTTCTAATTTTTGGTGAATTACCTACTATAACAGGTCATCGGGTTACCCAAGTTTACTCTAGGAAAATATCCCTCAAAGTTAGGATTATTCATGGTTAATCAATAGGTGGGATTATTGTAGGAAAATCATGAATAGTTTGAATTATTCTAGGTAATTTTTCCAAAAAAATAAAAGTAGCAATTTGATGTGAATAATAAGCTTTAATAAAGTGTAGTAGCAATTTGATGTGAATGCTACCATCTTCTTCGTTTCTTCTCAATCAAAATAAACTGTTATTGCATCAATTTAATGGATAATAAGTGTAGTAGCAGTCACTGTTTACTAACACTTGATGAATTGCATAACAAAGTTGAAAGTCAATTGATAAATTGACTAATAAAGTAAACATCAACATAGCATAGTAATATTCTTATTGACAGGTTGACTAACAGATTAAACATCAACATAGCATATTTTAATATTCTTATTGAAATAGCATAGCAATACCAACCAAGATTTGTAGATTTTGACTAACAAATGAAGATAGCATAACATCTTTCTAAGTAGTATTCGAAGACCCCTTTGCAACTGAGTATGATCTTCATGACTGTTGAAATCTCCACCAACTTCAATCCACTTTCCATCTCCAACCCAATTAAAAAACTTACATTTATAGTACATATGACCAATATTTGCTTCTAAATCGGAAACTCTTACTTCTGCCAATCTTTGTGGTATGCAATTATATTTGCTTGTTCTAATTCAAATCACTTCATTACTGCTTCTAAGCGAATTAAAAGAAGAGATTTGAAAAAAAAAATCATATTTTGCCGAAGAGTTAAAAGAAGGAATCTAAATTAATCTAAATTTGATAGTGGAAGGAGAATTGAAAAAACTATGGTCTGTATTATGGGGGGAAATGTGATTTGGGGGAAAAATGAAAAAACTAAGATTCGTATTTTGGGTAAAAAATGAATAAACTAATAAAGGGTAGAGTTGAATTAAAGGTACAACCATTAGTAGACAAAAGAAAAATCATGTTCCCAAATGTTTTTTAGTAATAAAAAAGGTCACATATGTTTATTTGGGTAAACCTCGGGGTTAACGTATGGATTTTATAAAAACTTTGTCTACCGCATGGAAAACCCAATATCTTAGGGAATTAACATATGAAATTTTCCTTTTCTTTTTACTTATTCAATGATTATAAAGCTACTTGAAATGGAGTGTTGTTAAACAAACAACTATTTCAAATGACGATTTATGTTTTGGGTTAATCACTTGAAATGTGCACATCTAAAAATTATTAAAAGTTAAATTTATGAAAGAATACGATTAAACAATTCAAACAAGATCTCACTTGCCTTACATATAAGCTTGTCGTAACATACTCCCTCCTATTCACCACAAGTGTCCCATTTGCTTTATGCACTCTATCCAATGCACTTATTCAATCCTTAATATCTCTAATTGTGTATAATTAAAAATTCTAGAAACTTGATATAAATAATCCTTGTATTGAAACGAATCAAACAAGATCTCACTTGACTATATTTTAACTTATGAATTAATAATAAAATACAAATTAAAAGTAAGAGATGAACAGTGCCCAAAAAGCAAATGGGACACTTAAGGAGAATAGGAGGGAGTATAAAATAAGCTTGAACATGAATAGGATTGATAACTGCAATACAACGAGTATTTCAGAAGAGAGGAAGTATTTCGCTATATCAAACTTTAATCTCTTGTAACTTGTAACTTTGTAGATACAGTGTGAATGACATTTATCGCCCCTTTTATTTTATAGTGGCAATACATGAGATTATTATTGTGATATTTTACTAGTACAAGTCAATTTAGAGTAATAAAAAAATTTTGGTTATACATTTTACAAACAAAATTTTGCCAAATTTTTTATAAATTTACGTAACATGTCGATGCTACCCATGCTTTTTAGTGCTACATCCGCCATTGCTTATGGGAAGAATAATTGGAATTGGAAGAATGTTTTCTTGTTCTTGAATAGAATGAGAATACAAATTTTGTGATTGATATGTGTTTTAGCAGGGCTAATAAATGGCGATAATGGTTAATAATTAGTTTCAAATTTGGTTTAGATTGAGGAAAGTATTGTTTTGTTTAGAGCTGTTCAAAAGTGACCTGACCCGAACCGAAATCGAAAATAAACCGACCCGAAAATGTGTTTTTTTAAAGTTTATCAAACCGATGATATCCGAAGTACGAACCGAAGTTGTACACGAACCGATTGACAGCCAAAAATGGGAAAGCTGAACCCAAACTGTAACTGACACATAATCGTTAACCGAGACTAACCGAACCTAAAAATGACAGACCCGAGTCATATTCGACCCGAATCATGCTCGAGACCGAACTCGATCCGGCTAAAACCGACTCAACCCAAACGAATTTTAGGTCGAATTGCTTTAAACCTGAACCAGTTTTTAACATAGAAGTATGATAGACTCATAATCAATCATCTTATTAGTTTATCTAATAAAGTGATAGATATTTTAATAAATTAAATTTTATAAATACATGGTTTCATATATTTAGAGTTAATAATCAATGGTCAATTTTTATTTAACTACTTTTAATCGTATTAGATAAAAATTGATAGAACTTTATAATTTTAATTTCCTGTCAAACAAGTAAAAGTAACAAAGTATGATCACTAATTGATTTGCATTTTAATTATTTTGCTTGAAGTAAAGGGAATCTTGTTATCAATTAAAAAAGGACTAACAACTTAATTTGATTTTGACTCGATCGATAGTAATTAGTAATATGTAGCGGATCTGTACCCGACAAAATCGAACCAATTATTTGTTGAACATTTAGTGTCTAATAATCCTAAGTTAATAATCACTATGTACTACTAAAGTAGTGGGACAATATGTATTAAATTACGTGTCCAAAAAGGGGTTCAAAGTATAGGACAAAACAAAAGTTGGAAAACCGAGTCAGCAAGTAAACCCGACTCGGCTATCCATGGGTGGGAACCTAAAGCCGAGTCAGCTTTAAGTTCTGGAAAGTCCCATTTGTCCAGCAGGAAAAGCCGACTCGGTTTTCCTGGTGTTGGGGCAAAAGTCGACTCGGCTTTTTCCTCTGTTATGACCGTTGGTCTTTTTCCCGTTTTCTTTGAGTAATTGCTTTGGATTCTTTCTCTTATGGCTCTTGATTTCTGGAGTTATAAGGGAGTATTAAGTAGAATAATACTCATGAATGGCATTGAATTGGATGATCATCAATAAGATCATTAAGGGTGATTATTGTGTCATGACCCTTAGGTTATATTCTTGTAGTATAAATAGGGGCCTTTGGTAATGAGTTGAGCACACCTTTTTCTGAATTTCTCTACTCTTATTCTCATTTGTTTGTGCTTTGTCAAGAGAGTAGTTAACACTTGCTTAAAGCTTTCATTTCTTATAATTCTCAAACACATTGTTGTTAAGTGGTATACTCTAAGTACTAAGAACATATTGTGTTGTTTGTATCTCGTTGTGAATTTCCATTCATCAACCCAAGTACCTTTGTGGGGGAAATATCACAAAAGGAAAATGATCACACGCCTACAACAAGTATCAAGCTTCCGGGTAACGGTTGTCGTTACAAACTTATCTTCAAGTTTATTTTAGCATTGTTTATGTAATTTCATTTTGTCATCAACAAAGGGATAAATAAGAAATCCCGTTTTGTAATTTGTATTTTGCATTATATATTCTTAATAATCTTTTGTGATAACTTCTTCGGGATGGCAACCATGAAGGATTTTACATCTAACTTTGCTAAGTTAGAAAAGTATGTCGGTGTCGATTTTCGACGTTGGCAAAAGAAGATGATGTTTCTCCGCACTACTTTGAGCGTTAATTACGTGATAAGTACCCCTAAGCTGGAGGAATCGGAAGATGAAACCCTTGAACAAACAAGGAAAAGGAGCAAGTGGGAAAATGGTGATTTCATTTGCCGGGGCCATATTCTAAATGGAATGCAAGATTCGCTTTTTGATATCTACCAATACCATGAGTCCGCTAAGGAATTATGGGATGCTTTGGAAAACAAATATATGGCGGAGGATGCAAGTTCCAAAAAGTTTCTTGTAAGTAATTTTAACTCTTATAAGATGGTAGAAGATCGCCCTATAATTGATCAATTTCATGAATTGCAATGAATGCATGCCAACCTTAAATTACATAAAATTAAAATAGATGAAGTTTTTCTTGTTTCAAGCATTATAGACAAGTTGCCTCCCTCATGAAAGGATGTTAGACGTGCTTTAAAGCATAAAAGAGAGGAGATTACACTCTCCGATCTTGGACAACATATTCTTGTTGAGTCTAGCATACGGATTCATGAGAATTGGAAGGATGATAATCCTAATATTTGAACCATAACCATGGTTGCGGAAGGGAGACCATCCCGTTCGGAGATAAAAGGACGAAGGTTGATTCTTCAAAGGGGAATGCCGTTGTTTCTAATCCGAAAAGGTACGTTGGGAATGTGGCAACCCCAGACACCGAAGGAAAAATTGCTTTGTTCTCAAAAACAATCAAAAGAAGGCAAAGAGGAATGGTCAAGCTTCTACAAGCAAAAGACCTTCCACTCAAGATAATCTTGCAATTTTGAATGAAAATTCTTCTATGAATCTTTCTTCAATGAATACTAATTTTAGTGCTATACAGGATGATTCTATGTCTTAGTGGATCGATTCGGGGGCATCGAGACATGTATGCAATTCTACAAAATGGTTCAAATCTTTTCACAAGGTAGTTGATGGGGAGCATCTCTTCATGGGAAACAATGCACCTATCATGGTCCAAGGCAAAAGACAAATTGAGCTATTGTTCACTTCGGGAAATCCCTTAGTTCTAAGGGATGTGTATTTTGCACCCGCAATTAGTAGAAATCTTGTCTCTGGTCCTATTTTGAATCGATTGGGCTACAAATTAGTATTTGAAGCCAATAGGTGTATTATCTCTAAAAATAACTTGTTTGTAGGACGTGCTTTTCTTTGTAATAGTTTATTTAAATTATCTTTAGATTTGAATAAGAACTTTATTTGTAATGTTTCAAACATGAATGATAAAGATGATTTGCATTACTTGTGGCATATTAGACTAGGACATGTAAATTTTGATAAAATTTCTTTTATGTCTAAGCATGATTTAATTCCTATGTGTGTTAAAATGTCTAAAAATTGCAAAACGTGCATGGTAAATAAGATCACAAGAACACCTTTTAAAAGTGTTGAACGGAAATCTGAAATTTTGGAATTAATCCATAGTGATCTTTGTGACTTTCATAGTACACCATCTTTGGGAAATAAGAAATATGTCATAACTTTTATTGATGATTTTTCCAAATTTTGTTATGTATATCTTTTACATGCAAAAGATGAAGCTCTTGATCATTTTAAGATTTACAAAAATGAAGTAGAAATACAAATTGGAAGTAAACTTAAAAGGTTAAGGACCGATAAAGGAGGAGAATATTATGATCCAAACTATTTTAACTCAATGGGCGTTATACATGAAACAACCGCCGGATACGCACCACAATCAAAGGGTGTGGCGGAGAGGAAAAACAGTATTCTACAAGAGATGGTTAATTTGATGATATCCTACTCGGGTTTGAGTGATGGATTTTGGGGTGAAGCAATGTTGACGGCTTGTTACAATCTTAACCGAGTTCCAATGAGAACAAATAAGGAGACTCCTTATGAACTTTGGTACAAAAAGAAACCAAACTTAAGCTATCTTAAGGTTTGGGGTTGTAGGGCCATTGTAAGATTGCCCGGTAATAAAAGAAAGAAGCTCGGTGATCGCGGAATTGAATGCATTTTTACAGGTTATGCTATTCATAGCAAAACTTATAGGTTCTATATTATAGAACAAAATGATTATATGTTGATTCATTCAATCATAGAGTCAAGAGATGCAATTTTTGATGAAAATAGATTTTCATCATTGAGTAGACAAAGAAATCTAAAAGTTTGTACCAATGATAATGTTGATGATAATCAAAAGGTTCACCTCCAGGTGTTGATGAAAATCAACAACTAGTTGAACAACAATTAGTTGATCCTATTCCCAAAAGGAGTAAGAGACAACGGAAAGCTAAAAGCTTTGGACCGGACTTCCAAGTATACTTGGTTGAAGGTACTAGAAGTGAAGTATCTTCTAATGTTCCATATTTATTTAATGTGGAAGGTGACCCATTAACTTATAGTGATGCTATGGCATGACATGATAGCGCCTTTTGGAAAGAAGCTATTGATGATGAGATGCAATCCATCATGGGTAATAACACTTGGGTGTTAGTGGATCTTCCTCTTACTTGTAAACCAATAGGTCGCAAGTGTATTTTTCGAAAGAAAATGAAGATCGATGGTACTATTGACAAGTTCAAGGTTCGTTTAGTGGCATAAGGCTTTACACAAAAGCTTGCTATCGATCATTTCAATACATATGCACCGGTTGCAAGAATAACCACTATTCGGTTATTGGTAGCTTTAGCTACGGTCTATCGTCTAGAGATACATGAAATGGATGTTAAAACCGCATTTCTATTTGGGGAATTAGATGAGGAATTATATATGAAACAACCCAAAGGGTTTGTTTTGACAGGACAAGAGCAAAGGGTGTGTAAATTTGTTAAATCCTTATATGGACTTAAACAAGCACCTAAGCAATGGCATCAAAAATTTGATGACACAATTTTTTCCTTTGAATTCAAATTGAATCAAGCCGATAAGTGCGTTTATAGCAAATTTGATAACCATGGTAATGGTGTTATCATTTGTCTATATGTAGATGACATGCTCATCTTTGGTACTAGTTTAGTACAAATTCAAGAGACAAAAGATTTTTTGTCTATATCCTTTTAGATGAAGGATATGGGGGAGGCCGATGTGATCTTAGGTATTAAGATCATGAGACAAGGTAACCGTATTAAGCTAAGTCAATCTCACTATGTTGAGAAGATACTTAAACGGTTCAATATGCTTGATAAAGCACCGGTCTCTACTCCCATGGAACCAGGTATGAAATTTGCCAAACATACCAGTCAATCAATTTCTCAATTGGAATATTCAAAGGTTATAGGATCTTTGATGTATGCCATACCCTGTACTAGGCCAGACATAACTTTTGCGGTTGGTAAACTTAGTAGATTTACAAGCAACCCGGGTCCCCATCATTGGATGGCGATAAGGAGAGTATTAAGATACTTGTTGCGTATCAAGGATTATGGTATTGCGTATAGCGGTGAACCTCCTATTTTAGAAGGTTATTCCGATGCCAGTTGGATCACTAATGAAGAGGATAACTCTTCTATGAGTGGTTGGGTGTTTGTTTATGGGGGATGTGCTATTTCATGGTCCTCTAAGAAACAAACATGTATAGCTGATTCTACGATGTCAGCTGAGTTTATAGCTCTTGCTTCAGCATCTAGTGAAGCAGAGTGGTTGAGGAATCTCATGTTTGAGATACCTCTGTTACCTAAGCCAATTTCACTGGTGGCGATTCATGCGGATTGCATGACGGCTTTAGGTAGAGCTTATAGTCAAGTATATAATGGTAAGTCTCATCATATTGGTCTTAGGCATAGCCTAGTGCAAGGACTTATCATTAACGGGGTCATAACTTTTGACTATGTGAACACTAAGTTCAATGTGGCGGATTTGTTTACGAAAGCTATGAGTAGAGATTCAATTGAACAAGCTTCAGTTGAAATCGGTTTATGTCAATGAAATCATTTGGGAAAGCCCAATTCACGCATGAGTAACATCGTGTTTGAATTCAATGTGGTAAAGTCCTTTTGATTTTTGTAAGCAACATGTTTAATGACCCATCGTTGCTTTGGACCGTGATGAACAAGGTAGTCGTCCTTTGAAAGTTTTCAAGATCAAGGGTTGAAGAGCTCTTGGTGTTGTATCCGGATTACAGGGATATGTTTTATACGTATTGAGAACCTACCTATATAAGTTTGAAGTGTGGCCGCTTCAAGTAGTCGAGATTGGCATACTGACTTTGATAAACTTATGAATAAGATACGGACACGGCCTTAAATGTGTTAGGTTAATAACTTTGTGTTATTTGTTTTATGTGTACTTCATCTTTAAGTGGTTGGAAGGGTCATTTGATTCAAATCCGTATGGAAATAAATTCTGGCTCGATCACTTGTGAAGTGTGTTGTACTAGGCGTTAATTCAATCCGAAGGAACATTAGCGTTGATGCATGAAATGTATTATAAGTTTTGTTTTGTAAATGAGAGGCTTATTATACACCAAAATGGGGGAGGATTGTTAAACATTTAGTGTCTAATAATCCTAAGTTAATAATCACTATGTAGTACTAAAGTAGTGGGACAATATGTATTAAATTAGGTGTCCAAAAAGGGGTTCAAAGTATAGGACAAAACAAAAGTTGGAAAACCGAGTTAGCAAGTAAAGCCGACTCGGCTGTCCATGGGTGGGAACCTAAAGCCGAGTCGGCTTTAAGTTCTGGAAAGTCCCATTTGTCCAGCAGGAAAAGCCGACTCGGCTTTCTTGGTGTTGGGGCAAAAGCCGACTCGGCTTTTTCCTCTGTTATGACCGTTGGTCTTTTTCCCGTTTTCTTTGAGTAATTGCTTTGGATTCTTTCTCTTATGGCTCTTGATTTCTGGAGTTATAAGGGAGTATTAAGTAGAATAATACTCATGAATGGCAATGAATTGGATGATCATCAATAAGATCATTAAGGGTGATTATTGCGCCATGACCCTTAGGATATATTCTTGTAGTATAAATAGAGGCCTTTGGTGATCAGTTGAGCACACCTTTTTCTGAATTTCTCTACTCTTATTCTCATTTTCTTGTGCTTTGTCAAGAGAGTAATTAACTCTTGCTTAAAGCTTTCATTTCTTATAATTCTCAAACACATTGTTGCATTGTTAAGTGGTATACTCTAAGTACTAAAAGTATATATTGTGTTGTTTATATCTCGTTGTGAATTTCCATTCATCAACCCAAGTACCTTTGTGTGGGAAATATCACAAAAGGAAAGTGATCACACGCCTACAACAAATATCAAGCTTCCGGGTAACAGTTGTCGTTACAAACTTATCTTCAAGTTTATTTTAGCATTGTTTATGTAATTTCATTTTGTCATCAACAAAGGGATAAATACGAATTCCCGTTTTGTAATTTGTAATTTGCATTATATATTCTTAATATTATTAACCGATGACAACCCGACACCGATTAACACCCAACACGAACTTCAACCGACACCGATTCGATGCTAACCCGATAGCTCAAATAACTGATCTCCAACTGAGTGCAACCCGTCGCAACACATAACCGAGAAATAATCGATCTGAAATACAACTTAACCGAATGACACCCATCTGAAACCAACCCGATCACCCGAATGAATAGTTTTGTTCTTGTTGTCATAGCATCTAACATGTTTAAATAGTGTTAAAAAATAAAAATTAAAAGTCATTGTTGTTCCCTTGAATAGGTTTTTAAAGAAATGGACTAGAACTATTACAACATTTTGTTATATTTAATGGCGTTTAATTTTTTCCATCTAACAAAATATAGGGAAAAAAAGAATAAATCTAATATTGAAGATGAAGGTGTTTATTTGATATTTTAATTTTCTTTTTTTACTAAATTAAATAAAGATTAAAAATTTATTGATTGTGAACAAAATTTTAACAATAAAATGGATGTTTAACGTATGTAGTGACTAGGGATGGCAATGGGTATTGGACGTCACCCGGATTTGTGGATCCGTATCCGTTTTGACGGATCTGGGTCCCAAAAAATTAGACCCGTCGGGTCCAGGTCCAATTAAAATACACGGGTCCGGATCCGGATCTAAGAAAAATACCCAGACCGGACTTGCGGATCTAAGGACCCGTTTTTTTTTATATATTAAATATAATTACATACCCCACTTGGAAGTCTGTGCACGCTAACATAGCCGATATTGATACCCACTTAATTTTTGTAATTAATTCAAGTACACTAATTTATTTCAAAAATTCAAATATATTAAAACCCACTTTCACTTAATCAGTACCCCATTCCCCTCCTAACTCCAAGCTGTCCCAACTCCCACGAAAACGAAACCGTAAAGGTTTCCCCATTCCCAATTTCCCACAGGCCACAACCCTTAATCTCATATTTTGAAGACAATATTAAGTTGTATAATTTTTTTTAAGTGATCGATTGTGAAATTATATATTTTATTAACATTAGTCTATCAATAGCGTTATGGCAATCTCAAAACGATCTGAAAATATAAAAAAAAGGCAAAACTAATAAGACCCGTTTGGGACCCGGATCCGGTACTGGATCCGCAGTATCCACGGATTCGGATCTGGGTCTTAAAAAACTAACCCGCGGATCCGGATCCGGATCTGGACACTCTTCTTGAAAACGGATCTGGATCCAGGTCCACCCAGATCCGGTCTAGATCCGACCCGTTGCCATCCCTAGTAGTGACCTTTTGAAAAATAAAATGTAATTTTAAGGTACTTTTTGATGAAAAATTATTTCAATTACTTTATGATGAATAGTCACTTTTTCAAGGTACTTTCTGATTATTTGTCCTAATTTTGTTGTTTTTGATTTGAAATTGTGAATTTAGGCTTAGTTTACTTGATTGTTCAATTTTAATTTTGAAATTGTTGACATCTGTTTTCATTTACTTGATTTTGATTTTGATACTTGTTTTTGATTTTTTGATTTTATTCGCCTTTCTTTATGTATGGATTGGTTAATTTAATTTATTTGCATATCAGGTCTTATTGGGTTTTTGGGTGTGAGTTGAAACAAATATTAGTTTTGTTGGTTTGAAGCAAAAGTATTAGTAGGTTTGTTGGCTTGAGTTGAAAAGAATATTATTTTTGTTGGTTTGAAGCAAAAATATTATGGTTGCCTTAAAGGATTAAGATTCTGAGAATGCGATTATTGCTGCAAGAAATTTTGTTCCATCACAAATAACCTATTACAATTAACAAAATGTGCAATAGGATAGGAAATACCAGAGGTTTGGGACAATGTAAATAAAAGAGAAGAGAAAAATAGATTGACTTTTATCATTGCAAACTTTGGTTGCGGGTACAGATGTAGCTAAAAGTTATAGCGAAAAAAACTTTGGTTGCAATAGGACATATGTTTTTATATAATAGTAACTAAAAAATCAAACAAAATCCTTCTCATCCTTCTTATTTTAAATTCTTCTCATTTGATCCTAAATCATATATATATATATATATATATATATATATATATATATATATATATATATATATATATATATATATATATATATATATATATATATATATATATATATATATATATATATATATATATATATATATATATATATATATTTTATATATATATATATATATATATATACTATATATATATATATATGGAGAAATTAACTCCAGGAGCACCCAAAACACTGCCTCTTTACGCAAAGGCACACCAAAAAACCCCAAAACTACCTACTTAGTTACAAGCAAGTCAATCATTCTACTGTTTACCCTCCCAGCAATCCTAAAGACTATACAGTCTATAACCTCCTTTCGCTTGAAAGTGTGGTTATCAAAAATTTTTTTGTTGCGTTTCATCCAGATATTGTAGATCATCTCTGTCTAGGTACCAACTATCAGTTTTGCTCGGTCTGTCTTCTTCTTGTTAATTTTGCTCATGCTATGGATTTCGGCTTGGAAATTAGGCTCATCCAGTCCTCGCGAGAGAAAGGTAAAAATGTGAGCCCGAATCTCTTTAGCGTTCGTGCACTCGAAGAAGGTGTTGGGCTGATTCCCTGGCATCATTACATAGGACACACATGTCATCGGGGAGATCCATCCACTTACTGATTCTATCTCTTGTAGCCAATCTATCTTGGATGGCAAGCCAAGTTATGAAACGGGCACTCGGGCTGGCAACATTTTTGGTCATAATGGTACCCCAGTGAACCCTGGGGTTTTCTGCGATAAGTTGCTCATAAGTTCTGCCAATGTCGAAAATGTCACCCTTGGTAAAAATCTCCCAACCCCCAAGCTTCTCCACAAGGCTTCTTTGTTTGATGACCTTCTTGAAAAAACATGAGGCGTGAATAGAAGGTATCACGTCATGGATCCCATGAGATTTCATATAGTAACTATGAACCCATTTTACCCACAGATTTTCCTTTTTCCGAGCCAGGTTCCACAGCTGCTTGAGGATAGCTGCCTTATTCCAAGTATACATATCCCTCAGGTTAAGCCCACCCTTAGAGTAAGGGAGGCTCATTTTTTTCCAAGGAACAACTGCTTTCCTAGAGAGGCCCTCTTTCCCGGTCCAAATGAAGGATCTTTATATATAAATTATTATAATAAAATATTATATAATATTAATATATTAATTATATATTTATAAAAAAAAATAATTTATATTAATAAAAATTATATATAAATATATATAAAAAAAAATAATATAATATATATATATATATATATATATATATATATATATATAATAATATATATATATATATATATATATATATATATATATATATATATATATATATATATATATATATATTATTATATATATTTAAAATTTAATTTTTCACCCCCAAAAAAAGTGGGGGGGGGGGGGGGGTTAAAAATAAAAAAAAGAAAGATTTTGGGTTTGGTTTATAACATCCCAAGCATGGATGCTGGTTTTTTCGTTGGGGTTTTTAAAAAATTTAACTCTTTAAAACCATAAAAAATTTAAACTCCCGGTGAATTCAAATCAAAAAGGAAACCAAAAGCCTTAACCGTTTTTAAAAAGAGTTCAGGAAGAAAAATAAAAAATCGAGTAAAAAGATACGGTATGGTCGGGTTATGCTTGAAAACTATTGTTGAAAAGCGAAGCTTCAATCACCCCCGGGGGTCCTGATCCTCCTTTTCGCCCTTGGCCCAAAAGGCAATTTGCGGGGCTCATAAAAGTCATAAAATCGGCAAAAACCTAAACCGCGTACCATTACGATCAAATATAATCCAACAAATAGATAACATTTGATAAACAAGAAAAATTTCAAATATAAAACCAAATTGTAAGGGTTTTTCAATACAAATTTTTACGGATAGAATGCGGTCTTCTTTCTCTTCTCAAAACCCCCTAAACTTTTTCGGAACAGGGTAGTACCCCAAACCAAAGAATTTAAAAAGTATCTAACAGTGACCCATAGAGCATTATCAAATAAGGTATTCAGGGCTCTGGGGCCGAAAACTCCTTTGAGGTAATTTAAAACAGGTGCCTTCTCCAAGCATAACATCATCTTGAATTTAGTAACCTTTCTTAAAAGTGTAAACTTTCTATGAATCGATAAGTTTTCTATGAATGAGGTAACATTCTATGGTAGATCTTTCTTCACTTCTGGCGGTGACCGCGGCCAGGTTTTTCGACCCGAGCGCCCGTGGTAAAGTTGAACTCGACCCCCTCCGGTGACCTCCGGGTCCCACGCTGGGAAACTAACACTGGGGTACCAATCCAGTGGAGAGACAACTATTGGGGTTTGCAAGGCGCATGGTGACACCTCGGTCAAGGGGCGTTATCGGCCACCCGGCAATTGACAAAATGCTCCTTACCCCTTCGGTGGTCCCGTCGAACCTCACCTAGGGGACTACTAAATCAACCGGATATAATCCAGTTGAGTCACGCCAACTAATCATAATTTAGTACCTTATCAAAGGCGAATAACTCCCGCTTTGACTATTAATGAGTGCCCTGGGATAGCAGAACGCCGAAACCCACTGAACAACTCAAATAAAATATGAGATTCACCTATAAGGAATCATTCTAACTCCGAGTACGGCATAATCCAATTCTCAAATAAATAAGGGGGTGGTCCCCGACTTCTATCAACACTCTCATTCACTAAACTATTCTAAGCGCAAGGACTTCATAATCGATAGCTTTTCATATGAAATGTATTCACTAATACTTCATAGTTTCGATACAGTGCATATTATCACCATAATAATAAAAGTCTTAAAGCAATTGCATATAAGGATAGTTATTGCGTGTACGTACCTGTAAGCGTCACTGCACGACAAATATCACAATAATCACCCAACTAAGGTTCTACCGTCCTTTTATGAACCGAGAACCTATACAAGTTTGGAGTAGATCTAATAAGCTCATTTGCCTTCACTTAAGAGCATCGAAATGCTAGGACAAGCCATTATTCACCCATTCCAAGTAACTCCCACTTATTCTAATGCAAACTAAATCAATTCACATGCTCAATTAATACTTAATCATAAGTTATGAATTTAACTCAATAACCAAATAGACTTTCGCATTCACTAAACCAACGATCAAATAAGCTTTCATAACAACAAAGTGCATTTTATGACCATTTCTTCAAACCTATGGAACTAAAAAATACAAAGAAAATCCCTTACATGTTTTAACTAATAACATTTGGGAAAACAACATTACACAAAAAATTTTTTAAAATGGGGGTTTGATGTTAAAGGAGGAAACCCCCCCGGTTGTGATATATAACAGCACACACAATTACCCCTTAATCGACAAGGGCATAAAAAAGAAAATTTTCCCCTAATTTAGCAACAATAATACAACATTAGTTTTTTTTCCTTTTTCCCCAAAATGATAAATTAAACCCGGGGGTTACAGCCTCCCACGATTACAACAAAGAACTTCATAATAAAAAACAATAACCACCATCATTTATTATATATTTTAATACAAGTGAAAAATAACACTCCTTTTGAGACTAATAAATTCAACCATCTATAACCTTTTTATACCTTTTCCCCCATATAACCCCACATATTTAAATCTCATTAATTAAAAAGTTTTAAAACATTCCAAACATAGAAAGCGCATAGTATCATTTTACCCAAATTGTTAACCCCTAAATTTGGGAAGTATATTCCCACTCCGGAAAATTCTTACATCACCTATAATAAGATTCAATAAAAAATTCAAAAGATCAAACCCAAAAAGAAAAAGGGAAAAATTTCCCAAATTAGTTTAAGAAACAAATAAACTTTTTAAATCCCCAAAATAAGATTCAAAAAAATTAAAAAACAATAAACCCCAAAACCCCCTAAACATGGCAAACCCCAATTAAAAACAAAAAAACTAATCAAATGGGGGTAGAGAGGGCCAACAAGGGGGTAAATTTTAAAAGAGAAGGGTGGGTTGTGGTGGTGGAAGGGGGACGGGGGCCATTTTTTGGGGAAGGGGCCCCCGCTTACGACCCCTTTTTGGGTTTTTTTCCGGGGGGGGGGGGTTTGGGTTTGGGTTTTTGCTCAGGGGGCTGCGGGGACCCGTTGCTCCTTGGTGAAAATGGCGGGCTCCCGGAAAGGGGGGGGAAATAGAAGGGGGAGGGGGGAAAGGAAGGGGGAAAACCCCTGGGTTTTTGGGTTTAGGGAGTAAAGAGAACCCCCCAGGAAAAAACCCTAATCCATCCCTTTTCTTTTTCTTTGTTTACTTATCATTTATTTATCTAGATTTGTTTTTTTTTGCGAAAATTTTCAACTAAAAACTCATTTTAAAATTTTACCCCCACAAATTTAATATGATAAAAAATTTTAATTGAACCTCTTTGTTTTGAAATCGGGGGTTTTTTTTCAATCAAAAAAGGTTAATATTTAAATTAGTATGGGGGAAAGAAATTTACTAAAACTAACTAAAAAATAATTTAATATATTTATAAAATATCAAAAAATGATTATAATAACTATAATAATGTTTTTCCCCCAAAAGGGCCCGAGGGTTTAAAATTTTCCCCTTAAAATTTTTGACCCCCAAACTTGTGAAACCCAAGGCCAATCATGAAAATTTTGTATTTAATAACTCAAAAGGTTTTTAAAAACCCCTTTTTAAAAAAAATTTTTAAAGATTTGACATTGACACTATTAACAAAGGGATCTTTCTATCAAAATAGTCATCTACATCTTTTTTAAGTGTTTTTTATAACCACTTTTTAGTAAAACGCAATCAAGACATGTAAAAAACCCCTTTTCCTCCAGTCAATCAAAGCATGCACACATCACAATTTACCCCAACGATCAATTTAAAAGTATTAAATATCAACCAATTGATAAATATCACCCAATTGATTAAACAAACAATCAACAACATTAAATTTGTTATATTTTTTTATCAAAATCTTTTTAAAACCCAGGGAAAAAACGTTAATAACCCCGAAATTTTTATGCATTCTACCCCAAAACGGTTACGACCCGTAACTCTTTTTCCCCAAAAAAAATAGGCAAAAGGGTATTTTTTTGGTTTTTTTTGACCATGAAACTTTTTATTTCATATCCTTTTTTTTAAAACTACACACCTTAGTTTTATAGGTCCAAGATGTTCTCTTAAATAAGACAACTCCTTTGTTTTTCAAAAATAAAAAGGGTCACACCCAAAAAAAATAAAAGTGTATCACCGGGCCCGGGTTTAAAATTCCCTTATCTAACAATTCTTTTTAAAAAAAACCCCCCTTTTAATGATCATCAAAAAGGGACTTTGGGATAGTCTTGCAATTTTGAAGGTTTAACTAATTTTAATTTTTAACCTTAAAAGGGGGGAAAATATCCAAAAAAAAAAGGTCTTGGGGAAAAATGCCGGAATTTTCTCAACACTTAACTTTTTAATTTCGTTTTAAACCCTTTTGGCCTTGGGGGACTGAACTTACAAAGGGGATTTGTTTCAATAAATTGATTACCCTTTAAAATTCCTTTTATATCAATCCCCAACCTTTTTTAACGAAATGTTCTTTTTATTTAAACATATATTTCAATTTTTATTTTCCATATTAAAATTTCACATGGCTGGGGTTGGTAGATTAGCAAATTAAAAGCTTCAGAACATAAACATTTTCAAAAAGTAACCCCCAAAATTTTACACATTTTGGGAAAATTCCTTTTGTTAAAATTTTTACATTCCCGGGCATGAAATAAAAAATTTTTAATTGTTTCAACAATAACACCCTTTTTTCCTTAAAATTCAATTGAAATGAGGGGTGCTTTAAATTTTATGAAATTTGCGTCGAAGGTTCCCAACTTTTTTTAACTATTCATTTTTCCATCGACTGGTTAAATTTTAAAGTAATTTAAAAATTTTATCAAAATCCCCATGGGGGAAGTTATCAAAATCCTTTTTCGTTGAAAAGGGTTTCAAAATTATAATAATAGTGGGGAGGGTTTAACAAGGATGTATTTTAATAAAAAAAGAAGGATAATGTGTGAACACTTTATTTTTCTAAAAATATCAAAACTTTTTTACAAAATTGAAAACATTAAAAATTAAAACATCAAAAAAACAAAGCCAAAAACCCAAACCCTACGATTACCCTTAAGAAAAACCCACACCCATCAAAAATCGGGTAAGGGATGATTTATGTAATAGAAAAAAAAAAGTAATGCATTACTTAGAAATTTTCCATCACATTAGTTCCTTCGAGAACTAGTGGGGTTAAATCTCTCTGCGACATAGGATGCTAAACTTAGAACTAACAACTTTAACATATGTGTTTATGTAATAGAAAAAAAAAATACTTTGAAATTACAAAACTTCATTAATCTAAAGCTTTTTAGGATTCGACTATTTAATAATAGCTAATTTAACTCCTTTTGACACTGGTGCGAGAATCAATTTACTCAACTCATCACCTATTAATGATCCCTTTTTTTTTTTTATTTATATATATATATATATATATATATATATATATATATAATATATTATATATATATATATATAATATATATATATATATATATATATATATATAATATATATGATCCAATCAACTTGAATATGAGTTCAAGAAAATTCAAAACACAACATAGAACCACTAACTACACATATATTACATTAAGGTCTCAATGCAAATACATCAAAAAAAAAGCTTAAAACCGCAATCACAATTAGCCCAAGACTTACTTGGATTTGACAACACTTAAACTCCAAAGCCATTTTGAAATAATTATAAATTCAAAGGAAGATATTGAACCGATACCAGTTTGAACAATACTCATAATGCATAATAACTTTGTACTTATGATTAAAACTTAGAACAAGACTTATTAAGAATCATTACAACCAAAACAAAATAAAAGGATAATTAAGTTCAAACCACTCAAATTACTTGTCGGATTTCTAGTGTCATTCATGCACCAACAACTTTCGATTCGTCATATTCTAATTTCTAACATACTCCATCAACAAAATTAATTATATGCGATACGTTTGGATCTATACTTATCCATATATCCTCAATGATCTAAGACAATAATTAACCAATGGTCTCTAATTTACACTACTCCTTAGTTTTAAATGCGGGAGGCGCAACGAGGCACAAAGCAAGGTGCACTTTTTGAAATTGAGCACTACTCGAAAGTGTAAATATTTTCTTATCATTTCAACAACACGAATAAACTATTACAATTTGATTTACATAAGACATCAACTTGACTTCAAAACCATAATATTATCCTAAATGTATGATCAAGACTTTATTTACATGCTATCATATTAATAATCTAATATCTAATCAATCAACTTCACTTACAATCATGTGTAAATTTTATTCTATTTTTAATCTTTCGTCCTTATTCATGTTTAGACTACTTACAATCATACTTGCACAATCATTAACCATATTCAAAAGGATTATGATCACCACATTCTATGTTATGATGAACGAATGCATTTAACAATTGAAATGTTCAAACGGATAATAAACAATGGATTTATGCATATAGAATCAATATCAAAACTCGTAAGTTTTATGAAAACAATTAACATGAACAAATGTACATAAGACCAAAGTTGATACTATCCTAACCATCAAGAGCAAATACCAAATGCAACCAACTTCTCTACAAATCCATTATTCATACATTATTTTCTGTAATTAATACCTATCACACAACTCAAGAATTGCCCAAAATACGTAACAATTCTCGTTAATACTCGGTAACACATAAATCAACACTACTAATGTGTAATATCATATCATCATTCAAACCACAATCATAACTTTTAATTATAATACTAACACACATGAGAATGAGTCTTATAACAAGCTAAACAGACTATATATTTATCTATGCACGTGCAATGATAGTCATTATGCATGAATATGTAATATCACCCATCCTATCCCCCGAGCATTTTAAACTTAGGTGGGGATTCATGGGCCTTTTTGGGGTGATAACCCCTTTTAGTAAGTTAAACGGGGGCCTTTAAGCAAAAATATTCTATCATTGATAATCAATGGTAACCATTCTTTAAAGTGTAACTTTTTAAATATAAGCCATGAATGGTAACATTCTTGGGTGATCTTTTCTTTATTCTTTGGCATGGGGACGGCCTGGCGTTATACCCCCCGGCCCATGGTAAAGTATGAAAATCATACCCCCCCCGTGACCCCCGGGTTACCTTTTTCTAACCGGGGGCCTCTGGAGGGGCCCATATTGGGGTTTTTGGGGGGCGGTGCACCCTCGGGGGAAAGGGGGGATGCGGCCCGGGCCCCTTTACAAAGATGCTCATTTACGTTTGGTCCGGGGGGGGCCCCACCTGGGGGTTTTTTTAAATCAAGGGGTAAATCCGGGTTGATGCCCCAAAAAATAATTTAGTACCTTATCAAAAAGGGTCTCCGGGCTATTTAAAGAAAATTTTAGGATGCGGGCGGAAACCAGAACAACTCAAATAAAATTGAGATTCACCATAAGGAATTTCAAACCCGAGGATAATCCCTTCCAAAAAAATAAGGGGTGGTCCCAGGCCCCAAACATCCATTCACAAAAAATATTCTAAAAACGCCGGACTTTGTAACTTTTCGAAATTATTCACTAATACTTCAAGTTTGATAAGTGCATATTTTCACCATAATAAAAAATCTTTAAAACAAATTTCATATAAAGGGAAATTTGGGGTTCGTACCCCTAAGCGTCCGCAGAAAAAAATAATCCCCAACTAAAGGTTCTCGCCAGAAAAGCCTATACAAGTTTGGGGGTGATTTAAAAAGCTCTTTTGCCCACTTAAAACAAGGGAAACCATTTTTTTCCCCTTTAAAATCCCCCTTTTTCAAGCAAACTAAATCAATTCACTGCCAATTTACAATCATAATTTTTTGAATTTAACTCAAAAAAAATAGCTTTTTCATTCACTAAACCAAATAAATAAGCTTTCATAACAACAAAGTGCTTTTATGCCCTTTTTTTCAAACCTATGGAACCAAATACAAACAAATCACCATATTGTCATCAACTAATAACCTTGCAACACATTAAACTTAATTTAAAAAAATGTTGATGTTAGGTAACCCCACATTGTGTATAAAATTTCAACACCCAAATTTCTCATAATGAAAAAGGGGCATGAAAAAGAAATTTCTCTAATAATTTCAACAATAAT
>CM033463.1:12359994-12585314 GCA_019425755.1 Amaranthus cruentus | reverse complement strand
TAACAAATTTTTATGTAAAAAGTAACACCTTTTTACGTGTTTTTTTCAGAATTTTTTTCTAAATGTAACACTTTTTTGCCCAATAGTATCATAAAATACAGTAACACCTTTTTTGCCAGAAGTAACACCTTTTTAGTAAAAAGTAACACTTTTTTGTAAGGCTGATTGGTTCTCACGGTTCTCATATAAGGATGGTTCTCCACTGGAACTTCTTTCCAATATATATATATATATATATATATATATATATATATATATTATATATATATATATATATATATATATATATATATACATATAGGGGAGGGATCCATTGAGAAGGGATCTCAAAATGAAAAGGATGAGAAGGATTTATAGCCATTGATCTTACGAAAATCTAACGGGTGAAAAAATTGGTTACTCTCTCTTGTTCTCTCTCTCCTGTTCAAAGTCTTTTCTCTTCGTGAAAACCACAATCTCTGCTTCATTTTTCACTTCAATCTTGTTCTCCATTTTATGTTATGATTAAAGGTTACTATGTTTTTAGTAAATAATAATATGTTATGATTAAAGGTTACTATGTTCATTTTAAAAGTTACTATGTTCTGTATAAGATTAAGAGAAGACAGTAACTATACATAATCATAGTAACCTTTATTCATAACATAGTATCTTTTTCTATGAACGTAGTATCTTTAGAAAATCATATATTGAACTGGTTCAGTATTAAAGAAACTGGTTCATATTATACGAAAAAAATAATATTGAAACGCGTGCAACTAACAAAATTAACAAATTAAATATGTCCATTGATCTAAAAAATGAACGCTTCAGATTACTTCTCACCCTTCTCATTTTGAGACCCTTTCTCATTTGATCCTAAATCTTTTATTATATATATATATATATATATATATATATATATATATATATATATATATATATATATATATATATATATATATATATTATATATATATATAATATATATATATATACTATATATATATATATACATATATATATATACATATACATATATATTATACATTATTTATATATATATAATATATATATATATATGATATATATAAGTATATATATATATAATATATACATATATATATATATATTATTACATATATATATATATATTACACATATATATATATATATATAATATATATATAATTATAATATGTATGTATATATATATATATGTATATAATATATATATATATATATATATATATATATATATATATATATACATATATATATATATATAATATATATATTATATATATATATATTATATATATATATATATAATATATATATTATATATATATATATATATATATATATATATATATATATATATATATATATATATATATATATATATATATATATATATATATATATATATATATATATTATATATAATATATTACTTACAAATCTTAAAAGCACATTATTTATAAGAGAATTGTCATATATGCACATCCAAAAATTTATACATAATTTATAAAAACATAACATTCATATCTCAAAATATGGAATCCATAGTATTTGTTGATTTGACTTGCTTCGAGACCACAAACCAAAATATGTGCAAGTAATATGTTATGCATACCTACACCAAATAATTAACATTCATTTAGTTAGTGATCAGAAGAGTTGCAAAAGATCAAGTAGAAATGCTATAAAGATATAATGTGTGCACTAGTGGAAAAAAGTCTATTTGCTGCGAGACATAGGCTGCTGTTTCTAATAAACGCAGCACTTAATGTGAAAAAAATAATGCGAAAAATAAATAAAACAAAGGCTGCGGTTTTTTGAAAAACCGCAGCCAATAAACAAAAAAAAATTTCAACTGTCATAGGCTGCGGTTCCTTGTTTGCCCGCAGCCAATAAGGCTTTTTTATTTTTTAAAAACCTAATCTCTTTTATACATACCTCCCCTTTTTGTTCTTGCACATACAAACCCTAAACAATAAAATTCTGCTCAATTTATCTGCTATTTAACTCAGACAGGTTTCCAAGAAGTCAATTTTACTCATTGCAATTATATTTTTATTAAATAAAATGCAATCAACAAGCAGAAGTAGATTTCTTCTTCGTTTATCTGCTATTTAACTATCCTGTTCTAATCATTACAATAAAATTCTGCTCAATTTATCTGCTATTTAACTGTCCCATTCTGCTTCATTTTTCTAGGTAATTTCTTCATTCGTTTGGTGACCCGTTTCTGCTTCGTTTCTTCATTCGTTTGGTGATTTGTGAGTTCCTTTTTTTTTTTGGGTTGTTGATTTGTTTTGGTTCTTGATTTTATAATACCTAATTTTGACTTTGCTTCTTAATTCTTTTTCAGATTTATGGTTGGTTCAAGTGATTTTTGTTCAAGTGATTTTTGTTCTTAATTATTTTTGTTCTTGGTAATTTTTGGATTTGTAATTTTTGTATTCGTTTTTGTTCTTGGTACGTAATTAGTTTTTGGATCTTAATTATTTTTATTCTTAATAATTAGTTTTTGGATCTTGAATCTTTTGTATTCGTTTGGGACTTTAATCTTTTGAGTTCTTGAATCGTTGTACTTTAATTGCCTAGCAAAGTTGAAGAAGATGTATTTTAATGTAGATTTTTGAGTTCTTGAATCTTTGTAAATTACCCAGCAAAGTTGAAGATGTATATTAATTTAGTTTTTGGATCTGTAAAAGTCGAAGAAGATGGCGTAAAAAATGAAAAAAAAATTGGGACTAAAGGCTGCGGTTTTTCAAAAAACCGCAGCCTTTAGTCCCTCTTTTTTTTGTTCTAAAAACACGCTAAAGGATGCGGCTTTTAGGACCGCAGCAAATAAGTTTTTCTCATCTGCTGCTATTACTAATGCTGCGAGTCAAAACCGCAGCCTATCTCGTTTTTTCCACTAGTGGTGGCATGCTATGTTTTATTTGAATATGGCATGCTATGTTTAATATATGTGCTATGTAGAAATTCTAAAGATTGAACTTCCTCGTTGCTAGTAAACACTAACCCCTCGCTACTCATGTAGCAGGATCGAAGTCTCGATACGTAATTAACATTAATGTTAATGTGTACAATAATGTGGAAGTCTCAAAATAGCGATCTTGCTAAAACAAACTAGGACAAACGATATATATTACATCAGAGTTGAAAAATGAAATACATATCATTTGTTCCAAATTTAATTGAATTTAAGTACATCAAGATCATCAAAAATCAAGTGAAATACAAAATGCAGCTAACTCCTCGATAGCATAAGTGGATTGTAATTGCGGCCTAGATAAGAACCTGAAACTGAATCCTCCAACAAACCGCCATCCATAATACAAATGACAGTCGATTTGAATCGGTTCACGTTTAACGCCGAGCATCATTCCCTATTAAGCTCAAAATACAGAAATTTATACACTATATTTTATTAAAAAATAATAAAAGTATGAACTTATAATTATTTGATACTATTGTATATTTTTACTATATATATTTACTGTTTTTGACTTTAAATTCATTAAGATACCCATTCTTAACCCTGGCAGAAGTACGTTACTACTGCTTATAGAATTTGGTAATCTTAATATTTAAGTAAGTTCATTTGGCTAATAATCATAACCATACGATGCATCATAACATCAATACTAATCAAATTTATCACTAATCAAAAAGCACAACAATATGACACCTTATGTTTGTAAAGGTCTGGCTAGATTAGGGCCGAAGCTCTACATCTAACTGTGGTGGGAGTTAATGTACGCCTGGATTTTACAATTATGCTTGAGCTTCAACAGGATAGGTAGCTAACCACCTTGTTTTACACTGCATCTTACATGCCGACTAACACAGACGTTGGGATTTTACATGTTGGTCTATGGTTCGACATTACCTTACTATCAGGGTCATTCAACCAACACACATTTAATTTCACACAAGTACATCACATTTTTCTACAATAAGTGGACTTTGACTTTGACTTTGACCAACTTAGGTGGTAACTTCCTGTATTTAATAAGATTCTTAATCATAATGCTAAATTTACCTTTGTTGGCCCTCTTAAGTTTTGATGATGACTTCCTTATTTATAAACAAACAAGTTTTAGAGATTGTTTTGTAGGTCGTATATCCGATTTTGTTAAAGTCGTCAATGGCACCTAAAAGACTTGTTTAAAGAATATTGTACATGTCAAAGTCAAAGTCAAAAGTCAAAATAGTCAGCCTTGAAGTTCATGTGGAAAGTCAAAAGGGAAATTAATCTCTACTGTTCTAAGAATTGATAAACTGATATAAGTGCTGATGGAGACAGTGCAGTGTTCCCTACGAAACAGGTTTGGAGAAGTTGGTCAACTAAAGTAAACGTAGGAAATTAGTTATTCTATTTTTTAGTTGATTGTACGGGTAAATATAAGGATATTGCATAAGATATTAATTGGCTATGATTTAAATAACCACCACATAAAAATGATGGTTGAGAATACGTCTCCTTATTTCTCTCCACGAAAATAGGGAAGAAGTTAGGGTTTAATTGAATAAGTCTTCATTAATTATTATTAGTTAAATAATTATTAAAATCTAACCGTAAGATATTACGTAACCTCCAAGATAATTCTCCACTTTCCCACATTTGAGAATAAGGAAATTATGAGTAGTTACACGGTTAATCTCATATAAAAAGAGATGTTTTAAATCGGCTAATGAGATGTGTGCCCTAACAAGAAAAAATCAAGACAGATCACCCAAGTAAGAAAAATATTCATTCTTTCTATTTGCCAATTAAATTGTAATATTTTTCTTATGCAATATCTTAGTTTTATCCATTCTAGAGAATTTATTTGTAAGGGTTTTTGAGTGTTTGTAATTAGACTTAAGGGAAGTCTAAGGGGAAACGAGAGAAAGAAAAGAGAAAGAGAAGGAGAAAGTGAAGAGAAGAGGCCTAGAAGAGAAGAGAAGAGAATTGTTTTATGTAATTGTATTACTTGCCTAAAACATATTAAGAGAAGCTTAAAATCCCGAGTGGTCGTGGTTTTCTTTCTATTAGGCCTAGAAAGTTTCCACGTAAAAATCATTGTCTCCATTTTACTTTCTTGCTTTTTGTTTAAGTATTTTCATTTAATTTATATTCCGCAAAAAGAGGGTAAAAATACTTAAAAGCACAAAACAACAATTCACCCCCTCTTGTTGCATTCATTGTCTCTAAGTGTTTCTACAATTGGTATCTGAAACAGCCCAAACCAACGTAAATAGTATAATATTACTATCTACAAAGCATAGCGGAAGACTTATAGAAGCCTGGGCTGAATCCGATCTGTGGCTCGATAGCCACAGCAATCCAATATCAGAGTAATAAAAAAAAATTACATAACTGTGATACAATTAATTACAGACCATTTATAGGCTAAGTTATACATTACAAAATATGTGAATTCTTTTAAATTTTACAACACATGATTTGTCAAAATATCATTATAAGTTTACTTTCCAAAACGATGTCCTCGCTTTCGCAGCACATAACACATAAAGGAGCAGCACAACCATCCACACTAAAATTGGCAACCTGAAAGTGGATCTATCCCCCGTAAGGGATAGGCCCCATCAAAGACTGTCAACAATTGAATTGTTGAGTAATCCAACAAACTAGTACATTTATATACGAGTCATTAACAAACATCTCCAAATTAATCTTGTGCTTATTTGGTATCTTCTTATGAAACATTAATTTATTAAAACTCAAACTCTTTTAAAAGATCGTTTGATATCGACATAAATACGACTAAGAACGTTTGGTTCATAATGAATCAAAACACGGCTATAACTTTGCAAGTTAATAGCGACAAACAAAATTCGGCTATTACTTAACAAGTAAATAGCGAATAATACGGCAATTGAAACAATATGATTTCATTTGTGAAACAAACAAAACTTTGTATACCAAACGTCTTTATTCAAAACTCATATTAAAACAATAATATAACAGCACATTAAAACGTGGGAATATATGGACCGTCAGGAAGTAGGCTTGATCTAAATCCTGAGAATACGGGTGATCGTCATCACCGAAATACGATTCTTGCAAGAACGAAACGGGATCGGGGGCTCGAGGCCGATCCGAAAAGCATTACCTATTATCAAGCTATAGGATTTCACAATAATCCGGATAAATAAATATCTGTTGCCAATTCCCAAAAACATACATTTTTCAATGTCGACCATTTTATTATAAATTAAAACAATTCAATTTAATTTTCTTTGAAATCAACAATCATCATTTAAAATACCAATCAATTCATCATCAATCATCAACATGTAATAACTTGATTTACTATCGATGGAGTTTAATTACTTTTACACAATTATTAAATCCCAATAATTAACCTTAGACATCCAATTTATTTCATAGTTTCTAATCCCACTTTATAAATTCCATTTTAGTACCATATTAGGACGCCTGTAAGTAATTTGGTCATAGCTTCCTCATACAAACTCGTTTAGAGGTGATTCAAATGGCTACGCGACCCTGACTCAGAGATCTACAACTCTTATGAAGACACTAAAACCCAGAAACAATAAGAGCTACCCCGAAAATGGCAAAACAGAAAACTGATGATTGATTTTCGTGACAGCCTGTTACCATTTCACTATTTTGAACGTAACTCTCTCATACGAACTCGTATAGAGGCGATTCAAGTGTCTATGCGACCGCGACTCGAAGCTCTACAATTCTCATGAAGACACCAGAATCAAGAAACGATTGTAACTATCCTAAAAATAGTCAAACATAACTGGACAGAAACTTGCTTAATAATCAGCACTTTTATTTCAACTTTGAGCATGAATCAACAACAATTTAATACCTAAAATTACTCTCAAACATTTAATTATGCTTACATGGATTAGTTTGTGAGTTACTTTTGAGCAAGATTAATCCACACACAATTTCAGAAATCAAAAGTCAAGATCCACTCTAGCTAGAAATCCTTCAATGGCTACCACAAAATGTCACCTTCTTGATACTACAATTATTCCATCAAAAGACCTCCTAAAAACCTAGCACACAACAATTTAAAATTTAATTTAAGGTCCTATTGACCATTAAAGAAACTTGCAAGTAAACTCAAGAACACATAGAAAAGACTTACTTCTAATCCCAAAAAGAGATGGAGATGGTGATAGTTAGATGGGTCCTCCTTCTTCTACAAAAGCTACAATCATCAAAATACTTAATTTAGATTCTAGCTTCACAAATTTGAGTGTAAATTTTCTAAAATTGAAATTAGGGTTTTTCAATTACTTACATACACTTACACCAATACTTTGAGAAGATGAAGGTTAGTAAAATTTCAGATTTTCTTTTCACTTTGTGATGAAATAAAGGTAGAAATTGATCTTATATTTGTGTTTCTTGAAGATGGCATGAAGAAGAAATGATAATGTATGAAAGAAAGAGTAGTATTACTATCACAGATATAACTTAGGGAAAGGGGCTTAGCTTATGTGAATCATGAAAATAGGAGAATGAGTCATAAACTCGTAGGTATATGTGGCAAGTAAAAAAAATTGATTTGGCTTCCTATTCATACTCATCAAAGTATGAGGTGTATAAAATACCCATATTTTTCGTCGTATAATTTATTTTATCCCCAAAAATAATAAAATTAATATCTAAAAATCGTAGTAAAATTTTACTTTTAAAAAGACAAACTCATTTACTTATTAAAATAATAATTTTTAACGAAGACGTTTTTATAACTGTTTCAGTATCAGAGCCCTGTTCCTCATTTGATTAGGAAACCCTGAGAGCCGTATCTTGGTATTTTAGAGATGTTGAAAATGAATGAACGAATGGAAGACGGTTACTCTACTCAAAGACCACCATGTTCGATGGAAAATTCTACACGTATTGGAAGAATAGGATGGAAATCTTCATCAAGGCCGAAAATTATCAAGTTTGGAGAGTTATCGAAATTGGAGACTTTGAGGTAACAACTACCAACTCCAATAAAGAAATTGTTCCCAAACCAATCACTGAATTTGAGAAAGAAGATTTTCAAAAAATGGAGATGAATGCTCTTGCCATCAAATTACTTCACTGTGGTCTTGGACCAAATGAGCATAATCGCATTAAGGTTGCAGAACAGCCAAGCAGATTTGGGATCTGCTAGAAGTTACTCATGAAGGAAAAAGTGAAGTGAAGCGCTCCAAGATTGACTTGCTGATGCCGAAATATGAAAGATTTGTTCTGGAACCAAGAGAAAGTATTCAAGAGATGTTCACTAGGTTCACCAACATAACAAACGAACTTGTCTCTCTTGGAAGGCTTATTCCCTCAGATGAACAGGTTAGGAAAATTCTCAGGAGTCTACCTCAAGATGACCGTTGGAGAGCTAAAGTCACAGCCATACAGGATTCAAAGGATTTCACAAAATTCAATCTGGAAGAGTTGGCTAGTTCCCTTATGTCCCACGAATTGCATTTGGGAACATCTAACAGTTCCCGAAACAAAGGCTTGGCTCTAGCAGCGAACGATCAAGATGAGTCAGAATGTGATGAAGAGGAGACTGCCATGTTGGTTCGAAAATTCAAGAATCTTCAGGAACAACAGATACACCAATCAAAAAAATAACAAAGAGGAACTGTTAATACCAAAACCAACTACGAATGTCAAAAGTGTGGAAGCACTGATCATTTCATCAAGGAGTGCCCTCAATGGAAGAACGAGAAGGGCAAAGGGAAGGCAAGGGAAACGGGTTGACAACCGATGAAAGGGAATTTCAACAAGACAGACTTTCGCAAAGCCATGATTGCTGCATGGGGAGAATCAGAGAGCGAAGCTGAAACTAAAGCTCCCGTTGAGGAAGAAACATCTAATTTATGTCTCATGGCCACTCATAACGACACGTCTAAAGGAAAAGTGGTATTGTCTTCTAACTCATTTCCTAACCACTTATTTAGATTGGATAAACATGAATTAATTAAAATGATTTTGAAGACACAAGATAATCTGGAAAAAAGAACTGCCACCTGTTTCCAAATACAAAAAGAATTTAAAACTTGTAATGACCATGTTTCCTACCTAAATTCTTTTAGGTCCGATGTGCAAGCTAGATTGTTTGATTTATTAGATCAAAATGTGATGTTAAAGGAAACTTTAGAAAAGGCAAAACAAGAAAATATTATTCTTAATGTCGATTTGTATCAATATGAAATGCTAAGCTTAAATAACACTAATGAGTAATGATGAATCTTTTCATGAGATTAGCACTAAAATTCAAAGGTTAAATTAGATCTAGAATCTTGTAAAATCGAAAATGAGAAATTGAAAGCTGAATTAAATTCAAGAGGAAAAAGGAAAATCAATGATGTTCCAAAATGGATTCTAGAGGCTAAAACTAAAAATGCTGAAGGCCTAGGATATAATAAGAATAAAAACAAGAAAAAGGTTTACGTTGATCTCCCTAGTAGTAAAATCTGTTCCTTTTGTGGCAAAACCGGGAACCTGAAATTCCGATGTTTAAAAAGGGAACAGCACAACAAAACGAACCGAATTTATGTTGATCGCATATGGATTAAGAAATATGATTCATGCTTAATCGACAAGGAACCCAAGGATGACTGGGTTCCTCGCTCTAACCATTAGTTCGTTTTGCAGGTTCTAGTGAGGGGAACACCTCATGGTATCTCGACAGTGAGTGTTCCAAGCACATGACAGGTGATAAATCAAAATTTCTCTCACTTGAAGCCTATGATGGAGGAACTATGACCTTTGGAGACAATATGAAAGGCGAAATCATTGCCAAAGGAAAATTAGAAGGTCAAGTTCCCATGCAATTGACAATGTATTTTTAGTCGAGAATTTAAAACATAATTTGCTAAGTATCTCTCAATTTTGCGACAAAGGTAACTCTGTAATCTTTACTTCTGAAAAGTGCATTATTTCTAGGAATGACACAGGAGACACTATTCTGGAAAGAATCCGAAAACGGAACACTTGTGTTGTGGACCTCCACACTGCTCCCAAAGCCAGTTTAACATGTCTTAGTGTTATAGAAGATGACCCTCTTCTTTGGCATAAACGTTTAGGTCATGCTAGTTTTTCATTGCTTAATGCTTTACGATCTAAAGACCTAGTAAGAGGATTACCGTCCCTTAAATTTCAAAAAGAAGAACTTTGTGATCCTTGTGCCAAAGGAAAACATGTTAGGTCATTCTTTAAACCTAAAAATGTTGTGACCACCTCAAAGCCACTTGAATTAATTCATATGGATCTTTGTGGACCTATGAGAATCCAAAGTCGCAGTGGAAAGCGATATGTGTTTGTTATAGTTGATGATTACAATAGATTTACTTGGACCTTATTTTTAACCAAAGATGAAGCTTTTGATGAATTTGTTGCTTTTGCAAATAAAATTCAAAAATCTAATAACAATCAACTTATCCACATAAGATCAGATCATGGTAAAGAATTAGAAAATTCAAGGTTTATGCATTATTGTAATGAGCATGGTATAAGTCACAATTTTTCCGCACCCAGGACACCACAACAAAATGGTGTGGTGGAACGGAAAAATAGAACATTAGAGGAAATGGCTAGAACCATGTTATTGCTAGTGGTCTCCCTAGAAACTTTTGGGTTGAAGCTGTTAATACTGCATGTCATATTCTGAATCGTGTGTTAATTAGACCAATCACTTCTAAGACCCCTTATGAAATATTTAAATGCGTTAAACCAAATATTTCGTATTTTTGTGTGTTTGGATGTCGATGCTTTGTTCACGTAAATGGAAAACGAAATATAGAAAAGTTTGATGAAAGAAGTGAAGAGGCAGTATTTCTTGGCTACTCATCTCACAGTAAAGCTTATAGAGTCTATAATAAGAGAACTATGTGTGTTGAAGAATTTGTTCACATTATTTTTGATGAAACTAACTTTATGACAAGTGAACAAGAAACAGGTGATTTTAAGATAGGTCTTCTAGTTTGGAAGATGATGAAAACGTACATAAAGAGCAAGATCGAGAAGTAAATGAAGAACAGCATGTTCAAATTGAAACTGTAGAACCTAATCAAGAGCAGGGACAGCAGGGAAATCTGGACCAACAAGGTGTTCCTAATCCAACTGCTCCCAAAGTAGAACAAAATGAACAACATTAAGTTGAGCAAAATGTCAATCAAGTCAGTGAGCTGGTTCCCACAACTGTCTCCACAAGAGATTTTGTGCCTAAGCCGTGGAAACATCAAAAGTCACATCCACTTGACTTGATTATAAGTGACATAAACAAAGGAACACAGACCAGATCCTAGATAAGAAACTTTTGTGTACACTTTGCATTTCTCTCAACATTGGAACCCAAGAATCACGAAGAAGCGTTACAAGATTCAGATTGGGTTGTTGCAATGCAAGATGAACTTAATGAATTTGAAAGAAATAAAGTGTGGCACTTGGAACCGAAACCCAAGAACAAAAAGATAATTGGTTTAAAATGGGTTTTTAGAAACAAGCTGGACGAGCACGGAACAATAGTAAGAAACAAAGCAAGGCTAGTGGTTAAAGGATACAATCAACAAGAAGGTATTGATTATACGGAAACATTTGCTCCCGTAGCAAGGTTAGAGGCTATCAGAATTCTAATTTCATTTGCTGCATTTATGAATTTTAAGGTATATCAAATGGATGTGAAATGTGCTTTCTTGAATGGTTTTCTAGAAGAAGTCTTTGTGGAACAGCCACCTGGCTTCGAAAATCCATCTTCTCTAGATCATGTCTATAAGCTTGATAAAGCTCTTTATGGGCTCAAACAAGCTCCTAGGCAATGGTATGAAAGATTGTCTATGTTTTTGATTGAAAATGACTTTATTAGAGGTAAAATTGATAAGACCTTATTCTTTAAGAATAGAGGTTCGGATATTTTAGTTGTGCAAATTTATGTTGATGATATTATTTTTGGAGCCACTAACGAATCATTATGTAAAGAATTTGCTAACCTTATGAGTGCTGAATTTGAAATGAGTATGATGGGAGAATTAAATTTCTTTCTTGGTTTGCAAATCAAACAAACGGCTAATGATATTTTTATTCATCAACAAAAATATATTAAAGAACTTCTAAAGAAATATGGTTTAAACAATGCTAAAACAAACAACACACCTTTGGCTACTAATATTAGACTAGATGAAGATTCGGATGGTATCAATGTTAACCAAACCATGTATAGAGGTATGATAGGATCTTTGTTATATCTAACTGCTAGTAGACCAGATATCTCGTTTAGTGTTGGCTTGTGTGCTAGATTTCAATCAAATCCGAAGGAATCACATCATACAACAGTGAATAGAATTCTAAGATACCTAAAGGGAACAAATGACTTGTCCCTATTTTATCTATGCAGGAGATCTTGTGAACAGGAAGAGTACTTCAGGTATGGTACAATTTCTTGGCTCATGTTTGGTATCTTGATGTTCCAAGAAACAAAACATCGTTGCTCAATCCACCGCTGAAGCAGAATATGTGGCAGCAGCAGCTTGCTGTTCCCAAATGCTTTGGATAAAACAACAGCAAAGAGATTTTTGGTATTAAATTTGAATGTGTTCCTATTTATTGTGATAATACTAGTGCCATATGCATATCAAAGGATCCCGTGCATCATTCTAGAGTTAAGCATATACATATACGACATCATTTTCTTAAGGATAATGTTGAGCATAAAAATATTATTGTTAAACATGTCAATACCAATGAGCAAGTTGCAGATATAATGACTAAACCACTTCCAAGGGAACAATATGAAAAGTTGAGGTTGGAACTTGGTATGATCAAACTCCACTAAAGTTTAATGCAAGCACTCCTCAAAACAACATGAAAAATTGGAAGGGTTAGATCATCCACAAGAATCATGATTGAGAAATCAATTATTGCTAGATACAGGTACGCTACTATCTTAAGTACATGCCATGAATGCTTTCTTGATTGCATGCTTAACTTATTAGACCAAAGTAGCATATGTTTATTTTATGTGATATTGTCCTCATGTTAAAAAAAAACGAGGACATATGTTTTTTTTCTTATTTTCAAAATTTTCTTTAATTTTCTTTTTCCACAAATTCCAGCATATTTTTTATTTTTATTTTTCCGATGGTCAACTTAAATTATAGTAGAAGACGGATCATCGTGGTGTTTCGAAAAACAGTTATTAACCGCTCAAATTCAACGAATATACCCGCGAACTTTTCGTTACACTCCTTGTTCACACTAATAAACTGATCCAAGAAGTAGTACAAACTCTTCAATAACCGTCCACTCACACATTTAAAAACCCACTCTCTCACGTCACATCACTCACTCACACACTCCATCACTCCTTAAATTGAAGTACTATACTCATTACTTCAAACCCCAAACCGTCAAATCCGAATTCTTTCTCACTTCCTTCCATAATCCACCATGAATCCCTCAAAATCTTCCTCCTCAAACAAAACCGCAAGGAAGAAGACACCAAAAGCCACTCAACCCAAACCATTGCAAGTAATCTATCCTTCAACTGATGCACCACCGTCACTATCCCAAGAACCAAAGAAATCAAACACACCCACCGCCATGCATGCCGGAACCAAAAGACCCAGTTCAACCCCTAAAGGAGTTTCTTCGTCCAGACCAACTAAAAGGACCAAGCAAGCTGATCCCATCAGTGCTAAAGAGCTTGCTAAAGAAACGTCAGTAGGGTTTGGTCTAGATAAATATTGGTATGAATCTACTACGTTCCCTCAATTACATGCTAAATTGCAAAATCAAGGTTGGGAAAATCTAATGTCTGACTTTTCTTGCAACTCGATTTACCCAAATTTGATGCGTGAATTTATCAAAAACTTCACTTTAGAGAATAGTGTCTGTTCGAGTATGGTCAGATTAAAATTGAATTTAACAGTTTGATGTTGGGCGATTGGTTTAGTGTTTCTGCTGTAGGGTTTGATACGTATTACGTATGGTCCAAGATTGTCTTTTCAGGGATTAATGAAAAGACTCTATTAAAGCTTTAAGGAATTAATGATAAGAAACGATTTAGCCACAATTCTTTGTCACCACTTCACAAGCTTTTATACAACATTGCTCGACGCTTTATTTTGACTCGCAATTCCAAGCGAAGCGAAGTAAACCTTCGTGATGCAATGTTGATTTACTGTTTGGCTAACCACATCAAAATAAATTTTCCTTCTTTAATGATATCACACTTGGCGGACTGCATAGAGAAACGTTGTATGGTTGGGTATATAGGTCTGTTAACTCACGTGTTTAAGAAGTTTGGTGTTCCTCTAGATGGTCTAGAATTCCCCATGAGTGCTAATAACAAAATAGGTGCGAAATGCCTCAATAACTTGCACCTAAAATTGAATGAAAAGGGGATACTAGAGGATGTTGTTGAGGAAGTGGAGGAGGTTAGTTCTGATGATGAAAAAGTTGAAGAAGAAAATGAAGAAGAGGGAAAAGCAGAAAAGGGAGAGAAGAGGGAAGAAAAGGAGAAAAAGGTTCAGGGAGCTGTTCCTTCTGCCCACACTGAACAGACAGAGGCTACAAAGGAACAGGGGGAAGTACTAAGTGAGGGGGAAGCCTCAGGAATGGGAGAAGGTGAAGAACTAGAGAAACAACATTCCGATGACAGTTCTGATGATGAAGAGGTTGCTATGCCGGTCAAGGAGGAACCTGTGCTCACTCCTAGGAAGAGCAGCAGGTTGGCCTCAAAACGTCCAGTTGGTATGGATGAAGAAATCACCTCACATCCCACCAAAAATCCTACCTATACCCCTCCTTCACCAAAACCAGCTACACCTCCACCACAACACTTACCATCACCACCACCATCACCTATACCTACTACTCCACCACCATTCACCTCACAAGCTTCAACTCCACACACTACACCTGGTTTTGATACTAACCCCTCTACTGTTCCATCTGCTACCCTAGACCTTGTTCTTTCTAAGTTTAATGATTTTCAGTCTCAATTCTATGCTTTTCAAGATGAAATTCGTGTCTCACTTGCATCCCTTACTGATCAGTTGTCCCAGATGGAATCCCGTCTTGTTTATATCAAGTGAATATTATTTGTATCGTTTGTTAACACATTCTATACAAATACAGTTTTCCAAATAAAGCTTCACTTCCTTCCCCTTTCTTTTTTTTAATCTACCTTGCTCTACTTCTTATTCTTCATAAAGAAAAAAAGGCGAAACTCCACCAATCAAGCCAAACCACAACCAACCCTTTTTCTCCCTTCTTCGTCTAAGAATATTAATAAACATTCTTTTATCCTAGTCCTCTTTATTTTTTGAAAAAGTTGGATTATGCTTCTTTTGATTACGATTTAGGGTTTCAGATCCCGTTTTGTATCATCATAAGTGTGATTTTTCATTATAAAAAAAGTAGGATTTTGAGTTTTTTTTAATTTAGGTTTTTTTTTCAATTGCCATATATATTCTTCATTCAACTCTAATGGTTTATTTGGTTCGACTTATTATTGTTATTCTTTTCTCTTTTTTGTTCCAACTCTAATGATTCATTTTATCCAGCTTGTTATTTAGATAATATTTAGAATTATAGTTTGTTTTGTAATTAATGTTCTTGTATACTGACTTTACAACTTTAATTCATAAGAGAGGATTAGATGAATTAAGAAATAAAAATATGTCAAATGCAGTCATATGGAAATCGCACACCAAACTGTCATAAAATGATTCAAAGATACACTAATATTAATCAATTATTTAGATTGTTTGCGTAGCCCTATTTTTAAACCTCTTTTAATCTTAACTTAAATAGCCTAGAGTATGGATTAGTGCTGGTAACGTATCATGTTATTTATCCTTATGTGCCAAACATAATGTGAGTTTAAATTTTAGAACTTTTAAGTTTAAATAAACTAAGTCTTGTTTTGTCAAATGTTATTATTATATTTACAGTAAGATTAATTTCAATGTACTTAATTTTATCAAAGTTAATTTGATTTACTATAATAACATAAATTTCCTTCTAATCTTGGTTGATTTGATAAATATATTAATTTGGTTTATTATTATAAAACTTTATATTATTTACAAATGTCTTCACAAACTATGTTGACCAAAGCTTATTTTAAGTTCTTTAATAAAAGTACTTATACATGAATCTAAAGAAAATATATTCATCTAAATAGAATAGGTTATTAAAAAGCTTTTATAATGATATTATAGTCTTTTTGGTGTTTAAAAATAAGTTTTGATTATGGTTTTACATTAGTTTTAAAGAAAATATATCATTTTCTAAAAACAATAATTTCAAAATTTTGCTCGAAACTATTATGTGACTTCTAAAATTATTTTAAAAGCGTAATTGAGTATATTTTGACCTCATCGTTTACCATATCATCCACATGCATGTTATTGAAGATACCAAACCATTAGATTGAGGTATCTTGTGGTATAATTAAAGAAAAGAGTGTAGGTTTTTACAAAGGTCAGGTTCAGTGACAATTTTGGAGGGTCTGAATAGACTATTTAGGACTTAAAAGTTTTACGAGACACTCTCATATATAGTAGGATCATATGAGGACACTCGGAAAAATTTTCGTGGACATTTATCGACATTAATAATTATATGTCAGTTTATCGGTAAATTGGCCAAACAATTCAGTTAGAATCCATAAACTTGTTTTTCTTGAATTTTCTTGTTCAAAAGTCACTTTATATATCTTCTGAACCACTAATATATTTTTATAATATTTTTTTTTAATTAGTTTACATGTTTAATCGATGAAAACTCTTTATTAAATATTACGAAAAATTTCCTTAGCCTTTATAAGTTTATGTGGTCTTGCAAAAGAACTTATATAACCCCCATAACCTTGTCATACTTTTTTGTATTTATTGAATATCGCTAATTATTAAATTATCAAATTATCAAATGTGGTGACTTTTTCTTATGGGAATGTAATTTGGAGTTTGACTAAACTAGGGTTGACCTATAACTATGTGAAATAGATAACGAGGAGTCTAATCTGACTTATGTGTACTTAGATAAATGACTCCCAAAGTAAGGAAATGTTGAACCACGGATCGACGTGCAATTAGGCGTTCGTGTTTCCCGGCACGTAGAAATGCGGGGTTAGACAGGGAGACCAAGTGAGTCTCATCTATAGAAGCTCGAGCATAAAAATTTGTGGAGCGACGACTCCCATCACAGTTAGAGTTTGGAATATGTTTCTCCTCTAGCCAGACCCTTACATATATTAAAATGTCATTATTATGTGTGTTGCGCAAATTAGATTTTGGATCTAATTAAGTAGATCCATTGGATTAATTTTATACTTACCAAGTGTGAGTGACTGTAGCAAAGATATTTATTTACATTCATGTGATGAATGTGAAAAAGTGTTGAAAGTATTCGAGAACTGAAAATGAGAAACGAGAACCGAGGAACTTCAAATCAAGTTTGAAATGTACTTTGCATATCTTGTGAATATTTTATGATTATCATAGTATTACATTGTTGAAGAGTTTGTACTTGGCGTAGTTGATTCCGATTCAAACGGTTGTCATCCATATCATGGATGATAGTATTTTACAGGAAGGTTTAGCTTTAAGTTTCGATTCGGGCCACAACATTTATTTTCTTTATCAAGGATTTAGCTGCATTTTATTTTACTTATTGGTGACTTAAATGATCATGATGTATTTATGCCTTTATTACGATTTGAGAAAACAATATGTGTTATTCTCTCAATTGTAATATTTTAAACTTTTGTTTTCAAACGATCTTAGATTTTAATAATTTTTAGAAGTTTGAAATTTAAGATTTTCGCATTATTTATTACAAACATAGTTATTAGTGTGATTTATATACGGGGACTGTTGCGGCTGTTATCATGGTGGCTTTAACAAACCATCCACACTCTTCTCAACTTCTACCATCTCTCTTTTACTAGTTTTCAAGCTTTCCCTCACTGAATGCCCCAAGAAAACACACCAAGCTCTGATACCAATTGAAAGAGGATATCTTGGATCCCAACAATTGCTAAAGAGTGTGTAGAAAATGAGTGAAAAACATAGCAAGAACAAAAGACAGCAAACAACAATGGTTATGAGGTATCTTTGGAACGTCTTCATCAAATAAGGTTTGTTTTTATTAAAATACTCAATAATACACTCATAATGAACCTCACACTCTTGAGAAAAAGCTCTCAAGATAGTGATTCTATTCAACCATGGATATCACCCTTAATCTAATACATAGGAGAAGACAACTCGATTGATTTACACAAATCCTATTTTTTCTCATGTATTAATTAGCTTCACTATCTTCTCATTCTAAACCTAATTTAGGGCTATATAGTCCCCCATATGTTTAGAATAATCTTAGGACAAGTTAGAACATGATCCCCAAAAAAAACGACCCACAAAATTAAATAGACATGCATTAGACCTTGTTGTAGCCCGCTCAAACGAGTCACATGGCTACTCGGACGAGCGGCTACTTCAGAACCCTTTTGTTTGTTATAGTAGACTAGGATTATACCCGTGCAATGCACGATGTAAATTTACTTTTGTTTTTTATAAATTGTTTTGGTTACTAATAGGTAGGACATTTTACAAAATTCTACAAAGTCCTCGTATCGAATCTTTCACCATTGCACGATAATGCATGATAATCCATGATAATTATTAATCAAACATTAGCAAATTTATACTAATACATAATAGAAGTAATACTTAATAGTTAATTAAAGTGCTAATGATGTTATCATGCATAGTGATATATAGTTGTATAGTAGTATGATTGAATATTACCTCTTAAATTGGATGCTAGAATTATATTTTGGAAATGAATACGTAAATTAGTGAACATATGTCTTTAATGACCATTAAAAGTAGTAGAAGTTGAAGAATCTACAATTATACCTTATATGATGACTCTTTTGTTGTGAATTTATAAGTTAAAATTAGATTGCATGAGTTAGTTTCAATGTATACTACTTTAACTTTATCAGTCTTCTTTTGTAAACTCTCAATTTGCAATAGGGAATGTGAAGTGAGTGGTTAAAAAAAATTTCTTAACATTGATTAGCCTTACATCAATTTATGAGTTATATACTATTATAAAGCTAAAAACAACATTATTAATATTAGTATGACTATGAATTTGTAGAGTCTATGTCAATATCAAGTATTTTATTACAATTAAAACCACTTTAAATAAAACTCTTCATCGACAATTTAGATTGCATTATGGAAGATGAAGAGATGAATTCCAAAACAATTATCCAACACTATTAGAGTGACACTTGACAAAGTGTTTTTAAAATACATTTGTGTAGTGACACTTGGCACAAATGTTTGTGAATTAGTATATGTATGATGATGAGGTGAAATAATAGCTTCAAGGGGATGAACAAGGACAATTAAATGAAATTTGGTTGTCAAAAAACAATAAATATGTTGATAACATGATAAAATGAATAATTTTGGACAAAAATAACCTCACACATCCTCATTTTAATATTTTAATAATAATTATGGGCCCACATATCTTCCACGAACTCCATTTTAACATTTTTATATTCCTTATGGTCCTCACATGTTTCCCACTAACTTTATAAAAACATTTTTTAATTAGTTGTGGTCCCCATATTTTTCCCACTAACTTTCATTAAATACTTTTAAAATATTTGTGGTCCTCACTTTTCCTCCATCAAATTTATTATTCAATAAAATAATATCTCCACTATCTAAAAGATTCAACTTTTTCTTAATTCCCGTGAATATTTCCTATGGGAACATCAATACAGATCGAAGGGAGTAATTAGCAATATTGGATAAACTTATTGTTGAAATTATTAATGCAAAGAAAACCTATAGAGTAACCACACAGTGGTTCTTAGACCAAAATATAGCCAATAAAATATATGTGGGTGGAGTGAAATACTTTACTAAATTACTGAAGTTGACCCCAATAAGACCCACAACGCAAAACTTCAGTGAATGTTTACGAAAAGTAATCCCAAATAGTAGATGAAAAATAATCCTCAAGAAGTCAAGGAAGCTGAATTCCTGACTTAAACCAGAATTATTTTTTTTTCAAAATGCAATGCCATATTTTGTTTTCAGGTATGTAAATCCCCAATTAAAGATCACAAAACCCAATATTAAAGAGGAATTTGAAAAGGAAAGAAGCACTTATGGAGTTGCGAGAATCGCCCCAAAGGCATAGGGGCTTGTAAAAATTAAAGTCAAGGAACTTGAAAGTCAAAGCAACTAAATAACAAACACAAATTTTTGTGCATTAAGAATTATGTAAATATTCATTTAAGATATTGAGGTATTAAGGATACGATAAATAAGCATTAAAGATAATATAAGTAGGCATTAAGAATACGGTAAATAAACATTGATCTTTAATAGGCTAGTCTTGAGATATGTATCTCAAAAAGACGGTCATAACAAATGTATAATGACATTGAAAACTAAAGTTAGCAAATTATTACTTATTGAGGATTGAGGATTAAAAAAATGTGGGCCCATTAAAAATTGATGCCCAATGGAGCTGCTCACCTTTCCCCTCCTAAGTAACCAGACTTGCATATTGAGCACTCCCCCCTTGCATTGATTAAGTCCTCCCTTGCCAATGCCACCCCATTTGCAACACACTATTGTTCTTCGTTGCATCGTGACCATGACACATGGAAGACTCTTTTATATTGCTCATAATTAAGGGTGTTCAAAAATATTGCTCACAACATCATGTGCTTTGGCTTGGGTGATCAAGCCATCACCTTGTCACTAGGGGTGTTCATAATCGGGTATTCGAAAAGTCGGGTATTTATTTTAACGGTCCGTGTCCCGACCCGATTAATTCGGATACCCGGATAAATCGGGTCGGGACACCGGGTACCCGATTTTATTTAAAACAAACTTTATAAAAATAAAAGGAAAAGTTATGCACTTGTTATATGCACCATTATAGAATTAATAATGTATGTGTGCATATTTGAGTAATCCTTCCCCACTTTTTCTTCATTTTCTCCGGTAAATAAACATGTACAAAGCTTTAACTAATGGTAAGTTAGAAAGTGGGACGGTCAAAATCTGGAATGAACTTACTAACTCTCAATACTCAAGGCTTATTATAATTAAGAGTAGTAATTAGAGTGTTATTTAGTCTCAACACTCAAGGCAACCACAAGCACACAACTCATACAATAAAATATTTCTGAATAAAATTTTCTTTAATATAACGGGTCGGCGGGTACCCGGTATAATTTATTTTGTGGCCCATGACCCGACTCGGTTATGGCGGGTCGGGTACCTGACCCGTAACAAATTATTTTTTTTTTAAATTAGACCCGCCATTTAAGATGCGGTTCGACGGGTCGAGTCAGACGGGTCGAATTTTATTGAACACCCTACTTGTCACTTACTATATTTGGCACTTATACTGACATCATCAACTATTATTTTATAAATATTAAGACACATATTCATATTTTGAGAGTCCACATTTTAATTTTTTGTTAGTACCATTAAAATATTCAAAACCATCTTGTCTTTCATCATTCCAAATCACATGGAAACATGTATCCTGGATTAGAAACTAACCTAAAACAAAATAAACTAATATAATTATACCTAGATTGATACATTGAATTAAGACGCACTAATTTATCCTAAGTGAATAATAATATGATTAGGTAGTAATTACATTGAATTGGATTGAATGAGAATTAATTAATAACCCTAATATCTAGTTAGAAGTAGTTAATTAACAGACACAAATCAACAAAGAAACATAACAAATCTATTGATTTGTGTTTAAAATAAAAATATTGTTGACTTGTTGGGCTTCACTTCATTTGTTTGTCCAAGTGCATGCATGCCATGCCTTTATACCCTTGAAATTCATTATTCGCAATTTAACTAATGATGATGAGGTTGTCCACCCGTTTTACGATCTTCCGCTGTAAATAATTTCACCTATAAATTATTTTTAACTATTTAATATTTGTGTTTGGTTAGCTGTAGATAATCCAACTTTTATTTTACTTACTTACAGCATAATTTATTATTACCTATTACTCTCTCCGTTCTTTTAAGTTTGTCCACATTACTATAACGGGCAGTTTCAAAAGCTTGTCCTATTTAGAATACTTTCCTATTTTGGAAAGTTTTTATCTTCCATCTACTCTCTTTATCCTTCATTTAACCCTCATTTCTCTCTCATAATATCAATACAATCATTAATTCACACCACTATTCTAATAAAATAATACCCAATATCTACAAAGATTCCACCTTTCTTAATTTGTGTGAAATCTTCAAATACAATCATTAATTCACACCATTATTCTAATAAACTAATACCCACTATCTACAAAGATTCCACCTTTCTTAATTTGTGTGAAATCTTCAAATAGGACAATCAAAAAAGAACGGAGGGAGTACTAGTTAATCATACATCATACAATCATACAATACTATAAAAATGTTGGAAAATTTCAAGTGTCATCCTCTAAGGAGGCATGACAAATGTATTTATTTTAGTGGATGATTGTTTATTATATGATAATATTTATCTAATTTAGAATTTGATTATCTTTCAATTAGAGTTAAATATAGTATAAAGTATAATTTATTATAGGGAAATTCTACACGGTAAGTATCAGGTATAGAGAAATGCCAGTGGTAGTCAATCTTATTTTTCTTTCTACAAAATAGCACCTAACTTTTGCAAAACTACCGTAACTATATTGCACCAAAAACGTTTAAAAACCGTTAAATCTGAAAATTTCAATTTTGCCCTTGTTTAATTCTAATAAAGCTTCATCTTCCTCTTCATAGTCTTCATCTTCACCAATCATCTTCTCCCTTCATATGCAAGTGACTCAATGTGAGATAAAGCTTCCTTAGAAAAAAGCACATAACTACAAATCTAGTACATGAAAAAATCAAACTTCTTTCCCACCATAAAAAAGACAAAGTTGTATTTCAAAACATTTTCCTAATCAAAAAATTAGATTCAAGGACAATATCAATTAAGAACAATTTCATAATTTTTTTAAAAAATAAACTTGTCTACCTCAATAACAACAGAAGGTTGTGATTTTTTCAAGGAAGAAGTAATTTTAGGGCCAAACCTAGAATAATTAAGGCGGTAAAGCATCCACTAATTGAATAAGAAGAACAAACCCAATAATCCAACAAGAAAACCCAATCCCTTACAACGCTTCCAAGGTGAAATTTTAGATCCTTTTTCTATATATCCTTTTCTTTGGAGCGAAAAGTTGGTGTATCTAAGGATTGATCTGAATCAGAGAAAGTCTTTGAAACGCCATTAATGGAGCTCAAATTCATGGTTTTTTTGCTTGATTTTGACTAATTAGTAAATTACATTACTGATTAGTCGCTAATTAAACTATTTTATGGAAAATATACTCTTTATAGTACTATTGCTGTTCTTAATCTAACAAAATAATCTCAATATTTCTGCTGAAAACTAAAAGAGATGATTGAAAAAGATGAAGACTATGAAGAGGGCAATATTGTAATTTACAGATTTAACGACTATTAAACGTTTTTAGTGCAATATAGTTACGGTAGTTAGCTTTGCAAAAGTTAGGTGCTATTTTGTAGAAAAGAAAATAAGATTTGCTACTACTAGCGTTTCTCTAAACCTGGTGCTTACCTTGTAGAATTTCCCTTTATTATACCAGTTCTATATTATTAACCTTATATTTGATATATTTAATTGAATGAAAAAGTGAGGTATTCAATAAATGACTAAAAAAGTGAATATTAAATTTTTTGTTTTAAAAAGTCTTATATTCGATAAATTTAATGACGATGATATATACTTGCATTTTTCTTTGAAATTATATTTTTATGTATTTCATACACATAATTTCGTGCATTACACGAGTTTCTATACTAGTATGGTATAATGTGAATTAATGCATGACAACAGTCATATCGTTAGAAAATAATATAAATGTGAAATTCTTCATTCTTTTTAGGTGAAATTTGAGTATTAATATTAATTTTTCCTAAGTTTATTTATTTTGGGGTAAAGATAAGTCCGTACAACTAAGAGACGAACTATAATTTACTTTTTTTACAGGTGTGAAAATCAAACATTTATCATAAAAATAAAATAGATCGCCTTTAACCATTAGGTTAAACGATAATTTGTAAAAATCCAATATTGTGACTCATATAGTGTTAGAGTATATAACATATCCTCGAATTTAACCATCAGACTTAAGCATTTGGTTAAATTGGTTCCTTGACATGGTATCAGAAGTCAGAGTGACAAGATGTCACAGGTTCGAATCTCGACCACCCCTCATATAAAGTGGAATATTAAGCGTCAGGTATAAGGAGAGTTTGTATCGCATCCACACTTCTAGGACAAGGATTGTCATGTGAGGAGGCGTGTAAGAGTATATAACATATCATGGGCTTTAATCATCAGCTTAACCTTTTGGATAATTTGGTTTCTTGACAGAAGGACTAATTTAAATATTTAATGGGAAGATTAAACGCAATATATCGTAATTTGATTGAATTTATTCGAACCAAACTACTACTATATAAACTCAATTTTTTTTTGTTTATGAGAAATTCATGAATAGTATACGAGTGCAGGCACGATTGTGTCACATTCTAAAAGAACCAATCATACAATACTATAATTTTGCTGCTAAATGGCAAATGGCAGTCTAGCAACCATTTGTCAAATGCAGCAAAATTATTGGTCATTTTATTATAAATGGCAATATGCATAGAATCTTTAATATAAAATGCTTTCACCATATAAATGGCAACTATAAACAATTTGGATATATTGCAATAAAATTATTGCATTAATGGTATATATCTTATTCTTTTGAAAATATTATTCTTTTGTTTAATTATTTATTGAGCCATTATATTTTTATAAACAATTTAAATATATTATTAAATTTTATTTATAGTACAATAATTTCATAATGATAATATGCAATTGCACAATAATTTAAAATTTATATTAAAAAAAATCTACTCTACAAATTACGTGCAATACACGGGGTTTATACCAGTAAACTAATATTGTTATTGTTTAGAGCGACTGGTGGTGAGTGGTGACTTTGCATTGTAAATCTGAGTCTAGAGATCGGATCCCTACATTTCATTTGGCCTTTTTTTTAAGGCTTTATTAAATATTAATCACATTTTTTTTATCACAAATTCTTACTTGATACCGTCTTTTGTAAAGACCGCTTTCAAAAGCCTAGTTCAATTCTAATTATATATTGTTACAACTCTTAATATTGATTTGGGCTGGACTTTTGAGAAATGTCTTTACAAAATACGGTCTCTCAAGAGAGCACCTGTTTTTTTATTGAGTTGCTATCCGTAATAAATTTAATTTTCAAATATTATCCTAAATCCATTTCATATTGTAATGTCTCTAAATTTTCTCTTAAATAACCCTTTTAATTAAAATTCAATATCGAAACAATATGACTAATGGTTTTGGTCTCCAAAATATTGATAAATTTTAAAACTGAATATTAATTAAATAAATTTGATATAAAAATGGACGCAGTTTGTGACTGGGTCCATTTTCGATTCTTTAAAAATAATTTTTATTTAATTAATATTTATATTTATATTTTTGATTAAATTTTTAATATTAGCTTTGTCAAAGATGTTTTACAAGAAAGAGAAGCAAAAGAGAAGGAAAGTGTTTATAACGCAAAGTTTTGTGATAAAATTTGAAAGATGTTCACTCTATTGATGAAAAGATCTCACTAATGCAACATTTGCGGCATTGAAAATTAAAATTTAAGAGCTTTCCAATTACATATTATATGCCTAACTGTGACAACCAAGCGAGAAATAACTATCATTTAAAATTTGTTGCAATTTTCAGTACACATCGTGTGACTAGGCCTAAGCCGAGTTGCTCAAAACGTGCGACAAAGCCTAGGTCGAGTTAGTCGCACAAAATGTGCAATCTCGACCCAGGCCCAAGGGCACGTTTTGTGCGATTGGGTTCATTTACCCGTGTACTAGCAGCAAACTTTAAACGATCGTCATTTATCACTCAATAGTCAAAATCAGACATGTAATATCTCGTTGCAAATTGATATGCTTGTTTTAAAGCACGTTTATGACCCCATTACAATGTCAAGTCTTGGTGTTTTAGATTGATATTATGCACTTTACGCGTGGTTTTACCCTGATCTTGTCTTTGAGTTGTTTTAAGGTCATTTTAGGTGTTTTTGAAGATTTAAGGTCCATTGCGTTGCGTTCGAAGCTGAGACACTCTAATCAAGGGTTAGACGCGCATATCAAAACCTTAATACACATTCAAAGTCATTCCCATAATCCCCGTAAAGTTCGGAGACCCTTAGACACTTCAAAGAAGTTGCAAAACAAAGACTCAAGCCTTAATTAATAGTTATAATTATTTTTTAAATTTAATTAATTTTAATAATGTTAGTTTAGTAATAATATTTTTTATTTTATAATTTCAAAATTGATTTAAGGGCATTTTTGAAATTTCATTCAAAAGATGGCAACACAATGAATTTTTTCATTTAAGAAGTGAATTTTTTATTTTCTTTTACTTTTCCCCATTATTTCATTTGCTTTTTTTCCTTTTCAATTATTTTTTAAAATTTACAAAGTAATGTTAAAGTTTCAATATGTCTTAAATACGTATCATAAAATGGTTTTAAAGATTAGAAAATAAAAAACAATATATTAACACATTTTTAATAAGATCTCACAACAATATTGGTTATTATCTAATCTCTCTCAAAACCTTAGTAAAATTTATGTCTCGTCTAATTAGAATATTTCAAATAAAAACTACATTAAAAAAAAACAAAGGGAATAATATTTCGTTACCAACTTGTTATACAAGATTGATGAATTAATGTGAATGTATTCAATTTGTATGCTAGTATTTTTCAGAGTTAAATATTCATGCAAATTATTCAATGATATTTTTATCACTTAGGGGCCGCTTGGATTGAGAGTAAATATTTAAGGGGTAATAAAAGTCAAAGTAGAAATTTAAGGTTAGTTAGGTAGATGATTAAAGGAATTTGATTGTTGGAGAGGTGGCAGAATGAATTAGAAGGTAATGAAAAAATAGAGAAAATAACAATAAATTCACTTATTTTGGGGTATAAATTTATCCTAGGGGGAGGTGGAGCAAATCTTTACCTCCAAATGATTGAAATCAAACTCTTTTTCTATTTATCATTTTTAATTTACTCTTATTCTACCTCTATCACAATTATTTAAATAACTTAATTTGCATATCTAATTACCTTTATTACATTAATTTGACTTTTTTTACTACCTTAAATATTTACTCTCAATCCAAACGACCCCTTATTTCATAAAAATTTTTAGATGTTGAGGATCAATATAGTTTAAATTTCAATATGAAAGTCAAATACTAACAACAAAAAAATGTTAGATTGGTGAAACATTCCTTCGCCCTTAAGGTTTTTTAGAGTCTTTTTAAATTTGACTTTTAGACCAAAAATTAAACAAGACGACTCGATATGAGTGGATTTGCTATGTATAAGTATAACACTATGCTTAAAGCCTACCCTAGATTTACAACATTTGTTTATTGAAAATTCTGGCTATATAAAAAATTATAATATGAATTTATCGTATTAATATTAAATAGCTAGTTTAAACTGACTGAATTATAGTTAAGAATTGTCATTCTTTTTTCTCTTCTCTTTTTCTCTTTTCTTTTTCCTCTATTAGTTTCGTTGATAATTGATACCAAATTAACTTTTTGCAACATTAAATTTAGTGATATTAAATAAATGTTATTGATATATTTTTTTAGTGTATTAATTATTAGTTTTTATTTTAAGTTCCACTATAAAGGGATTTTGCGAAACTTTGCATGGTCTTTAGTGGCATATGTAATTGTTACTATAGTTTATTGTAGCATTTGTGAGAAATGTCAATAAATTCTAGTCGCAAAAAGATTTAGTCTGATTTTTTATTATGTTGCTAAATGGTCTAACAAATATCACTAAAGCCTCTATATATACAAATAGAAATTTGAAGTAGTAACATTTAAATTAAATGTCGATAAATATATCTTATTAAAAGCAAATTATGTTGTAGTGAAAAAATATGTAAAATATGTAATAAAAAAGTTTTAAAAAATTCCTAAAAAAAGGAAAAATAGAGGTAAAAAGAAATAAGTAGAAAAGAATAAAAAACTTCTATTTATTCGAAGAGTAAAAAGAGTGTGGAATCAATCGGGTTAGATTAGAGATGACAATTGAGTCCGCATTCGACCATAATCCGACTCGATCCGAGGAAAAAGTCATCCGACTCCAACTCCGACTTCGACTTTACTATCCGAGTCCGAGTTAGAGACGGACCGGAGGTGGACCTTAATAAAAATTCGATACTCCAACCCTGAAGGGAATCCGACTTTGAATTTGAGTTTTACACAAATATTTTGCTTCCTTTAAATCTCTAGACGTGACTAATTCAAGCTCTTTCTCATATTAATTGTAATTTTCGATATTGATAAACTACTTGGTATTTTTATTTAGATTAATCAATTAGAATACGACAAATCAGACCAAGAGAAATAAAATATGTCAAATCAAAATGTGAGAAAATTTTGTTAAATTGTAGTAGCAGGACTATTTCTCTTGTTAAACTTGAATTCAAAGTACTTATTTTTTTGTTAAATTGTACTTGAAAAATATATATTGTTAATTTTGTATGCTTTAAAATCATTAATACAATATCACAACGATACTGATTGATAATAATTCGACTCCGCATCCGACTCCGTTGGAGAACCGAGAGTCCGAATCGGGCAAACTTGGAGTAAGCATAAACCGACTCCGAGTGGAGGTGGACTGAGAAAATAACTCCGACTATTATCCGAAGTAAAGTCGGAGTATGTATAATATGAGCCGAGTTCGATCCATTGTCATCCCAGGAAGAATTAAGCTGAGTTTTGGAAAGTGGCTTGTAAAAGATTGACCGACTGCACTTTCTTTTCTATCTTTCTTCTTTTTCTTTCTCCTCTCTTTTTTTTTCCAAGCCAAAATAATATACAGTCTCTTTGTTTCTTTTTTATTGTCCACTTTTCTTATTTGGTCATTTCGCTCTAATTGTCTACTTTTTATTTTTGGCAAATATTTTTTACCTAAATACCCCCAACTACCCAACTTATACTCCCTCCGAATCAGTTTAGTTGTCCCATTTTCTTATTTGGCAAAACCATACCAATTGTCTCATTTCCTTATTGTTTATCCTTTTTTTACCTAAATACCCCCATTTTTACTACTCTCAATACTCAACTACCACCTTTACCCCACTTTTCCAATTCCCAATACCCCAATTACCACCTTTACCATTAATTTAATCAATTAAAATACCCAATTACCACCTTTTTAATAGACCTCACTCAACCCTTAAAATCCGTGAAATCCCAAATGAGACATCTAAACTGATTCGGAGGGAGTAATATTTAAAATACCCCACCTACCATCTTTTTAATTATTATAATCACTTAAATAACCCAACTACCACCTTTACCATTATTATAATCATTTAAAATACCTCACTACCATTTTTTTTGATTTGCGTGCCCACTAGAAAATGGACAATAAAAAAGGGTAGGAGGGAGTATAAATTTTCCCTTTTCATAAAGTTTTTATCGAGTAAACTATTCTTTACATGAAAGTAAAATTTCTATCTTCAACAGAATAAGTACTTCATAACTTTAGTTATTTTATACTCCCTTATATTCTTCCAACTATTTACTATTTATTTTGAATTCGTATTTAATTTTAATCTAAAATAAGTTAAAAATAGTTAAGTAAGATTTTGTTTATTCATCACGTAAAAATTATTATCAACTGTTCATAATTTTTATTTATACAATTAGAACTATTATATATCTAAAATATTGTCTTTATAAGTGTGAAAAGACTGAATAGGATGAAGTATCTAATTAATCACAAATTCATGAAACATTTTCAAATTGAATTATGTAGTATTTTGGAACAAGTATTTCTTTTCAAATTATGGAATTCAAATATTCAATTATAAAATCACAAATGAAGAATTTGAGAATGACAAGGTTTGAGTAGTCATTCTCAAATTCTAAACTTTAACTACTTTAACAACAATTGTGGAATTTGATCCAAATATAAATTTGAAAAATTTTAATTTATCAAACAATAAATTTAAGCCAATTATAAATTTTCAAATGAAATAGTTCTTAAACACAACCTTAAATAGTTCAACCAAAATTTAAAACATTAATCTCCGTACTTCGATACGCACTTTAGTTGATGTTTACCACATTATTTTTAATGTATAAAAATAATATTACCTCATATTCAACCTAAATGTCCCTTTTTTTTTACACTATTCACTCATCACACTTAATTTGTATTTTATTCTTAATCTATAAGATAAAACATAGTCATGTGATCTTGTTTCACTACAACAAATATAGCTTTTACGACATTGAATTTAGGGGCATTAAAAAAGTGCCACTGGTTCATATTTTTAGTGTAATAATTATTGGTTTTTATTTTAAGTTTCACCATAAAGTGATTTAGCGACACTTAATTTGGTTTTTAGTGGCATATGTAATTGTCACTATAGTCTATATTGGCATTTGTGAGAAATGTCACTAGATCTTATGTCGTTAAAAGCTCTAATAAATGTCACTAAATCCTCTATATACACTATAAGAAATTTGCAATAGCGACATTTAAATTAAATGTCGCTAAATATATCACACTAAAAACAAATTATGTGGTAGTGTTTGATTCGTCTCAATACAAGGATTATTAATATCAAATTTTTATTATTTTTAATTAAGAATAATTTGAGATATTAAGGGTTAAAATGTTATCTCAGCAAATGTTTACATTTAGGGAAATGTAAGAATTATTCACTTTCAAGCGTTTACACTTTAAAACCCAAAGTGAAGTTTTCACAATAACGGTGAGAATTTAACCGCATTGTGGCAATTTAGGATCTAAAGATGACTATTTATACTTCAAGATTCAAAGTAAGAGCATAAACAACAAATGTTGACAAAAGTGACAAGTTAAAACCCAACGAGGCATTTTTAGTTACAAAAGAGAAGAGGATTCTGAAAACAAGAGTTGTTTCAAAAGTGATCCGACCCGAAATCTAAAGTAAATCGACTCGAAAATACGTTTCATTTTTAGGTTTATTGAACCGACAATACTCGAACCGGTTGTACCCGAACCGATTGACAATCGAAAATGGGAAAGCTAAACTCGAACTGTAACCGATTTTTGTAACCGACACATAACTGTTAACCGAGATTACCCGAACCAAAAATGACCAACCCGAGTCATATTCGACACGAATCATGCTCGAAACCGAACTCGATCCGACAAAACCCGACAAAACCCAAATAGATCGAATTGCTTTAAACCTGACCAATTTTTAACATAGAACGAAGTATGATAGTCTCATATTCAATCATTTTATTATTTAATCTAATAAAGTGATAGATATTTTAATAAATTAAATTTTATAAATACATGGTTTCATATATTTAGAGTTAATAATCAATGGTCAATGTATATTTAACTACTTTTAATCGTATTAGATGAAAATTGATAGAACTTTATAATTTTAATTTTCGATCAAATAAGTAAAAGTAACAAAGTAATAATGATCACTAGTTGATTTGCATTTTAACTATTTTGCTTTAAGTAAAGGGAATCTTGTCATCAATTAAAAAATGACTAACAACTTAATTTGATATTGACTCGATCGATAGTAATTAGTAATACGTAGCTAATAGTAATTAAAACCCGAACCCGATCTGTACTCGACAAAACCGAACCAATTATTAACCGATGACAACCCGACACCAATTAACACTCAACACGAACTTCAACCGACACCGAACCGATGCTAACCCGATGGCTCGAATAACCGATCTTCAACCGAACCGCGACTAACCGACCCGACCCGAGTGTGACCCGTCGTGACACGCAACCGAAAAATAGTCGATTCGAAATACAACTGAACCGAATGACACCTGTCCGAAGCCGACCCGATCACCCGAATGAACACCTCTACTAACAACCAAAGTTTAGATCATGTGTAGGGATGGCAATTCTGTCTGAATCTGACCCTAGTCCGACTCGATCTTAGGAAAATAATCCGATTCGAGTCCGAGAAAAAAGTCATCCGACTCCGACTCCGACTTTATGATCCGAGTCCGAGTTAGAGACGGACAAGAGTTGGACCTTAATAAAAATCCGACACTCCGACCCATTGCCATCCCTAATCATGTGGAGGTGGACTGAAAAGAAAACTCCGACTATATCCGGAGCAAAGTCGGAGTATGTATAATCCGAGCCGAGTCCGACCCATTGCCATCCCTAATCATGTGGGCTTTGCTTAAAAAGGTTTTTTTTAAAAAAAAATTACCGTGAATAATACAATTTTTTATAAATTTCCCTGCAGTAATGCCAACTATTGATTAACCATGAATAATACCAACTTAAAGGGGAGTTTTCCTAAAAAAAATCCTAACATGTTAAAAATCAAACTATAGGTGACTATAATACAAAAAAATTGATAAATTAGTTAATAAATAAAAGTTGGTATTATTCTAGGAAAATACCCTCCCAAGTTGGTATTATTCTTGATTAATCAATAGTTGATATTATTGTATGAATATTAACAAAATGTTTTATTATTCACGATAATTTTTCCTTGTTTTTTTTCCTTTTTCTAAACTTTTTCAGGTGGTCTCTTGAGAGACCGTCTTTTGTAAAGACGATTCTCAAAAGTCCAGCCCATATCTATATTTAGAGTTGTAACAATATATATTTAGAATTAGACTGGGCTTTTAAGAGCTGTCTTTATAAAAGACGGTCTCATATAAGAATTTAGGGAACTTTTTTTATAATTTGGGCTCATTGAATGGACTTGCCTTACTATAAAACGATATCATAATTCATACATTATGATATGCTCATTTTCCATAATTATTAATAACATAATTAAACACTACAATTCCGATTTCACCTGCAGCTTAAACGCTAAAATTAATTAAAAATAGTAAATGGGCGTTAAATACTACTATGAAATATGGTACCCAATGTAATTGATGCCTTCTGGACGCATTGGTGATGTCAGATTTATTGTTTGAAATTTCTAAACTGTCCCAATTGGGCTGAAAAGTTACTGTCTGCTTTTGGAATTCGAACATTGAGTTTTTATGATTTAATTATTTAATATTATGAAGTATAGTGATGCCTTGGTGGTGACAAAGAGTGGATTCCATATGTGAACACGTACTAATACTCGATTTTTGTATGTGTGTTTGTGTTTAGAACCTCTATTCAGACGTGAGGTGATTGTGTTGAATTGTCGTGCTATTAAGGTACACGCTTAGACCATACTTTCGTAATTGAGGATGTGATGTGTTTGTTACCCAAAGGGGTTAACATTTTACGATTAATAGATACCCACCTCCCTAATAGATGAAGGGGAAGGGTTAATTTTGAACAATTAAGTATAAAAAAAAAAAAGAATAAAAGACTGCCAAGGGAGTGAGTATGTTTTCAACAAATTATGGGAATAGTTGGGATTATTAAACAGTAATTGATAGTTGGGATTATTTTTTACCAACGGGTGATATTTGAGATTATTTTGAGCAAATTTTCCCATTTTAAATTTCATATAATGCCTACTTCTATGCTTTGCCAAAAGTATGGATTTTACCTTTTCTTGAGCCAAGCATGGCCAAAAGTGTTCAATGGCACAAGACAACCAAAGATATTTGGGACGATCTTCATGAAAGATATGGAAGATCTTCCAATGCCTAGTTTTATGCTTTGCACGAAGAAATTGGTCAATCGACACAAGGTTTTGACATGAGCAGTGTTGATTTCTATACCAAATTTAAGACCATTTGGGGTGAAATATATAATCTTTACCCCTTACCCACCTGTTCTTGTAATGAATGCAACTGTAAACTAACACAAAAATTTTACACAATTCAGCAGAGCCAAAGGCTCACTCAATTTCTTATGAAAATGTATACGAAGTATGCCTAAGTGAGGAGCACAATATTGATGATGAAAGATTTACCTACCATTGCTTAAGCAAACCAACATCTTGATTCTGAACAAAGACATCAAGAACTTAGTAAGCTTCATGATTCATACACTAAATCCCTTGCTTTTAATGTTGACAAGAAACCTACTGTTAAAAGGCACAAGCCTTCTTTACTTCCTCATCCTTGCCCAAAGATTGACAAACCAAGGGTCTCTAGCACAAAACATATTGGTTCTTATTTTTGTGGTCATTGCAAGGCTTATGGTCATTGTCTTGAACGATGTTAGAAGGTGCATGGCTATCCTCCCATATTAAGGCCAAAAACTTGGTGCAAGCAATCTGAATCTGCTCATCTTGCACAAGTTGACTCAAATATTGAGGAAGATACCCTTGTCACTACCAAGCTTACACCTAACCAATACAAGAATCTTTTGCATATACTTGAGAAAGAATTTACTTCTTCACCAGATTCTTTCATTTCCCTTCTAGCATGTAATTCTTGTCTTCTTGTACATCATACTTGTTCTTGTATCATAGATAGTGGTGCATCAGACCATATGACATACAATCTTTCTTTATTCCTTTTTCACACTTATGTTCAAACAAAAGATCATGTGATTACTATACCAGATGGAAGGAAAGTCAATGTCTAATGCATTGGTACAATTTAACTTAACAATGGTATTATGTTAAAAGATGTGATATATGTCCCTGATTTTCATTTTAATTTAATTTCCATCGGTAAACTTTGTCAAGATATTTCTTGTCATGTTTCATTCACACATCATGAGTATTTCATCAGGTCCCATTGACCCGGACTCAATGGCTTCTTAGTAAAAATGCTCATGGGCTTTATCAATCTATTGTAAGAGTGCTTCCCTCAACATCCAAGATTGTTCATATGCCTGCTATACAAGATTATGTTTGTTCAAAGACTAATCAGAAGCTCCTTCCTCATAACAAGATTGATGTTTGTAATGTTGTACATAGTAATAAGAGTGATTGTAATGAAAAATTGTGTCATTTATGTTTAGGCCATATATGCCAATGTCTCAACTAAAAAGATTTTTTCCATCGTTAAAGTATGAGACTATTCTTGATTCTTATTTTTGCATTATATGTTCTATGGCCAAACAAACAAGGCTTCCTTTTCCTCATAGCATTATCAAAAGCACTAAATCTTTGGAGCTTCTTCATATTGATGTTTGGGAGCCTTATCAGTTCAAAAGTATGAATAACCACAATGGTTTGATTACTATAGTTGATGATTTCACTCGATTTACTTGGATTTTCCTCATCAAACAAAAGAGTGAATATCCTAATATCATTAAACATTTTGTTTTTCTTGTTGAGAAACAATTTGATACCAAGGTCAAAACTATAAAATGTGATAATGCCAAAGAGCATACTGAAGGAGATGCATCTATTTTTTTTTATCAACAACTTGACATTTTCCTTCATACGAGTTGTAGTGCTACCCCCCAACAAAATTGGGTCGTTGAGTGCAAACATCGACATCTTCTTGAGGTTGCCAAGGCATTATCCTTCCCATCAAAGTTTTATATTTCTTTTTGGGGTGACTGTCTCCAATGTGCCACTTTTTTTGATTAATAGATCACCAACTCTCACCTTACATGGTTCCACTCCCTACACAATGTTGTACAATCAACAATCGGATTACTCTATCTTAAGAGCCTTTGGCTGTTTAGCTTATGTTTCCTTCCAAGGGCCACTCCTCATGTTTTTATAGTATATTCTCCTCATCAAAAAAAGTATAAGTCTATAACCTTGTAACCAAGACACTATCCATATCTAGGGATGTCATGTTCTTTGAAAAACATTTCTCAATATCATTATAATAATGTATCCGATCTATCCACACCTTTACAAAAACTTTTTCTTCCCACCTTTACTTCAACACCGTTTCCAATTGATCCTCCTACATGCTCCTTAACTTTCCTATTTTGATTCGTTACAACCCAATCCACCCTTGGACACCTCTGTCTCTATCTCCCATTCCTCTCCTACATCACTATCATGAAATCCTCCATCACACTGCCTCCATAAACTATTAGAAGATCTACCAAAACCACCAAACCATCTTCTCAACTTCAAGCATATTAGTGCAATTCTGTGTTCTTTCAAATCATTGGTGCAATCTTGTATCCTTTCAAGCTTTTTCTGCCTCCCATAAGCATATCTCTTAATCCTACCAAGGGCCACCCCTCATGTTTTTATAGTATATTCTCCTCATCAAAAAAGTATAACGTCTATAGCCTTGTAACCAAGACACTATCCATATCCAGGGATGTCATGTTCTTTGAAAAACATTTCCCAATATCATCAGATAATGTATCCCATTTATCTACACCTTTACAAAAACGTTTTCATCCCACCTCTACTTCAACACCGTTTCCAATTGATGCTCCTACTCCTGAACTTTCGTATTTTGATACATTACAACCCAATCTATCCTCTAACAGCTTTGTCTCTATCTCCTCCTACATCACTATCATGTAATCCTCCATCACCTATATCACCGCCTCCATAAACTATTAGAAGATCTACCAAAACCACTAAACCAACTTCTCATCTTTAAGCATATCAGTGTAATTCTGTTCTTTCTAATCATTGGTGCAATCTTGTATCCTTTCAAGCTCTTTCTGCCTTCCATAAGCATATCTCTTAATCCTACCAATAGCCTCTCAATACCCTTATTGGGTTGAAGCAATGCATAAAGAACTCCAGGCTCTAAACACGAATAACACATTAACCCTTGTCGATCTCCCCAAAGGTAAGAAAACAATAGGGAGTAAGTGGGTTTACAAAACAATGTTACATGCTGATGGGACACTAGAGAGACACAAAGCCAGACTTGTGGCCAAAGGTTATAACCAAAAATATGGAATTGACTTTGAGGAGACATTTTTTCCTATTCTCAAAATGACAATAATAAGATGTATGTTTTCTATTGCTAATGATAATTATTAGCCAGTATATATCAATTGGATGTTAATAATGCCATTCTTCATGGCGATTTGCATAAAGAAGTCTTTATGAAAGTTCCTGCAGGGTTACATGTTCCAGGCAAGAAAGTGTGCAGACTCAATAACTCTATCCATGGCTTGAAACAAGCCTCTTGTCAGTGGTTCGCAAAAGTTGTACATGCTCTTCAACAATAAGATTCAAACAATCTAAGCATGACTATTCTTTGATCATCAAAAGATCAAACTCTGATATTACTATTATGGTACGTGTAGGGCTATGATATTCTAGTAACCAGTATTAATCTTAGTGATATTGAAGCTTTAAAAGCTCATCTTCATTAGGCTTTTAGCATTAAGGATCTTGGTTCACTTTATTTCTTTTTAGGCATGGAAGCCAGTTATAGTCCTAAAGGAATCATTCATACTCAAGTAAAATTTACAAAGGAATTATTGCATGACAATGGGCTTACAGATCCCATTATATATACAAGCCTAGTTGGTAAACTCAAGTTTCTTACCAACACCAGACCAAACATCTCTTACTATGTGCAAACTAGGAGCCAATACATGGAGAAACCCACATACCTACATTTTGAGGCTCTAGAGCATACTCTATCTTATGTTTCATGTACTGCTTATCAGGGAATTATTCTTCAGGGGTCATATAAACTCAATCTCCAAGCCTTCTTTGACTCTGATTGGGCTTCTTCTTTTGACACCAGGAAATCAATAAACAGGATACTTCATTATGTTGGATCAATCTTCTGTTAGCTAAAAATCAAAGAAACAATCTACCATTTCCAGATCAAGCTCTGAAGCTGAGTATAGGGCAATGGCCTCAGCCTCTGCAGAAATTACTTGGCTTGTTAGTTTACTCAATGATTTTGGTATCACCAACTTCCAACCTGTTAACTTATATTGTGATAATCAATTAGCAATGCATATCGCCAAGAACCCTGTCTTTCATGAGCGTACTAAACATATAGACATCGATTGTCACTTTACCAGGGACATGGTTCTTGACGGGCTCATTGAGTTATCTTCCAACACACCTTCAGTTGGTTAACATCCTCACCAAAGCTTTTCCTCCACAACACTTCAAGGAACTTCTTTCCAAACTAGGTGTCTCCTATATACCACCTAGTTTGGGGGAGGAGGGTGTTAGAGATCGTGTGATAAACAACCAGCCAAGTCAACAATTCGTGAGCAGTGAAGATCATGTGTGTCACATTAAGCCAACTCATCAAACCACATCAAGAATTCACGCATCAAAGTTAGTTAGTTAGTTGTGTCTTGTAACTAACTTCGGTTTTCATTACAAGATGTGTTTAGTTCTTGTTTTCATTTCTTATATATATCTTGTAACATATCTCTTTGTGGTTTAACCAATTCATTAATAAAAGATTGAAGTGTTAAAGATTGAATTGTGTTTTCTTTGTTCTTTGCTAAGTTTTTACACTTAAAGTTGCAAGTAATTTGAAGGATCATTTACCAATTACAGCCTCTAAGTTTACTCAATTTCAAATAAACAGCCAAAACACCCTCCAACTTAACAAACATGACATCGAGACAGCCAAAACACCCCATTTTTTTACCCATTTTTTGGTTGTTTTCGCTGTCTCGATGTCATGTTTGGTAAGTTGGAGACTGTAGTTGGTAAAAAACAAAAATTAACGACTGTTTATTTGAAATTGAGTAACCTTAAAGGCTGTATTTCGTAAATAATCCTAATTTGAAATACTAGTTTTCACATCATCCGGACATCTAAATTTCATGATCATTATCATTCTTGATAATCAGAATTCAGACATTAGTCGATTCCAAAATACAATAAAAAGGCAACAATTTCCAAACACAAAATTATGCATACTCTACAATATAAAAATCCTTCAACATTAACTAACAGTTACCCCTAAACTAGTACACTTTACAAGACGACTCAAGTGATCTTAACTCACTGGTCATCATTTCTTCTGCCATCATCACTTCTAGCAAACTAACAAATTATGAAACCCACAAAGAAGAAAAAACTTTCATATCTCTTTTTCTCCCTCTAAAGAAGAGAAATGTCATACTCACTACTATATTCCTTCTCGTATTTCAAATCCTTACTCCATATTTTGAGGAGCAATGCAGATTATCGTTTTCCCGCTACTTTTGACGAACAAACAACCAAAAAGAAGAGTTTACAGAGGTAGTGGACTAATCATTTAATCAGCCTTTTGTTTTTCTTCATATTTCTTCTGACGTTTGAACTGACTTCTCATGTGATGGATCACTGCTACACCTCGATAATGATGAACGTCCTGAAAATTTCATCACCAATTCAAATTAGTGTCATTAAAGGAATAAATTAAAGATTCATCCGAACAAAATTTGAAATTATTACTATGAGTTTAAGTCTCACCGTTACAGGAAGTGAGAGAACGCTTGCAATGTAAAATCGCGCCTTCGATTCCGTCACAAGGATGGTCGTTTCTCACCGGGAAAGTTGCCGGAGAAGGTACTCCTATCATCGCTGACGCTGATTTGCTTTTACCTAGCTGTTTACATTTTATCTTAAATCGACTTGATTGCTTTTCCTCTTTCATCGGAGACGATATCGATGATGCGCTACTCGGAGAAGACATATATTTTCCGCCGTCTGTGTTCTTTTTGGACGATTTTGGCTTTATCCGATGGAAGTATTTCTGAATCGTTTCCTTTGAGAATCGTTTCGACGATTCCATGTAATCCTCCGAGTTTTGTTTTTCTATGATTGGACTAGTTGAAACGCTTGAGCTATTGCTACGACTTCGAGCAAGTTTCGGAACAATTGATCCATCTTCAATTCGAAATTTCACATTAAACAAACTTGAACTATTCCGTTTTGGAGAATAACTGGACGAAACGCTTTCAATGTCAGAAACCTCCTCCTCCACACATTTGGATTTCTTATTAAATCTACTAAACATAAACACTCGCAGCTTCGGAGAAGCAGAGCGAATAACAGAGGTAGGCGATTGAGGTTTTAATTTAAGTTTTAGTTCAGATTCTTTCTTTTCTGATGAATTTTCAAAGAAAGGAGAATCCTGGCAGAATTTGAAGTCGTAAGAGAATGGTGATGTAAGTTCTAACTCGAAGAAGGATTCTTCATCGTCTTCGGTTTCTTCAATTTCTTCAGTGAAGTTGTCGGAAATGGTGGAATCAGTGATGGTAGTTACTGATTCGTCGTCATTGTCAGTAATGGCAGCTCCTGTAGCTACTTTTGATGTAGTAGTATATGATTTCCAGAACTTGAGCATTGTTAATGCCTTCATTATTTTTGCAGTAAGAAGTTAAGAACTGAGAAGAAAGAGATGAGAAAGAATAGAGAAGAGAATCGGAGAAAGAGAGGTGGTTTATAGATTTGCTTTCGGGAATGGGTATTTATAAAGGGAAAAATACTATTTTATTCCGTTATTTTTATTTTTATTTTTGGTTACCTAAGTATTCTCTTGAGAGACCGTCTTTTGTAAAGATGACTCTCAAAAGTCTAGCCTAAATCTATATTTATAGTTGTAACTAGGGGTGTTCAAAACCGTATATCGGGTCGACCCGGTTCCGAAAATCCGGGTACCCGCTTTTCCGGATACCTAAATTTGCGATCCGGTTCCGACCCGGTTTAAACTGGGTATCCGGAATTCGGATACCAAAACCGAGTCGGAAACCGGGACCCGATTTTGTGTCTTTAATAATTTTTTTTTCCTTATTTTTTTAAACATTTTTTTATATATAATTCAACTACTAAATTTCGAATAATATAAGTAGCTAATGAAGTCTTCAAATCATGAACAGTCGGACAGGCACTACTATTATGAAATAGGGCTTGCTTCCCGGGCATTAGTTTCAAAGAGTTGAAGATAATCTACGATAATGAGTGTCGAGTGTCGTGAAAAAGATGATGAGTGTCAACTCGAGTGTCGAAGGATGAAGGTCGAAGGATGAAGATGATGATGAGTGTAGAACGACGCTGAAGAAGGAGATGGAGGAATTAGGTTTAGGTTACACTTTGGGACGTTGGGTTTAAATACCTAGGGTTAGAAAAATTAAAGTTTAGACTCAAAAGGCCTTTTCCCTATTGTTGAATAGCAGCCGGCCCTAAAGTTGCCAAACAAAAAAAATAAAAAAATTTTAAATCAAAATAAGTATACCGGGTACCCGGATTTATAAATATACATATCTGGTTCCAATCCGAACATCTGGTTTATAAACCGGGTACCCGGTCTGAAATATCTGTTGTTTACAAATCGGGTCAAAAACCCGGTTTTAAAAACCGAATACCGAATAATCTGGGTCGGGTTTTTAAATTCGGATATTTTTGAACACCCCTAGTTGTAACAATATATATTTAAAATTGGATTGGGCTTTTGAGAGCCGTCTTTACAAAAGACGGTCTCAAGTAATAATTTATGTTTTAGAAAACCATCGTAGGTGTACGCAGACACTAAAGAATCTTATCTTAAAAGAAAAATTACAATGAATAATATAATTTTTTGTTTACTTTCCTACAATCATACTTCCTCCGTCCATTTTACTTGCAACACTTACCGATTTTGAAAGTTTTATATTACTTGCAACATTACTATTTTTAGCAAAAATAATCAATTTATTTTATCCTCACTTTATTCTTACCCCACTATCACCATCAGTCATACATCATCCCATTAATTATTTAATATACCCACAACCACAAGTCACAACCACCTATCTACTTATAATATAGGAAAATTTGATTTGAAACATACGAACTTTGCCTAATTTGCTTTTAAACGTTCGAACTTTCGATTATTTTTTAAAGGCATGAACTTTGGGGGTCATCCGCCAAAAAAGATATGAATGACCTGATACCGACTGAATTTTGATAAACGATTAACTTCCCTCATGCGCCATTAATTCCCCACCTGTAAAAGCTTTCGCTTCCCTAATGTGATTGAACACCCATCATCATCAACCATTAACTCCCTTCTTAATTCTCCAGCTTCTTCCCTCTGATATTCTCTATAATACTGACCAAAATCCCTTGCCTAAGATCTCACTCAGGAGTAGCATTGAAGAACACTGATGCGCAAGAAAGGGGTAAGTCATTTTGTTTGGCTTTTTTCGGCATATTCTTTCTTCCGTTTTTGGGTTCTGTTAATGTGAATGTTAAAAACGGTTCTGAAAGTTTTTTTATTTTTTGTGTTTGTTCAAATTTTGTAGAAAATGGAAACTAAATTTACATTTTGCTATTGGTATGGCGGTAAGTTTGTTGAAGATAAAGCTGGTGTTGTTTATGTTGAGGGAATGGGTAGAACTTTTGAGGTTAATCCAATAGATTTATGCTTGAAGTGTTTGTTAAATTTGGGTGAAATGTGTGTAAATAGCAAAATTATTGATGGTTTGTATTATTGTGTTCCTGGTGTGCCTTTGAGTGTTGGTTTGAAGAAAATTATTTCTGAAGATGATGCTTTTCAACTTGGTCAAATAACCATTTTGAATAGGTTTGTGGATGTATATGTGTTAGCAAGGATTCCTATGTCCCCTCTTTCCATTACTGGTAGTCCCTTTGTCCAAACATCAGTTTTACAAGTTGAAAGTGAAACAACTTCAGTTGGGGTCAAAACAGTACCCAAGAAGTTGACTATAAGAAGGGGACCACAAAGTGGTATGGGGGGTAAAAAGCAAACATCCTCAAACCCAAATTTGTCTTTCCATGTAGACACTACAATTGATTCTTGGTTATTAAATGAACCACTTGCTGAACCACCAACTTCTTACCTACCTATTGAGAAGCCTTCCACCTCCACTATTAATAAAACCACACATGCAGTAGATCTAGGAATTAGTAGATCTGAGGAATTAGAAGAGAGTAGTGATGAAGCTGATGAGGATGCTGAGGATATTGTAGGAGCAGAAGCTGATGTATTGTTACATGAGAATGAGTATTTGAATGAGGAAGATGGGGTTGAAGAATCAAGTGATGAGGAGTATGTACAAGCCAGAGAAAGAGTCAAGACTGCTTGTATTAGGTTGGCTGAGAATAGTAAACAGGTTCAAGAGGAAGTTGTTAAGGGTTGTTTAGCTAGTAACTCAAAGGAATCAGTTGAGGTTAAAGAGACTGAATAGGTTAATACTTCTGAATATGAAGAAAGTGGGGAGGAGCTAGATAGTCCCCTCTCCTCAGAAGGTGAAGGTGATGCTGATATAAGGAAGAAGAAGAGGAGTACTTTGGTTCCTGAAAACACAGATTTCAAGACTTTTGAATGGGCTGTAGGTCAAAGGTTTGGAAGCAAGACTCTTTTTAGGCAGGCTTTAGCAAAATATGATATTTATCAAGGTAGGAATGTAGGTATTAGATCAAGCAACAAAAAATTTGGTCAAAGAACAGTAGTTAAGTGTGTTGGTGGTTGTCCATTTTATGTATATGCTAGTTGGGATAGCAGGAGAGCAACATTTGTAGTTAAGTCAGTGCAGAGTGAACATACTTGTTGTAGGAATATGGAAAAGAATAGACAAATGAAAGCAATGTGGGTTTCACATCAGCTGTTAGATGTGTTTAAGACAAGACCACATTGGCCAGCAAAGGAAATCATGGAGACAATTAAGAGGGCTTTTGGTGTGATTGTGAAGAGAGATTTTGCTTATAAGGTTAAGTACAAGGCTCACAGATTGCTTCATGGTAGTATGACAGAGCATTACAACAAATTGGAGTTTATGTGCATGTCCTAAAGCAGGCATGCCCTACAAGTTTGATAGAGCTTGTCAGTGATAATGTTCCTTCAGATGCAGAGGTTTTTAAGAGACTACATATTTGTTTTGAGGGTTTAAAGCAAGGCTGGGTTGATGGTTGTAGGAAGGTGATTTGCATAGATGCTTGTTTCCTTAAGACATTTTTGGGAGGTCAGTTGTTAGTTGCTTAATCCCTCCACCCATCAAGGTTGGTCCTGGAAGACCAAGAAGAAAACGAAGAAGGGATCCCCATGAGAGTCCCAAAAAACCAGGTAAACTAAGTAGGCATGGCACAGAAATGACTTGTGGGATTTGTAGTGAGAAGGGGCACAACAGGAGATCATGCACAAACAAGGCTACAACTGCTGCAAGTACTATAAATCTAAATGAGAACCCACAACATACTGAGCCTACTGAATGTCAAGGTTCAACACATAGTTTGTCATTGCCTTCTGCTCAACCAACAAGAACTGGGAGGCATGGAAGGAGTATAAGGAGTGGTGTAGGTGCAAGGGGAGGAAGAGCAAGGAGAGGAAGATCTGGCCAACCTAGTCAAGGTTCTCAACCCAGTCAGTGTTCACGACCAACTCAAGGATCCAAAACATAGTTGCTATCTTATGTATGTATGTAATGGTAAAGGTGTATTTTTTTGGGCATCAGTTAGCATACACCTGTATTTTGCTTGTAATGGGGGGATGTATTTTGAAAAAACTGATATGTATGTAATAGTAAATGACATTAATATGATGAAATCAGTTCTATGAAACTGATATTTATATAAATTTAGCAGTACTTGTTACATTTTCTTGCACATTACATTACAATCTTCCTCTTACTTAAGGATTATAGTTCTTACAAAGAGAAACATACATTACAAATACAGTCCAAGACATACACATCATTACAAGCAAGTCCTTCTCTCTAATTGCTGCTTTCTTCAATTCCATTTTCAGGTAGTTGATTTCTACCTTGTATTGTTGTTTCTTCAATTCCATCTTGTATTCTGATTTTTTCTTCATCTCAGCCAATTCCTTCACCATTTTCTCTGTCTCTGTCACCTTTAATTTTAAATCCTCTTCACAATCCTTCTCCCATTTGAAGAACGCACAGTCATCATTCTTTGACAACAAGGAAGGAACAACACTTAGAACCAATTTAACCTAAAAATTGATAAACCCTAAAAAATAAAAAAAACACTTACAGGCCAATTAGGGCAACCAAAAAATCCTGCGCCTAAGTTGAGACCCTTCCTAACTGTACGAATTTTAGCCATGAAACCATGATAACATTGAATGTTGTGCGAGTTAGAGCTTCTCAAGGTTGAAGAAGAAGAAGCCATTGAATCCTTGGTGATGCTGCTTGCCTTCGACATTGAGAAGAGTATATAGCCTCAACATAAAGTGGGTAACCGGTTACAAAGGGTTACCAAAACCTGCTATATCCTTTTTGGCGGATGACCCCCAAAGTTCATGCCTTTAAAAAATAATCGAAAGTTCGAACATTTAAAAGCAAATGAGGCAAAGTTCGTATGTTTCAAATCAAATTTTCCTATAATATATATTTTTTATTTCTACCCCACATATCACCATCAATCATACATCATCCTTACTTTTACCATACTGATATGACGGCCCTTAAAAAATGTGTCAAACTCAATTGTGCAACTAAAACGGAACAGGGGAAGTATGAACTTTTGATTAACCAGGAATAATATCAACTTATGGGGTGTTTCCCTAAAATATACCTAACATATTAGAAATCAAACTATCAGTGATTATATGACAAAAAAAATTAGTCATCATGATCATCAACATGATCATCATCATCCTACCCAGTGTATCTCGCTCATAGAAAACTATGGGCAGGGTCTGGAAAGGGAAGGACGGCGGCAACTCATACCCCTAAGGAGAGCACGGTAAAAAAAAAGAGTCTCCGTGCTCGAGAAACAATAAAGAGAGGTTCCTGCGACAGGAAGATAAAAAAACTCAAAAGATAAAATCAAAACATAAAACAATTATAAAAATAAAAGAAAATATAACTACTACTACTAATAAAGGAAACGAGAGGAGGAAAATAGAAGGTACTAGAACCCTAGAAAGTACTCTAAAAGGAAACCAGAAGTCTAAAATATGAGTATAACGCCTCCAACTACTCCTATCCCTAGCTAGGTCCTTCAAGAGGTTTACCTCATGTAGGTCGACTTTTATTTGCTCATCCCAACTTCTCTTAGGTCTTCCTCGGCTCCTCTTCGCGCATTTTCCTAGAAATAGGGGCAACCCCTAGTTTTCTCTGAACTCTTGGTTTTTAATTCGATCCTTGCCCGCACATCCACCTCAACATACGCATTTATGTGACTTCCATCTTATGTTCAATACTCTTGTTCACAGGCCAACATTCTGTCCCATATAACAAAGCTGCTCTAATAGGCACCCGGTAAAAGTTTCCCTTTAATTTACTTGGGACCTTCCTATCGCATAGAACCGCAATGGCTGCTTGCCACTTGAGCCAACCCGCCTGGATACGATGATTTACATCTCCGTCAATCTCCCCATCCCTTTGAATGATCGATCCCAAATACTTGAACTTGGTCGTATTTTTAACAACTTTTTCACCAATTGACACATCTGGTTCACCTACCGGTGATGTCCCGCTAAAGGCACAATGCAAATACTCAGTCTTCGAAAGACTAATACGTAACCCTTCACCTTCTAAAGCTTCTCTCCACTCATCCAATTTATTACTAACCTTCTCTTTATTTTCTCCCACCAGCACTATATCTTTCGCGAAAAGCATGCACCACGGTACCGTCTCCCATATAGATTTAGAAATCTCATCAATAATGACCGCAAAAATGAAAGGACTTAGAGCCGATCCCTGATGTAGTCCTACTTTAACCGGATGAGGCTTTGTTATCCCCACCAGGGTTTGTATGTTGGTCGCAACTCTGTCATACATATCCCGTATAAACTCAATGTACACTGACGAAATACCTTTGGCCTTGAGGCTATCCCAGATGACGCATCTTGGTATGCTATCATACGCTTTCTCCGAGTCAATGAACACCATATGCAGATCCTTTTTCCGCTCCCGATATTTTTCCATAAGTCTCCTCAAAACATGAATTGCCTCCATGGTTGACCTTTCTGGCATAAAACTAAATTGGTTCTCTCTAATGCCCGTTTCTTGTCTAATTCTCCTTTCTACCACTCTTTCCCACAATTTAATAAATTAAATTAAACTTGAAATTATTCTAGGATTAAACCCCTTAAAAATGGTATTATTTATGGTTATTCAAAATTTCGCATTGTTGTAGGAAAATTAACAAAACGTTGTGTATTTACGGTAATTTTTTCTAAATTAAACTTAACTAAACTGAATTTAATTTAACTAGTAGGCATTTTTGAAGTATTAATGATGTTTGACATCGATAAAATGTGTTAGTGCACTTAAATTTGCTAAATCAAGCAATGTTGAAATTATTTTTTGAATAATAGATCTCGAGCATGGTTAAAATATTTGTATAGATCATAAGAGTATTGAATAACATGGTAAATTAAAATAACATCCAATGATGTTGTATGTTGTTGAACTTGACAAATAACAATAGATAATAGTAAACCAAAGTCGATCAAGTTACAAATTAGAGTTGTTCATGGGCGGGCTACCCGCCAGGCTCGACCCACCCAGCTCGAAAAACGGGTGGGCATGGACAATGTTTTTCAAAAAAGTTCAAAGTTGATACGGGTAATACCTGCCCGCCAAGATAAATGGGCGGGTAGCGACGCTATTAAAATACCCGCGGATATACCCGTCCGCCCGCTAAGTTTAATATATGAATTATTATATAATTAATTCTATTGGTATTATACTAGTAATTTAGTGTCTAGTACAACTAGTCTACTACATACCCAGCTTTATTAATTAGAATCCATACCCATTTTAAAAAAAGTTTAAATTTATTATGACTCGAGAGGTATTTGTCTGAGCCATAGTAAGATAAATCTATGATGGAATGTTTTTGTTAAATTATCCAACATAATGTTTATATTCATGTAATTTGAGTATTTTAAGAGTTTTTATGTTTTTTGAGTATTTTGGACAACGTATTGTATTTTAATTCTTATTAAAATTTAACTTTATGATTTGTATTATATTTTTAATTTTTATATAATAAATACCCACCTAACGGCGGGTTCCGACCGCTTAAAAAATGGGCGGGTAGCGACAAAAAGATATTACACATGTACGGGCGAGCTTTTGAGTATTTGAGCTCGCTGGTAGATTTTTTACGTACTAGCCGGTCCGCTACCCGCCCAAACCCGTCCATGAACACCTCTATTACAAATGTACGGGTCAAAAAGAATGATGCAATCTCTTAAATTCCAAACAAAGAATTAAGGTAACATCTTAAATTACAAATAGGCTAAAATGAAAAGAAAGCACGTCACTACAAAAAAAGTTGCATCCTCCCACGCTTAAAAATATTATTGCCCATGCTTATATGTGAGGCTAAAGTAATTGCGCATGCTTAATTAAGTGTGTTTCTGTGGGGAATTTTTGCCGACACTTATTAAGCGTGAAGAAATGTACATTTAGCCACGCTTAAAAGCGTGGGAAAATGTACTTCTACCAGAAATGTGGTTACAATGGTCACAACAACAAAAGCTTATGTACTGACACCAGTAAGAACAGTAACACTATCAATCAAAAACGACATTATTTCCAAGCAATGTATAAACAAGATTTGTTGTTTAAGCTAGCTAGTTATCTGCAACATCAAATGAGCAGCACTATATTACTAACTACACCATATCACAGAATGAGCTATATTTCACCCATCCAGGCTACAATAAACTCTTCACTGTGGAGTATGTAAAAATATTGCTCCTTACTTTTGCAGTATATATACTGACATCTTTAACAAGTTTAAGCTAGCTAGTTGAGCATTCACTTTGCAATTACTTTGTCTTTAGTATAGTATTGACTGACCGAATATAATAGAGATATATAATTACTCTTATTAATCTTGTCGTATGTGTTTATTTTCTCTATTACTTGTTGCTCTTTTTTTCTTGTATCGTTTTCCCCACTTGTTCTTCACTTATTAGAATCTTAAACTCTTTTATCTCAATTGGTATCAGAGTTTGGTGAGATTCTTGGGTATTTTGGTGAGTGAAAGTAAGGATTTTGGTTAGGAAATAACATAGGTTATTGAAGAATGATTTACATTCCTTTGTTTGATGAAAATATACATTTTATGGTGAGAAAACGTTTCGTGCAGGATTTTTCGGTTCGACAAGTCATCGATGAGGCATCTAAAAGATTAAAGCCAGCTTTTTTGGAGGAAGGAAAATGGGTTGCCATGAATAAAACATGTGTTGAGCACTAAATATAGTATAACCACTTGAAAGAGACAAATTACGGTGCGTTGTTAGAGAAGCTTCCAGCGGTGTAATCTTTAAAGTCTATTACAAACAAACATTGCTTAAGGTAGGAGTTATATCAACTCATGAAGGAGTTTGATACACGTATGCAAGATCACATCAACACATTCAACCAAATTGTGTATCAATTGTTGAATGTGGATGAGAAACTTTTGGATGAGGAGAAAGCCTTACTTCATTTAGCCTCTCTTCATAAGGTTTATAGAAAAATAGATCAAACTTTTATCATTCAGAAGGAGTCTATTACTCTTGATTAAGCATTGACGGTGTTTAGAGAGAATGATAGATTAGTGGTGAGATGTGAAGGGGAAAAGATGAACAGTGGTGGAGAGAGCTTGTATGGGGAGGGTTCTAATAGAGGAAGAAACAAAAAGAAGGGTCACCAAAGAAAGAATAACTCTCTAGGGAGAAGTGATCTTAGTAACATTGATTCTATAGAGAGAAGTGGCCTTAGTAAAAATGTTATTATTATAACAAAATAATGTGCAAGAAGATGAAGGAAGACCTCAAGAGGATAAGGAGCTTGAACGATGAAAGAAGGTGTGAGTAGAGGATATACTACTTTAGCTTAGGCTTTATTGATGATGATAACTATTATTGGACCCTTCTTGTAATAAGGGAATGATTCATGGTAAAGAATGAGTGATTGACTCTAGTTGCTCATTCCATATTTGATGTGAGAAGAAAATTTTTTCTAAGGTTATATTGTGTGATGAAGGCATTGTCGCTTTGCCAAATGATGACAAGAGGATGAAGGTGGAAGGTACTGGACCGATTGTTGTTGAGACACATAATGGTGTCAAGAGAAATCTAGAAGATGTGAGATATGTTCCTACATATAAGAGGAAACTCATTTCACTTGGTAGATTGGAAGCTAAGGGATGTTTCATCAAAGCCAGTGGTGGGACTTTGAAGGTCATTAAAGGGAGCATGGTGCTTATGAGAAGAAGAAGGATTGAGACCAACTTGTTCATGCTACAAGTTAGTGCTGGTGGCCTTGGCCACAAAGTTGATGACACTTGTAAGTAGGGATGGTCATGGGTTCAGGACCTTGTTGGACCTGCCGTAAACCCGCCCCTTTTTTAAGGGTTTGGATATGATTTTTAAGACCATCGAATTCGAGTTGGATTCAGATCAAAAAAATAATTTACGAGTCTGGGTTCAAGTCTAGACTCCCTGACCTGGACCCAGACTCAGACCTAACCTCTAGACACGGACCCTAGACCCGCCCTGTAAATTCTGATCCAGATCCAACCCTAATAATGGATAACTAGACTAAAGATAGCAATAGAGCAACAGAGGGTCCACTATACCCGCATCATGAGTGTACTTTGCCCTTCGTTCATCGGTGTTTTACGTTTCCATAAATTTAGTTTATTTCTTCAGATTTTTCCATTTCCATGTTGTATTTTGTTGCATCAATATATTTCGTGTTCAAGGACTCTTGTTCAATGAATATAATGACTCACATTGATTGGCTTTTTTTGTTTGGATTTTCGCGTCATATATACAACATAGTCATATAATCCCACTGTTCATATAATGTTTGTAATAGAATTTAAGTGTATATGGATGACATTGTGGTTGTTAAATTAATATTAAATATTTGTAAAATATACTTATAAGTCCCTTACGAAAGTACGAAAAATAAATTAACTTGAAACAAGTTCAAATTTGAAAAACAAAGAGACTTCTTTTTAGACCCATTAAGGACCTTCGACGGGTCTAGGTCTGGGTCTGAATATTATAGACCCTTAGGGTTCGAATCTGGGTCTGGGTCCAATATAAATAAATGGGTTCGGGTCTTGCTGGACATGCTCCAAACCCATCCCATGACCATCCTTACTTATAAGTCACCAAGAAGGTGACATTTGATGAAGATGGAAGATTTATTGATGGTGACCTTAAATTATTTAATATGAAGAACCGTAAATTTATAATAACTAAGTACGTATTATTAGGGAATATTGTAAAAAATAAACAATTTTTACTCAATGCTCTGAAAATAAATCCAACAATTGATTATTTTTAGTAAATAAACCAAACTATTTTGATTATTTTTCAATAAAATCACTTATTCAGTATAATTGTTGTAGATAAACCTTACTTTTACATATTCATAATTACTTGATCACAAAGAAGCTTAGAAGAAGGTTATAAACAATATGTGAGTTTATTTTTAGTAGAAATATTTGATAGGTGAATTTTTTAAAAAATAAACAATAGATGAGTTTATTTCAGCGGATTAAACACAAATTGATTTATTATTGATAATTTTCCCTTATTATTATTATGTATATTTCAACAACTGAAAAATTGTTTGTTAAAAGCTTTCAAGCCAGCAGAAAAACTAAATTTTAATCAAAAACCAAACAGCTATGTGTAGCTTTTCATTAGTCAATTTTCGGTTTCAAATATACTTTTTAAAAACAAATAAACAACCAATAACTAATACTACTTACTAGACATCTTTATAAAAATTGAGTAATCAACTGGCATAACATCTTGCTAATCAACCAAAACTTCCATTTAACCAAACCATAGGCAACATTCATTTGGTACTTAAACTTAGCTGAAAATCGAATTTTTTAGCTCAGTTATTTTTTGTGCTTTTCAACCAACAAAAAAAAACAAAATAACCAAAAAGTAAACCAAAACTAATTTACCAAAAGTAAAGCAAAACTAATTTACCAAACGCTATTATATACAAGCGGGTTAGCTTAAGTGGCGAGCCGCAACCGGGGTGCTTTGTGACAAAAAGTTCCCGAAGAGATTAAAAGGTAAATTTTATCGCGTTGCAATTAGGTTAGCGTTGTTGTATGGGACAAAATGTTGGCCCTTAGAGAAAGTTTTCGACCAGAGGATGGAAGTAACAGTTTTGCATATGCTGAGGTGGATATGTGGTGATACTATAATGGATAGGATAAGAAACCATGAGTTCAAGGAGAAGTTAGGGGTTGCACCTCTCTCCACAAAGATGCGAAAGAACATATTGAGATGGTTTGGGCATGTGCAGAGAAAGACACATGACGCCCCAGTAAGAAGAATCGAATACATCATAGTGGAGGGCAAGAAAAGTCGAGGACGAGCTAGGAGAACGTGGGAGGAACAAATTAAAAGTGACATGCATGAACTTCACCTCTCTAAAGACCTGACCATGGATAGGGCTAGTTCGCGACGCCTTATCCATGTCTTAGATTACTAAGCCCGCCCCTTTTACCCATCGTTTGTTATTGTTCTTTACCTTTATTTATCGTTCTTTACCTCCTTCTTTACTTTTATCTTTATTTTTAGTTATTTGTACGTAGTCTATTTATTCCTTTTGTAAATGCATGTTTCTCTCTCTTTGAAGACCTTCTCGAGCGATGAACTCTTAGGCCGCACTCTCCTCTATGGGTATGAGCTATCGTCATTCTTCCCTCCCCACACCGTGATCATAGTTTTCTATGAGCGGAATACACTGAGTATGATGATGATGATTATGTTATTGTCATCGTCTAATATTTATTAAACTAAACTTATTTTAATTGTTTAATTATGATTTTGTTTGTCTTTCTTGTTTGAAATATTCATAGTTATCAACTTAAATTTATCGTTATAAAATAATAAATGAATGCCGGGAAGAAAACAGTTCTTGACTGATATTATCGTTTGTTCCGACATTTATAACTAGATTACATCAGAACTCGCTAGAGATTTTAGGGGCTTAAGGCAAAAATTATATTATAGGACTAATTATATATAAAATATATAATAAATGAAAAATTTATAATATCGTAAAAAATACTACACATCAATACGTCTACAGACAATCAATAAAGAATGAATGAAGTATATAACATTTTAGGTACAATCGTTTAGAAATTCACTAGTAATCAATTAAATATGGATATTGTGCTACTAAACTCCAAAAGGATTAGGGAAAACTCCAAAAAACAACTCTACTTATCATGTGATTAACACCTACAAATTTAATTTTCTCCAATCAAACATACATAAAAATAGATTAAAGAAAAACAAAAGTAATGCATTACAAACAAATATATAACAAGTTGAAAAATTAAAAAATAAATTTAGAGGATTAATCATACAATAAGTAAAAACAATAAAAAAATTAAAAGTATTATAATTATAAACAAAATAACAATTATCATTAATTACACTTTGACTTGGTGATTAAGTGTACAACACCCCCCTCAATTTAATGAATATATAACAAGTCAAGGTATTACTTTTTTTTTTAAATTCAAAAAAAAAAGTTATACTTTTTTCGTAGGCATTACGAATAAACCCTTCTTATCCTTGCACAGGGCCGGCTCTAAGATTAGATATTACCTTCAAAATTGAATTGAAGATAATGTTAATACTTCTATTTTTGAATGTATAAAAGAATGAAAAAGTAATATTAGGAGTAGTACTATGAACTAAGTAATGAATGAGGAAAATGTTGGTTGCAGGCAGTCTCGATGGGAGTGTCACTAAGTCTTAGTGAAAGATGAAGTAAGAAAGAAAGGTAACATACAAAGTACTCAAATAAGCAACGGGGGAACAAGATATGGAGGCCTAACTTGAGTGAAGACAAAGTCAACGACACCCGGCGACTTTCCCTCGTACTTGTTGTTCATTCACTATTCATTCAACTCATAGTTGCTCCTTACAATAAACTTGTTACATTTGACTTATCACGCAATTTAATATGTTATTCTGATCATATATATATATATATATATATATATATATATATATATATATATATATATATATATGTAACAATCTTACCCAAATTCTTGTTCATCAAAAAAAAAAAAACAATGGGAAAGACCCATTAGTGGTCGGTGTTCCGATTCAAATCTCTGACTTCAGGTACTAAATTCCCTTTTTTTAGTGTTAGATAGATTAGATAGATATTCAATTTATTGTAATTTATTTGCATTAAATTAAAAATAAAAGAAGTGAATTCAATCAAGAGAAAGAGCAATGTTCATTTGGTATCATTCTTGCAAATACTAATTTAATCTCTTTCCAAAGTCTAATATATTTTCTTTTTGGGATGCTTATTTTTTTATAAGTTCGAAAATGAAAATGTGTAGCTACAAATTGTTAAATATCGACCCATTTTATGAAGGGCCCCATTTTATGAGTTAATTGTATAAATAAACAGGGCCTCCATAAGCATTGCTCCGCCCCTGCTACGCGCATATCTCTTTACTCCCTTTTTGGGGGATCGAGTATGATTTATCCAAATCTTTCAGGAAAAGAAACCCCACCCGGATCCTACCTTGTGCGGAATATGGGAAGTATCATTAACCTTTACATGTATGATGTATCATAAACATAATAGCTATTATCTTTAATCGTGAGTAGAAATTGTTATGGGTAAGAGCCGAGTCGAATCTAATCTAATCACTTTGAATTATTTTTCACATTTTGATGGTTATTAGTAATTTTATCTTTTGTTTTGTGGATAAAAAGTATCCAAAGAAGATAAATAAACTATATGGTCCTAGATGAATGTATCTTTATTAGAGGCTACTTCTTCCAAACTCACACATCAATTTATTTATCTAAAATATTGTTCTTCTTTAATCCTATATTGAAATAATTTTTTAGGTGATGATTAATGATCAACGTATGTCCAAGTAGATATCTTCATGACTCTAAGTAAATGATTGATATCAAACAATAATTAGCATACTGTTTGCGCAATTTTGCTGAGAACTTTAAAAAAAATATAAGAACTTAAAATCTTTTCATAAAGGCTTTTTGTTAGCAGGAAAAGTAGCTGAAACGAACTACTTTTTGGCTTTGAACCCCATGGAACCGTATGTGTCTTTGGGAACTTCCTTAGACTAATTATGAGTTGAATACCAGCTGAATACCGAACCATATGTCGTCGGTATTTTTATTTAGTATTGCATTAGTGGTTTTAGGTTCGGATTTGAATTTTATTAGTCGTAATAGTATTATATCATTAATCGAATTACTATTGTATTACTTGTAATTGAATTGGTATGTTTTTCTTTTCTGAAAAATAAAAGTTAAATTGGTTTAACATACTTTTTTTTGAATAATAACTCAATTTTATTAAGAAGGAATTACCAGAATACCCAGTGGCGGACCTATTATCGGGCACACGGGGTCACGTGTCCCTAGGCGTTTTTTTTTATATTTAAATTAGACTTTTTTATTGGTCAGTGTAAAAATATAAAATTAATATTGAATTCTTTTGATGGTAAAATTTTTTTCATTTTAGTAAGTTTGTCTTATTTATTTATTTTATCCCATTTTTTTATTAGGTCAGTTGGTTTATTTTGTTTCATTTTCTTTTCAGGTATTTTATATTTAAAATTTTAGCAAGTTTTGTATGAGACCGTCTCACCGTGAGACGGCCCCATACAAGCAGCTCATTAGTAAAATAATAAATAAATAATTAAATAAAAACTGAATTTCACTTGTACGGGAAGCAATTTTTAAGAATACTTTAGGCTAACCCAATTGAGTTCGTCTCACGGTGAGACGACCTTAACAAAGAACATACACTATAATAGATCAATTCACTATTTATTTACAACATACACATTATTTTTAGAGTATATTTAAGTTATTTCTCTAGTTACATTATTTTAAATAGAGTGGAATGAATTTAATAAATAAATTCATATTATTATTAATTCAGGTAATGAATATGATTAAGATAGATGTTAATTACAAACATTTTTCATTCGAAAACGCTATTAAATTACGAGAAATTTTTTCAAGAATAAGATCACAATTTTGATAAACTTATTGTGATTCTACTTGTCATTTTTTCAAAATTTTAAAAAATTAGTTGTTAACTTTACAAATGAAACTCCGCCAAAATTTCGTCCGTTAGTTGGTGCCCCCTGAGACTCCGAACCCTGGATCCGCCACTGAGAATACCTCAATTTTTTTTAAACATGCCATCATTAATTGTTACCATGCCACACTCTTTCATCCTCCTTTGGTGCATTACTTAGAGGAATTACCAGAATACGATCAATATTGATGGGAATAAAGTTTTCCTGTAGAGTAGTGAGCTTCAAACACCTCTGAATAGGGTCGATAAGTTCATTCACACAAGCATCTGGAGGTAGCCTAGAAGGAGAAGATATGATTTTCCCCAAGCCATTCCCACCCAACCACGCATCTTTCCATAATCTTATAGACTTTCCGTTGCCAATCCTCCATCGTACACTTCGATCTAACAAGGTTCTAGCCCCCTAAATACTTCTCCACGCATAATTTGGGTTGTTTCCAATGTGAGCCTCCCAAATATTACACTTTGGGAAATATTTAGCCTTGAGAGTTCTTGTAAGGGTGGACTGAGGGTGACAGTGGAGTCGCCACATCTGTTTCGCAATTAAGGCATTATTGGACTTCTCCGAGTCTCGAAAACCCATTACCCCTTCCTCTTTAGGGCTACATAAAAGTTTCCAAGCTTTCCACGTGATCTCCTTTGAAGAGTGCGCTCCCCACCAAAATCCTCTTGTAATACTTTCAACCTCTTTAAAAAAAGGAAGAGGGTAGTTTGAAGCTCATGGCATAGCTCGGGATGGAACAAATGACGGATTTGATCAAGATTTCTTTCCCCGCTCTAGACAGCAACCTTTCTTTTCACCCTTGCAACTTCTTCCGTTTGCGGTTCTGAATCCCCGAAAAAGATATCTTCTTAGACCTATCAAAAATAGTGGGCAGGCCAAGATACTTGTCATGTCGTTTAACTTCGTCCATTTCTAGAAACCCACGGATGTTGTCCCTGACATTGCGGTACTGGCCTTTGCTAAATAAAATCTCACTTTTTTCAAGATCGATTTTCTGCCCCGAAAGGTGTTCATACTTTTGAAAAATGGCTTTGATGGTGGCGACATCTTCTAAATTTGCATGGGCAAAGATAATACTATCGTCGGTGAAGAAAAGATGTGAGATACGAGGAGCGGTTCTTATGATGGAAATTCCATGTAACTTCTTATCCTCATGAGCGTTTTTAGATGACATCCAAAGGCTTCAGCACATAGGAGAAAAAGATATGGGGAGAGAGGGTCCCCTTGCCGCAAGCCTTATTGAGGGATAATTGGGTCTGTAGGCTGGCCATTAACAAGAAAAAAGTACGAGACCTTAGATGTACACACCATCACCCTTTCCATCCAAGTTGGAGGAAATCCCATCTTTCGCATAATAGAGTAGAGGAAGTCCCATTCAACACGGTTGTACACCTTGCTCATATCGACTTTCAAGGCCATATACCCTTGTTTCTTAGCTTGGTTATGATTCATGAAATGAAATATTTTCAAAGAGAGGACAATATTATCTGTAATGAGCCTGCCGGGCACAAACGCGCTTCGGCTCTCATTAATGATGACCAGGAGGATGTTCTTCAGACGATTTGCTAACACCTTCGACATAAGTTTGTACGAGACATTACATAAGCTAATTGGTCTCAATTCCTTCATCTCTACCAGCTTACGAACTTTGGGGATTAAGACAAAAAAAGTATGGTTTAAATCGGACGGCATAGATCCCCCATTTAGGAAGTTCATAACTAAAGAACATATCTCGTCGCCTACAAGATGCCAAAATTGCTTGTAGAATAATGCAGGGAGCCTATCTAGCCCTGGAGATTTACATGGGTGCATTTTTTGAGAGCCTGAATGACTTCGTGTTTAAAGTAAGGCCGCATCAAATCAGCCTTCATAGCAGAATCAAGCCTCGGGACAATCATATCCAATTGGTCCATATTAATAGGACCCCTCTAAGATGTAAAAAGATTAGTGTAAAAATCAGTAACCACACTTTTAATATTGTCAATGGTGGTCTGCGGCGTACCGTATTTATCATGGAGCATATCTATCTTGTTTCTCTTCAATCTACTTGCTGCCTTGGCATGGAAAAAAGTTGTATTTTTATCCCTGTCTTTGAGAACGAAAGGGCGACACCGCTGCCAATCCATCGTTTCTTCACTTCCTAGAAGTTCCAGCAGTTCTTTCTCCACCTCCCGACTCTCATTGATCACAATTCTATTTTGGGGGAGAGTTCGCAGGCATTTCATTCTCCTTTTTAGCCAAGTGATCTACCATTGAGTACGTTTAAACATCTCTTTATCCCACTTTATGAGCAGCTTGCCACAGTGTTCAATCTTTCTCATCCAAGAAACCCCTTTGCCTTGAGATATGTCCCAGAAATCTTTTATAATTGCATCAAACTTATCAACATGGAGCCATCTGGCTTCGAATCGAAAAATCTTCTTATAAAATAGCTTTTTACGATCATTTGAATCCTGACTCTCCCCAAAGGATATGCATAACGAGTAGTAGTCCGAACTATCCCAAATAATCGTTTTAGTTGTGGCGTCTCTAAAGAGGTCATGCCACACCGCATTAGCAACCACCCGATTGAAGCTTTCATCAATGAAGCCTTCGTGCCTTCCATTTGACCAGGTAAAGGGATACCCCTTATAGCATACATCTCGTAGGTTAAAACAGCCCAGAGAGTCTCTAAATGCTTTCATGGAAGCAAAATCACAAGGGTTTCCACCACTCTTCTCATGCACAAAAAGCATTTCATTAAAATCTCCCCCGATCATCCAAGCCTTGTTCGATTCACCCCCTAAAGATTTTATCGAATCCCAAGTTTTGTTTTTGTTCCCATTATCAGACCATCCATACAAGCCAGTAAACCTCCAGTGTTTGCCAGAAACATGACGTATACTAACATCAATATGTCTACTACTCATCGATCTAAGGTTGATATGTCTTCGTATTTTTTCCACAACATTGCCAAACCCCGCGCTCGACCATTAGGGTCAACCCAAACTCTGTTCATAAGACCAGTCCATTGTTGTACCCGTTTTATATCAGTATCATGACATTTAGTTTCCGATAATGAGGAGAAATGTCTCACTAGATCAGTGAGTAAATCAAATGTCATGGCATTCCTAAAGCCACGACACTTCCAGCATATAAAAGGCATCATATATCACATAGGGCCCCATCTATGGAGCATGTGGAGCCCGCCATATTTTCAGAAAAGCAATCTTCTTCCACCTCCATTAGAGCACCTCATTTCCTTAAGACATCATCAACGAAATCAGATGTGTACAACATTAGATTAGGATCGTTTGGTCTTTTAGTACTACCTATCACGGATGCTTTTGGCGATGAAGAAACTCTGGAGTCAGACCCACTCCTTCGATACCTCTTCCACTTCTTTGTCATCCAGTCACCATGCTCTTTATTAGGATTGATCTAAGAATCAGCAGCAGGATTATGGTAACACCCCGACATTTCTCGACGCCATTAATTAATATTTTAATAGCTTTTGGGGGATTTTTATATTGAATTAATTTTGAAGTAGTCTTAAGAATTTCATTCACATAAGAATTTAAACATTGACATTCTTAGATTAAAAATAGAAGTGCGATTACCAAACTAGAAGATCGAATCATATTATTATTTTATTAAAATGTGTGAGTCCACGATGGTGAGTTTCTTAGTTGGGCCTCGCAAGAAGATGGATCTAAGTAAACAAATGAGTAATAAATAAATTAAAAAAAAGGATGGGTTAGGGTTTTAAGTGAGGTACCCCTTCCCTCACACTCAAAGAAACCCACGGCACTCTCCTCTCTTCTCCAATCTTCCCTCTCTTCTCCTTCTTAGCCCAGCAGCAGCCCATATGGCTGTCCACGGAGCCCTAATAGCCGCCACCGCCTCTCCCGCTCCTCCCTCACACAGACACCAGTAGCAGGCGTCTCTCACAGCAACAACATGTTGCGATTACTGGCCGAAATGGCTGTCTACACAGCCTATCGCCACCACCAGCACAGGTGGGTCACGCCACCCCTAACAAGCCCCTATCTCTTGACCCATTTCCTAACTTCACCCATTGTAAGCCATCTCTCACATCTCAAAATTGATTAATTTATTGTTTGTAATTAGAATCTACTATGTTCATGAGTTGTGTGTTGATTGTGCATTTATTTCATTGAATTTTAGTATGCGTAAAAACTAAAAGTATTATCTTTGGTCATGAAATGATTAAGGTTTGATTTAGAGATGAGATTAATAGTAGTGTGTGTGTTTGTATGCTACTTTGGTGGTGTGGTGATTAATTCAATAATCTTATAAGTTATTTCTAGACTTGGTTGATTATTGTTGCGGTAATTAGTAATGATTTTGATTATAGTTGGCTATAGAATTGCTTTAGTATGTTAATGGGGGTAAATATGATGAATATTGTTGATTGGTGGTGGTAATAATTACTAATAAAATTATGGTTGTTATGTGTCATTAACGGGGGTTAATTGTTGGTATTGTGGGTTCGTGGTGGATATTTGATTGTCGTGATTAGTTTATCCACTGGTTGCCTAAACGGAGTAAGTTTGGCCTAAAGAATGAGAAATTATTGCTATGAGTCGTTTAACCTACTACTTACTTGCTTTTATTCATTATCAATCTAAACCTTGAGTAATGTAGCAACTTGGAGTACAAATCACTACTACCATGAGTATTATGATTGATATTAAGTGAAATATCATATATTATGTGTTCTTAAGCTTCCTAATGGATAGTTTGATTATAACGCACAAGTGTATGGTTGTGTCTTTTTCACCTGAACATATCTTGATATAGAATTGACTGAAATCTAATGTTATTGTTTGATTGAAATTGATGGTATAGTTCGTAAATGAACATGATGTGAAATTGTTGCGTGCGTATGGTTTGAATACGTGTTAGCACCAGTTAAAACTCGTTCGATTTGTGTTGTGTACTTATTTTAGAGTAAGTAGCTCTTAAATGGAGTTAACTAGGCTTATTATTCTTACCTTAAACGTGTATAGGTGCCATATTCATAATGAGGTCGTAAGAACCTCCTCTGGACAATTCTTGTGACTTGTTTTCTTGTAGTTGAAGTTGCAGGTATGTACACGCAGTAACTATCTTTATATGTAATTGCTTTAAGACTATTATTATTATTGTGATAACACGCAGTAACTATCCTTATATGTTGTTGAAGGTGCTTGTGAGTACATTTTATATGAAGAGCTATTGATTATGAAATCCTTGCGTTTAGAATAGTTTAGTGAATGAGAGTATTAGTAGAAGGCAGGGACCATCCTTCTCATTTATTTAAGAATTGGATTATGCCTTACTTGGAGTTAGAATGACTCCTTTATAGGTGAATTTCATATTTTATTTGAGTTGCTCAGTGGGTTTTGGCGTTCTGCTATCCCAGGGCATTCATTAATAGTCAAAAGCGGGAGTTATTCCCCATTGATAAAGTACTAAATGATGATTAGTTGGCGTGACTCAACTGGATTATATCCGGTTGATTTAGTAGTCCCCTAGGTGAGGTTCGACGGGACCACCGTAAGGGGGGAATGAGCATACTTTGTCAATTGGGCGCCGGGTGGCCGATAACGCCCCTTGACCGAGGTGTCACCATGCGGGCCTTGCAAACCCCAATATGGTTGCCTCTCCACTGGATTAGTACCCCAGTGTTAGTTTCCCGAAGGTAGGACCCGAGAGGGTCAGCTGGAGGGGGTATGAGCTCATACTTTGCCATGGGCGCCGGGTGACCGATAATGCCCATGGCCGTGTCACTATGCCATGAAGTGAAGAAAAGAATTACTGATAGAATGTTACTCATTGTTAGAAAGTTTATTGATTCGTAGAAAGCTTACACATTCATAGAACGTTTACTCATTGATTATTCAATGATATAGTAGTTTATGCTAGTGAGAAGTGCGCCTAAGCTAACTACCCTCAAAGGAGTTACCAGTCCCAAAGATGGGCTATAATTACGCTTACTCTAAGATAGACAAGCTCTATAGGGTCACGTGTTAGATAGTCGGTTAATGCCTCAGTTGAGTTGATACTACGCGTGTTCTGCAAGAGTTTATGTTTTGAGAAGAGAAATGTGAAGACCTGCATTCTATCCAAGAAGCATAGGTGGACGGTAAACGGTTACTATTTGTTCTTGTGTCCTATGAAACCATCTTATGTTGTATAACATAATGTTATTTATTAGCCGGTCTTATTATATTTGATGCTAGTTACTGACGTGTACATGTTTGTGTTCATGCTTGATTGTTTGATGACTTTCTATGATTGTCCTGCTATGACACATTGGCCTTGGTCTGATGTTGAGCAGCAGGAGGATCATGGACAGTCATAGCAGGTATTGGAGCTTCTTTTTGCATTGTATTGCATTGGGGGAGAGTGACAAGGGCGAGGAATAACCTGTTTCATATCGTTATCCTTTGATTTTTTTGTAGTTCATATTTATCTTTTGTAAACTTTGTCCGTATATGTTGGTTATGAGGCCTTGTGTCCTCCTTTGTATATTTGTATTTCCGCTGCGTAGTTTATAATATTGTATGGCTTTAAAGAGTCTAGTCAGTCTAAAACGCAAGCGCTCACACCGGAACCACGATCCATGCTTGGCATGTTGATTTGAGAAGCCGGCGATGAATCATTCCGCCGTGATATAGTTTTGATAGGCCATTGATGCCTTTGCTTTATTAGATTTTATATAACTTTTGTTTTCTACAAAAGGCATACAATTCTAGGGTAGATGCTGCCGAAATTTTCACTCACCTCTTTAAAGTTAATCTTTAAAGTTTATTTAAATTCTTTTCCTTTTCTTTTATGTAACACCCGAATTTTCTCCCATCCTTTACGGTTTTGGTTTCGTACAAGGGGTCGAAAATTCAGGGGTGTTACAATTATTCTACACACTTTCTGACAAATGTCAGGAATTTTTGGATTCAGCCTAGTCACCTCCACATAAAGATCTTTACCGCACCTATCATTTCCTACATTACTTCCTTCCAACTCCTTAGATTTTAAAGCCACACTGTCCAGAAGATTCACCACAGTTTCAATATTATCTTTAGTTGGCGATGGCGGAAGAGTAGGTGGTTTAAACACAAAAAGCCTTCGTGCTCGTCCAAGGAGATCCCCTCTTCTTTCTCCTTCTTCAAAATCTTGAATCGGCCTCCATGTTGATGCTTTTAATTCCCCATTAAAATTTTTGATCGGAGAACCTTCCCCGTGATAACTATCGCAGTCCTTCGTCCCATGCCCCAATTTACCATAATGGAACCAAAATAACGGAAGCTTTTCATATTTAATTGTTACACGATTAGAAAAACCCCCACGCATCTTTAAATTGATGTGTTTCTTGATCGGTTTACGCACTTCAAGAAGAACCCTAATCCGCATGGATTTCTCCATCCCCATGCCATCCCTTTTATCCTGCATCAAGAATTCTCCTACTTTGTTCCCCAGAATAATGGCGTTGCTTTCATTTTGGTCTTCCTTTAAAGGGAACATCATAGAACCTCATCCAAACCGGAAGATGAAAAAGATTTTCCTTCGATGGTCTCTCAAGCTCGCTTACTTCACCCAAGAAGAGCGCATAATGATCAACGTGCCAAGGTTATCCATCCACATCCTTCTTCTTGTCTCCCTAATGGTGGCATTGAAATTGGTATTTATTCTTGCCATATTGTTGATCTCTATGTCGTGTTTCAAAGCCCATATACTTTTGATAGTATTCATGAAGGCAGTAGGATTGATGTTGCGTTCCGTCCAGATTCTTCATATAAAACCCAATTTCAGTTTATTTTCTTCCCCTTCCCCTACTTGATCCTCCCACTCCACGTCATCATCACCATCAGAATAGTTACTTTCATAATTTTCAACCTCTTTATTCTTCACTATGAGAGAAGTGTCAATAACTTCCTTCGCAAGTTTTGTATTATTATTATTATCGGGTTTTGAAGAAGAAGTCAAAACCCTAGATATATCCTCTGAAAATGCCAAAGATTCCATCGCACGAGACAAAAGAAATGATGAAAACCCCACCAGCAAAACTACAAACGGAAAGATACTATAAAGGAGATAGAAAAAAGAAAGAAATAGAAGAGAAAGAAAGAAAAGAAGAAGACTTCAATGAATAAAGTGACGAACTAACACGTTAGGCTAGAGAAACTCTCCCAAGGAAAACCTAGAGGGAAATTTAAGGAAAGTTGTGTTTACCAGTAGGAGTGTAATTGAGTTGGTATATTATTAGTCATAATAATAATAATAATAATAATAATATCATACTTCTATTAGTTTATTATTTATAGTATAATATTATTTGTGTTGACTAGCATAATATTATTAGTATTACTATACTAATATCGTAAAACGACATAAAATACTTAGTGATATGCATGGGCGGAGTCAAGGGGGCTCACCCGCCAGCACTTGAAGGCACTCACCTAATTTTAAAAAATTGTAGTTAGCAAGAATTGATCCCACAACCTAGCCTCAAACATTGTTGACATGTGCATCTTATCAAATGAGCTAAATATTATTATTGGTTATCTTTGTACTGATTAACTATATCTATAATGCACACACATGTTGGGATGGATCAGTAAGATTGGTGAGACGCGAATTATAGTTAATTGATATATACCATACTTTGACCGGTCCATATATACATTCCAAACACAATAAATTTATTATAAAAGTATATGCCAATTTTGTAATTGATAATTTTCAATCTAAAATATTATTATTTTTGATATATCTTTAATCTAGGTATGTTTGAAATATTTTTAATGAATTATTTTTACACTAGTTTGTGCTCTCACTGAACTTGAGGTCCGGATCCGCCACTGGTGATAAGCATTACTATACTAATACTGAATGGTATACCGACTAATCTATTACTACAATACTAGACAAATATTGATATTATACAATATTAACACTATCTTTATACTAATATCTAATACGATTAAAAATATTTAAAATAAAATAAAAAAGGATTAATTACCAACTACAGCCTTTAAGTTTATTCAATTTCAAATAAACAGCCGCGAATTTTTTTTTACTAACTACAACCTTCAACTTGAGAAACATGACAGCGATACAGCTAAATTACCTCAGATTGACTTGATGACCGGATGAACCCCCAAAATTACCATTGACCAAGCCCTTTTACCTTTGACTTTAAATTTAAAAAACTTTTCCAAATAAATTAAAATGTTGATATTTTTATTAACTTTTCCAAAAAATTCTTTTTTTTTAAAAACGAACTTCTCCCCCGGAGACTTGGACGATTGATCGTCTCTTTCGTTTCTTAATCAACAGTTCAACATTTAACTGCAACCACTTGGGTTGCAAATTGAAGGAAAAACAAAGGAGAGAACACAATTCAAGATGTCTTAGTACCAAAATGTTGAAAATAATCATGGAAGTATTAACAATGGAGTAATCTTAAGGGTAGACGTTGGAGCCACTTCTAAAGTATGTGTTTGTCTCCTATTTTTTCCTTTGTCCGATTCAAATCTCCCTGACCCATAACCAATTATTTCTCGTGTTGTTGGTGGTTGCTCCAATTTTAATAGTATTGGAGGTATTTTTGTTCTGTGCTTTCTTCCTTTTACCCAGATGAAAATTTTGTTCAATTGATTTTGCTTGTTTAGTTGTCTATTTAATGTCTTCTTGTATTGGTTTTTGCTTTAATCATAGCATTCAATTGATTCATTTGCTTGTTTAGCTGTCGATTTTGTTTCTTGAACTAGGTTTTTGCCTTAATCTTAGCATTCTATTGATAATGCTATATTAGATGTTTGTAATTGTGGGTTAAGGTTGTTTGACCCGAGCTAAAACACTACTAACTATAATCAGTAGTGTTTGGTATATTTTTAAAGTCTTTGCTACATACATTACAATTTGGCTTGTTTTTTTCACTATGAGTACTTGAGAAAGATACTACCATTACTCAATCGGAAAGTGCGAGGTCGAATTCTAGCAACAACAAGGACAACCCCACTAAGAATCAAACACCAATGAAAAAGGAACCTATGTTAAAGAAATTAGGTCCAAAGGAACCTGTGTTGGAAAGAGATCAAATAAACACCGATATGTGGTAAGAAGAGAGGAAGTGAAGCCATGTGAGGGAAGGAAGGTTTAAGATTTGGTTTTGAAGGAGTTGGAGGATGGGATTTTTATTTTTATTTTTTTTTAAAAATGAGTAAATGGGATTTTTAACATTAAAGCCAAAGGTAAAAAGGCTTGTGATCGTGAATTTTAATTAACCGCAAGCGCACGGTGTACGCGTAGAGCGGGTCGAACACAAGGAGGCTAGAAAATTCTAAGTTGTATGCTTATGACTACAAGACACGGGATAAACAAATAATATGTGTTTGTATCTAATCCTAGGGTGCAAGAACTAAAACAAGTATTGAAAAGGTTGTGTTAAAACAAGATATGATGAACACTAGGGCGTCAGGCATCACCTAATTCTAACATGGAATTCAATTACTCTCATGATTGTATGGAATTAATCCATTAACATAATCGAACGTGATCTAATTAATCTCAAGCTTCCGCTTTATTGATTAATATCGATTTAAGGCCATTAATCCTCAAACTTCCGTTCTATTGGTTAATACTAGAAGGAATTTAACTTAAATATATCTCAATCCTAAATTAATCCTAATCTCAAACTTCCGTTTTATTGAAAAGGTTAATAAAGATATTTAAAATCAAGATTCATTAAGCATAGGTTCAATCATAGGCTCAAATCACACACAATTAATCAATAAAATATCAATCCATGCTTCGAATTAGGGATTTTACCCTAACCCTAGATAAGAAAACTACTCACTATGCATAACTATGGAAGACATATAACAAGTAATGATCAAAAGCGAAGAACAAAACAATAACATGAGAAAACTTACGAATCTGAGAAATAACATAAACCGAAAATGCAAAATCCAAATGCAACAAAGGCTCTTCAAAGGTTCATTGAAAGAAAAACTACTCTAGAAACTTAAAGGAAAATTACAGAAATTAAAACTAAAACTGGTCCCCCTGAATAAAGGTAACCGCCATTTTAAATAGTGGCTCCAAAAAAATGAGAAGAAAACCGTCAGAATTGTCCCGGATCGACAAAGCGACGAGGGTCGCTTCATAGAGTGACGAGTCGTCGCTCAGTTTCTGGAAACTTTAGAGTGCATCTTCGATTGAGCGACGAGCGTCGCTTATAGGGCGACGACTCATTGCATAGTTTCTGGAAAAACCAATTGGCATGTATGAATTGGCGACGAGCGTCGCTTATGGGGCGACGACTCGTCGCTTACTTTCTGGACAACACTGATGCCTACTGATGAATGCGATGAGCGTCACATAGGGGTGACGACTCGTCGCTTAGCTCCTGGATGCTCTTCACTCCATTTTCTTTGCTTTTTCTTCGTCGGGACTTGCTCGTGGCTCGGTTTCTTCACATGACAAGGGGTCTTAGGTTATTTCTCCAAGCCTTCACCCTCTTATATCTCCGGAACCTAACAAAAACCTCTAATTTTGCCTCAAAAATCACATAAAACACAAGATTGACCTCATGAGACAAAATTTGCAACAAAACACTAACGGCCCGTTTGGTAGGTGGTAATAAACGATGTTAATGGGAATGAAAAATATAGTGTAATTTTGGTTGAAAATCTCTTAGCAACTTTGATGTCCATGTTTTTCCAACTTTAATAATCCCATTTTCTTCATATAATTCATTCCAATGCATTACTATTGGGAGAAGTTGTATTAGGTGGTAATGAAAATTTGTATACAAAAAAACTTTTTTTTGATCAAAGTTTCATTACCATGGGAATGATATGAAACTTTTGATGAAAATTTACACTATAATTCATTTTCATTACCACCATTTAATACCACCTACCAAACGGGCCGTAATAATACACCTAAAACCCGCTAAAACTTCATATAAGGAGCATAAAATCGATGCGGATAAGTGCAAATAATTGCACTTATCAAACTCCCCCATGCTTAGCCTTTGCTCGTCCTCGAGCAAATCAAGGTGAAAACACATGTAAAACAAGGCTAAGACACGGTCTCCAAATCCTAAGCTACTACTTATGCCTCCCGTCCTAAACTCCTCTAATTCCCGGTGTTCGCCAAGGGTCCAAATCATTCACACCACTTAACCCCTTCACTTGGCTAACATAACACACAAACAAAGACAAAAGATAGACGTGTAAGATCAAAAGACATCAAACATCAAAAACCAAAAACCCTGCTCTTCAACCTCCTTGTAACTCCAAAATGAATATGAGAAATGAAAAATGAAAAATCTATAACTTATTCCTCCAAATGTGGCCTACCCAAATGAAAGGAACAAGAAAAAAGAAAAAAGAAAAGGGGCGGTTTATTGGTTTTTCATTTGAAAAAAGATAAAGAAAAGGGGAAAGAAAGTTAGCTTCTCATTTGTAAAAAGAGAGGTAATTTCACCTTTTTCCTCCCAATCTAAAGAAAAAGTGGGACAAACCTATTTTTTTTATATGGGGCAATAAACACTATGATGGCATGATCTATGATCATTCTGATATTATTTCGTCCACTCTTACAAACCAAACTCATATTTAAGTAGCCAATGGAGAATGTGTTATTGTTACTTAGGCTGGGATTGTCGAAATTTCTCCCTCTATTCACTTAAAAAAATTATGTCTTGATCCCTAGTCTACCCTCTAAATTGTTATCTATTAGTGAATTGATTAAAGGCCTTAATTACACTATTCTTATGTCTTCTACTGATTGTGTTGTGCAGGATGCTTGGACAGGGAAAATCATTGGGCTTACTGAAAAGGGAGCTGAGGCTTGTACTATGTAGAAAATCATCAGTAAGTGCTCCGATAGATGTACTTCGACAATGTCGAAGCATATGAGTGGCACATAAGCCCTCCACGTACCTAACTAAATCCCCGAGTGCTCGGGCACAACTACGTAGGCTTTGGCAAGGTACAAGTCCCACAAAAACTATAATATATGTTATTAAAATGTAAATGATGTGTTAAATAAATTGCAGTAATATTAATGAGTAGTGATATCTTTACGTAGTTTGGTCGCAGCAGGTTCAACTTATACCGATAGAATCCTAGATCGGTCCCCGTGTGTTTGCGCGTTTGGCGCTCAAAATTCCACCGTGATCCATATGCAACATCTGGTGGGGGTTGTTGCAGAGGAGCAACTTTACCACGACCAACACTTCTGCAAGGTTGGCCGATCAGAATATGCCCCCACACCCACAAGCAACAATTGTAAATGTAATAAGTATGTACTTTACTAAATATAAATTAGAATTATTTGCTATTATCATTACCTGTACTATGACTAATGGTCCTTTAATATGCCTGACATTCTTCTTGGCAGCACCATAGAGCCTCCTGCACAAGTACCATAGGGCTGCAGAACCAGGAGTTGTGAGAAGGTCTGCACCAACCATATACACCGCAAATCGCTTCCCCTTATGACATCCGCTGGAGGGCGCTCACCCAAGATGCAGTGAACCATCTCATGCCAGCTTGATAGCTGACGTCCAGCGGTAAACACGGCACTTTTCTCGATGGGAAGCCGTGTTAGTAAGGTTACATCAAGTAGTGTGATGGTAGCCTCACCTAGATGAAGATGAAAGGTGTGTGTCTCCAAACTCCATCTATCTACTAGTGTTGTGATAATAGCACGATCAAAATAATCTTTGACCTGACAGAAGATGAATTTAACTAGTGTAGTCAAAGTTAAGAAACATACAACCTTCATCACAAAGTTGAAAACTTCAGCTAAATTCGTGTTAGTAATGTCATACCTATGATGTCCATCATGAAAAAACGAACACTTAGACATGTCACCTACGTCATCAATCCAAAAGAATACCTCTCATTTTGCGGTCCTAATTTCCTTCAAGCCATTTATTAACTTAGTTTGTTGTCTTTGCTCAACAGTTCTACCAAACAACTTCTTCAGTTGAACATTACCCATAGCACGATTAAGGTTGCTAAGCAAGTGACGTAAGCAAAACCTATGATGGGCATAAGGTGGTTGCTACTCTGGCTTTTCCATTGTAGCTAAAATACATGTGTGTCTATTATAAATAACGCATAAAACACATCCTCTATGTGACATGCTTACGAATACAAGCCATGAACCATGACCATGCACTTATACGCTCCTTCTCAACCAAGGCAAACGCTAATGCAAAAATTCCCTTATCACCATCTTAGGCAATGGCAGTCAAATATGGTATAGCAATACTTACCATACAAGTGTGTGCTATTAATGGCGATAAGAGGTTACAATGATTGAAGCCCTCAATGCAAGGTTTAAAAGCCCAAAAGACATGTTGCAAGGCTCTAATCATAGGTCGCATATATACACCTGCATCATTGTCTTACTTAAAAATCCACTCAACTACTAGACTCGGGTTAGAATGTGGCGAAGTTTTTAAAAAGCGTGGAAGGAGAGAGTAAGAACCTTCACAAGTTCCATATATGGTAGAGCTGTTCAAAAATGACCGGGCCCAAAAACCCGAATCGAAACCGAAATTAAAACAACCCGAAGATGTATTCTATTTTTAGGTTTATCGAACCGACATTAACCTGACCTGAAGTTATATCCGAACCGGTTGACAACCGAAAATCGGAAAACTGAACCCGAGTTGTAACCGATTTTTTAAACCGACACATAATCGTTAACCGAGATTACCTGAACCTAATAATGACCGACCCGAGTCATATCCGACCCGATTCATGCTCGAAACCGAACTCTATCCGACTAAAACGACTTAAGTTAAGATCGAACTTGTGTAAACCTGAATAAGTTTTTAACATTGAAGTATGATCGACTCATATTCAATCATCTTATTATTATTCTAATAAAGTGATAAATATTTGATAAATATTTTAATAAAATTAATTTTATAAATACATGGTTTCATATATTTAATTTTCGATCAAACAAGTAAAAGTAACAATGTAATAATGATCACTAATTGATTTGTATTTAAACTATTTATTTTGCTTTAAGTAAAGGAAACCTTATCATCAATAAAAAAATGTCTAACAACTTAATCTAATACTAACTTGATCGATAGTAATTAGTAATTCGTAGCCAAATTCTACTTGAAAAAAATACTCGAACTCGATCTGTACCCGATAAAACCGAACCAATTATTAACCGATGACAACCCGAGATCGATTGAATCTCGACACGAACTTCAACCGACACCGAACTGATGCTAACCCGATAGCTCGAACAACCGATCTTCAACTGAACCATGACTAATCGACCCGACCTGAGCGTGACCCGTCAGAACATGCATACGAAAAATAATCGATCCGAAAAACAACCGAACCGAATGACACCCGTCCAAAACCGACCCGACAACCCGAATGAACACTGTTAATATATGGACAACAAGGCTTGTGCGTAGCACACCACACTCGCTTATAATTCACTTATATGCCAAAATGATCTTTAACCATATGCCGAACGACAAATCCCTTATTTAATGGGTCTATGGCAACACAGTTTCTAATCACATTGTTAATAACAAAAGATGTCAAGTGAATGTGCCCAGCCGAGACCGTGTCCTTACCCAAAACACATGACCCATGCTTACCATTGCATGTAACAATACGCCATGAAGATGAATACAAATCAAGGCTAGTCCTAAGTCTCCACGAACAACCCTGCTTACACTTCAAGGTAAGGACGGTTTGGTTTGAAGTCTACATTCTATACTCCACATTTCTATGAATATAATACACTCTAATAGCTTCCAACAATGCTTCCTTAATATAAAACATCATACCCTTCTCCACCTCCCCTTCTTCGGTGTAAGTGGTATCACAAGCCCAAGTCCGCACAGATTTGTCCTTCACGTACTCATCTAGAGGTGGACATAGGGCAAAAGATGAAGGAACAATGATTTTTATTGAAATGTTGCATAGGGTCATGTATTTTGGTGGGGCATCCTCTTCCACTTCCACATCATCCTCAGAAGGATCGTGAACAAGCTTATTGCTCTCTTTACCATCATCTTATGGTCCCATTTCATTACTTTCTCCCAAGTTAACCATTGAATCAATTGGAACTTGATTCGGAAGGAATATGAAGGAGTACAAGATGGGGAAGGAACAAAAGGATTTTATGTTTCTTGAGTTGATATAGGCATAGGCTAGGAGTAGAATTAGAAGCAACTACATTCCCTAAGGGTAATTCTTCTACGTATAACTCCAAAGACGGAATTTGGTTAGACTTTGAATGGTCCCACATAGCATCTCTAGCCTCATCTTCCTCAAACGCAAAGGCTAGAAATTGTCCACTCATGGCATATTTAAAACTTATATTAACGATACTACTAGTGGAGTCTAATCCAATCTTAGAACATATAAGATGTTTAAACTCATTAAAATCCATGCTCGAGTTGCATGCAAACGACCTACGTCTACCCCCAACATAATGAACATTGCCACTACTTTCTCGAATAAAACCATTCCCAAAACATACTATAGCCATACGAAATTATGTCATTTCTACATGAATACAAACAAAATCAATATCATCGTCAACTTCATGCCAATATGATGAGTAAATTTTAATTAACCGCAAGCGCACGGTGTAAACGTAGTGCGGGTCAAACACAAGGAGGCGAGATAATTCTAAGTTGTATGTTTATGACAACCAAGACAAGGGGAAAACAAATCAAATGGGTTTGTATCTAATCTAGGATACAAGAACTAAAACAAGTAATAAGAAGATTGTGTTAAAACAAGATATGATGAACACTAGGGCGTCGGGCATCACCTAATTCTAACATGGAATTCAATTACTCTCATGATTGTATGGAATTAAGCCGTTGACATAATCGAACGCGATCTAATTAATCTCAAGCTTCCGCTTTATTGACTAATATCAATTTCCAACTAGTATTAATCCTCAAACTTACGTTTTATTGGTTAATACTAGAAGGAATTTAACTTAAACATATCTCGATCCTAAATTAATCCTAATCTCAAACTTTCGTTTTATTGAAAAGGTTAATAAAGATATTTAAATCAAGATTCATTAAGCATAAGTTCAATTATATGCTCAAATCACATACAATCAATCAATAAAATATCAATCCATGCTTCGAATTAGGGATTTTACCCTAACCCTAGATAAGAAAACTACTCACTATGCATATTAATAGAAGTCATATAACAAGTAATGATCAAAAGCGAAGAACAAAACAATAACATGAGAAAACTTACGAATCTAAGAAATAACATAAACCGAAAATGCGAAATCCAAATGCTACCAATTGTTCCTCAAAGGTTAATTGAAAGAAAACTCTAAGAACTCTATGGAAATTAAGAAAATTACATAATGAAAAACTGAACGAATGAAATTTAATAACCGCCACTTTAAATAGTGGCCCCAAAAAATTAGAGAAGAAAACCGCTGAAATCACCCGGCTTGACAAAGCGACGAGCGTCGCTTCATAGGGCGACGAGTCGTCGCTCAGTCTCTGGAAGGGATTGGAGCGCTTCATTAATCGAGCGACGAGCGTCGCTTATAGGGCGACGAGTCGTCGTCCAGTCCCTGGAAAATATATGCAACCTATGATTTGAGGCGACGAGCGTCACATGATAAGTGACGACTCGTCGCTTATTCTCTGGATACTTCAATGGTCGTGTATGAAATAGCGACGAGCGTCACATAATGAGTGACGACTCGTCGCTTATTCTCTGGGTGCCTATGATGCTTAGCTGATGAATGCGACGAGTGTCACACCGGGGTGACGACTCGTCGCTTGGCTGCTGGATCCTCTTTACTCCATTTTCTTTACTTCTTCATCGGGAGTCGCTCTTGGCTCGGTTTCTTCACATGAAAAGGGGTCTTAGGCTATTTCTCCAAGCCTTCACCCTCTTATATCTCCGGAACCTAACAAAAACCCCCAATTTTGCCTCATATATCACATAAAATACAAAATCAACCTCATGAGACAAAATTTGCAACAAACTATTATGAACACGCCTAAAACCCGCTAAAACTTCATATAAGGAGCATAAAATCAATGCGGATAAGTGCAAATAATTGCACTTATCAAACTCCCCCATGCTTAGCCTTTGCTCGTCCTCGAGCAAATCAAGGTGAAAAAACAAGTAAAACAGGCCAAGACATGGTCTCCAAATCTTAAACTGCTTCTTATGCCTCCCTTCCTAGACGCCTCTAATTCCCGGTGTTCGCCAAGGGTCCAAAACATTCATACCACTTAACCCCTTCACTTGGCTAACACAACACACAACATAAGATAGACATGAAAGATCAAAAGCATGTAAACATCAAAAACCAAAAACAAAAATCCCTATTCTTCAACCCCCTTATGGCTCCCAAACAAATATTAATGTGAGAAATGAAAAGGAAAAGCAAAAATCTACTACTTATTCCTCCAAATGTGGCCTACCCAATTACCTTTCTTATGTCTCCACTTCATATGTCGCCAACACCAAAGCAAAATGCAAAGTAAATAAACAATGTATCTCTCTTTTCCTCTCATTTTGCCTAGGGGCTCATTTTTGGATTTTCGCCCTAGCCACTCATTCACTTTTTCAAATCTCACTTGCTCACCCACTCATGCCGCTCTTTTGCCTAGGTCGCCCTTTCGGGTTTTCAACCTAGCTGGACTTATCTCTTATCATGAATGAATTTCTTTCCCTTTTTTCCAAAAACAACAAAGTACAAATTTAGCTAAAAAGAGTAACAATACAATGCAAGATCAAGCTAAATATATACAACATAAATAAGATAGAGACATGAATAGGCAAGTAATGGGTTCCCCCATGCTTGCCTTTCAAGGTGGATGGCAATTGGGTGTTCAGTAACCCTAAAAGGGTAGGGTCTTTAGTAACCCTAGACATGACAATATAGCACATAAATAAGAATGTAGCCTACCTATTATGCTCCAATGTTGAACCGGGATAGCATCATCAATTGCAACATTACCTCTTAAACATAAACATCGGTTCTCCTTATGACTCCCCAAAAGTAAGAGGCTTCCTATCTTAGTCTCCTTTCCCTCATATAATGATCTCACATGTAAGCCCATCAAAATTCCAAACCCCTTATCAACCTCAAGCCCAACCCAGCACAAAAATCCATCATCACAACCACAACACATAATGTACCAAAATAAATACCCAAACTCCAAAATTATAAGGCTCAAATAATGGAGTCCTTGGATCTCGCAATCCAAGAACTTACTTTGGATCAAAGAGGATGGGGGCTTATTTTTGGTTCAAAATTTGTAGCTCAAAACATGCAATGGTTAGTAAAAGATGATGTGCGAGAATCTGAGTGAGGATAGCTCGGTGGGACAAGGTATGACAATATAGTGGAGCTAGAATGTAGAGAGAGGAAGATTAAAGATAAGGATAGAAATATACCTGCAGATGACGACGCGACGTAGGAGAATAATGATAGTGGCAATGGCAGCTCCAATGAACACTCACTCTCCTTCTGCCTAGCCTCTTTAACAGGTTTATGGCTAGCATTCTTTTCTTTCTTCATTTTTCAAATTTTTTCAATTTTTTTTTTCTTTTTTTCGAGTGCTATGAAAGGAGAAACAAAAGTACAAAAATACAAAATACAAAAAGAAACTAACATGCGTAGACTCCCCCCCATGCTTATCTAAAGCATTGTCCCCAATGCTTAACTGCGTAACAAGGGAACAAAGAACATAAGAAACAGAAGCATACAGATAAGGGAAGTCTAATGTAAATAGAACTAAAACAAAAATAAAATCTAGCTAAAAGTACGGGTTGCCTCCCGCAAGCGCTTTGTTTAACGTCGTTAGCTCGATGTGACTCACCCCAGTTAATTGGGTTCAAGATCGTTGCAAAGGAAAAGGTTCCTCTCAACATAAGCATTCAATTGCACATCTTTCAGATAATGTACCCAATTAGCCTCTTCATCATTAAAATTCAAATGGATGTCCCCAGCAAGTCTTTTCTTTTTCTTTCTCTTTCGAGAGTTATCCTTGCGACATTCTTTCTTGCGAGTTTAATGGGGGACAACATCGGGGCTCTGTTTGGGTAAAAGATTATTAGAAATTACCTTGGGAGGTGTGGAACTCTCCCTTATCACTTCATGCACATCATGCATTGATTTTCCGACTTGTAACTCATTGCCCTGCACACTTTCATCATCTTGCAATAGTTCATGGGTTAGATCAAACACTTCATCACAAGTACCTTCCCAACTCATCACTTCCTCACGTCCCCCGGTACCTTCAAGGAAGGCCTCTAAGGCATCAAGGTCTGACTCATAACTAGACTTAGCGGGGGTATCAACACTACACACAGAATTAGCAGAGGCAGAACAAGCAGGGGAAGGATCAATATTGAACTCATGCTTAACATCCTCCATGTCCATCACAATCTTGCCTCTAGCAACATCCACAACTATCCTACAAGTTGCTAAACACGATCTTCCTAAAATGATTGGGGTCGTATGGTCTTCAGGTATATCCACAATCAAAAAATCACAAGGGATCGCAGATCGACCAAGACCCACCGACACATCTCTCAAAATCCCCTTGGGGTAAATGATGCTACGGTTGGCAAGTTGTAGCTTGTTCTCATGGGGGGCCAGTTTACCAAGATTTCCTAATCTCTTATACAACGAGTATGGCATCAAACTCACACCAGCACCTAAGTCGCATAAAGCCTTGTCTATAGAAACATCCCCAATAGTGACAGGAATATTGAAATTCCCGGGGTCTCCTAACTTAGGAACATTGGTGATTCCCCCATGCTTATCGGATAGTGAATCCTTAAACATTTTAGGAACCGTAGATGCTTGAGCTAGCATGTCTAAAAAAGACGACTCTAGAGATTCGTCTTTGAGCAACTGAAAGAACTTCTCGTACTTCTTCTCAAGTTTAGCCTGGGCTAACCTTTGAGGGAAAGGGATATGGTCGATTTTTATGTCGGTTACCCTAGACTTTTTCTTATTTTCCTGGTCAATTTCAACAATTTCAGAACAAACAACATCAGAGTTAGTAGCAATAATAGGCTCCACAGGAGACACCTCCTGTTGAGGAAGGTCAGATAGTTGATTACCTTTCACCTCGATCACAGTATTTATCTGATTGGGTTCCTTGTTTTTGGGCTCTGGTTGGCTCGGGAATTGATTGGGGGCCCGAGTATTAATCTGTTGTGATATCTGAGCTAGTTGTGTCTCAAGGAATTTCATTTGAGTGACACTACTCTGAATATGTTTCCGCATAATGCCTCTCAACTCATCTACCTCAGACCTCAGGCTGGGTTGAGGTGGTTGAGCATATTGCTTGTATGGAGGTGGTTGCTGAAATGGAGCCTAGACATGCTGTGGATTTAGCACATTGGTGCTAGTGTAAGACAAGTTTGGATGCTTATAACCTGGTGTATATTGGTTAGGATGTGGGTTTCCATTGGGCTTACCGTAAAGAGCATTTGCCTCCTCGTAAACTTGGGGGCAAGAGCTCGAATAGTGGCCTGGAGCACCACATGTATCACACACTATAGAAGAATTGTTAGCATTGGAATTAGAAGATGAGGAACTTACCATACTTACCTTAGCCACCTGTTCAGTGAGGTTGGCTATCTGTTTGGGGAGGGCTTTGATGGTCTCAGATTCAGCTATATTGGCCTAGGCTACCAGACCTCTCTCATTACTCCAAGAGTGAATGTTTTTAGCCATGGTCTCAAAGAGTCTTAAGAGATCCTCTGGGATCTTAGAATCCATATCACCGCCACATGCGGCATTTATTGACGATTTGTGTTCATCGAATAGTCCTCCATAAAAAGACTAAACAAGTAACCAATTGGGTATCTCATGATGGGGACAACTAAGCTGAAGGTCTTTAAACCTCTCCCATGCCTCATAAAAGGATTCAAAAGGCTGTTGCTTAAATGTTTGCAGCTGGGTCCGAATTTGCGATGTTTTCCTAGGAAGGTAGAACTTAGCTAAGAAGCCATTGGCTAGACCCTCCTAGGTCGTGTATATACCTGTCGGTTCGGACTTGAGCCAGGACTTGGCTTTATCCTTCAGACTGAAGGGGAAAAGCCGCATTCTCACCGCTTCCATAGATAAATCTTTGGCGGTGATGGTGTCACATCTTTCTATGAAGTCTGCTAAATGGTTGTGCGGGCTCTCACTAGAGTGACCTCCAAATTGATTCCTTTCAATCATTTGGATGAGGTGGGGTTTAAGTTCAAAATTTTCAGTCCCAAAATTAGGCTTCACAATGCAAGGGATTGAGGTTTGGGTGAGCGTAGGCGCACCCATTTGGCCAAAGGTTTGGTTAGCGTTGTGGGCCATGTTTTCTTGCTGTCTCCTAAGTCTCTTAAGTCGTTCGGCGTTTAGCCTACGGGCAGTGGCTTCATTCTCTGGGTCGAAACGTTCTAGAGATCGAGCTCGCTTGGGCATTCAGAATCAAAGGGCCAAAGGTTTGGGACAACAAGCAAATGTCTAAGTAAATCACTAAACAAAACAAAAAGGAATTATGGTCGCCTCCCCGGCAACGGCGCCAAAAACTTGATGAGTAAATTTTAATTAACCGCAAGCGCACGGTGTACGCGTAGTACGGGTCGAACACAAGGAGGCGAGATAATTCTAAGTTGTATGTTTATGACAACCAAGACAAGGGGAAAAAAAATCAAATGGGTTTATATCTAATCTAGGATGCAAGAACTAAAACAAGTATTAAGAAGATTGTGTTAAAAAAGGATATGATGAACACTAGGGCGTCGGGCATCACCTAATTCTAACATGGAATTCAATTACTCTCATGATTGTATGGAATTAAGCCGTTGACATAATCAAACGCGATCTAATTAATCTCAAGCTTCCGCTTTATTTACTAATATCAATTTAAGGCCAACTAGTATTAATCCTCAAACTTCCGTTTTATTGGTTAATACTAGAAGGAATTTAACTTAAACATATCTCGATCCTAAATTAATCATAATCTCAAACTTCCGTTTTATTGAAAAGGTTAATAAAGATATTTAAATCAAGATTCATTAAGCATAAGTTCAATTATATGCTCAAATCACATACAATCAATCAATAAAATATCAATTCATGCTTCGAATTAGGGATTTTACCCTAACCCTAAATAAGAAAACTACTCACTATGCATATTAATGAAAGACATATAACAAGTAATGATCAAAAGTGAAGAACAAAACAATAACATGACAAAACTTACGAATCTGAGAAATAACATAAACCGAAAATGCGAAATCCAAATGCTACCAATTGTTCCTCAAAGGTTAATTGAAAGAAAACTCTAAGAACTCTATGGAAATTAAGAAAATTATAGAATGAAAAACTGAACGAATGAAATTTAGTAACCGCCACTTTAAATAGTGGCCCCAAAAAATTAGAGAAGAAAACCGCTGAAATCACCCGGCTTGACAAAGCGACGAGCGTTGCTTCATAGGGCGACGAGTCATCGCTCAGTCTCTGGAAGGAATTGGAGCGCTTCATTAATCGAGCGACGAGCGTCGCTTATAGGGCGACGAGTCGTCGCCCAGTCCCTGGAAAATATATGCAACCTATGATTTGAGGCGACGAGCGTCACATGATAAGTGACGACTCGTCGCTTATTCTCTGGATACTTCAATGGTCATGTATGAAATAGCGACGAGCGTCATGAGTGACGACTTGTCGCTTATTCTCTGGGTGCCTATGATGCTTAGCTGATGAATGCGACGAGTGTCACACCGGGGTGACGACTCGTTGCTTGGCTGTTGGATGCTCTTTACTCCATTTTCTTTACTTCTTCTTCGTCGGGAGTCGCTCTTGGCTCGGTTTCTTCACATGACAAGGGGTCTTAGGCTATTTCTCCAAGCCTTCACCCTCTTATATCTCTGGAACCTAACAAAAACCCCCAATTTTGCCTCATATATCACATAAAATACAAAATCAACCTCATGAGACAAAATTTGCAACAGCCTATTATTAACACGCCTAAAACCCACTAAAACTTCATATAAGGAGCATAAAATCAATGCGGATAAGTGCAAATAATTGCACTTATCACAATACAAGTACATTATTTTTATTTGATTAGAATCTTTTTGATATATAAAGTGATAAAGTCGTGTATAGTATTTTCGAACATATAATGTAACAAATTGATCAATTAATAAATAATAAAATCAAAATTTCTAATAATATAATGTACATAAAGCTCAACTAATAAATCAATTAATAAGTTCATAAATAATATTTCTAATAAGAACATCAAAATTTCTAATAACATATAATGTACATAAAATTCAACTAATTCCTATTGTTCATCAATAATACTTCAAAAACAACAAAATAAAGCTATTAAAACAATAAAACATTACCTTGATCAGTTGTGGATGACTTAGAAGAGTGTTGGTTTTAGAACTAATGACCTATATTCGAGTAAATAAACAAATTTCATTATCACTACAAGAAAAGTAGTTTTGGCCGACAACCATTATTGTGGCCCATTGTACCAAAACTTGTCACCCAAGGGATGGGCGACAAAATTATTTTTGTCACCACGTGTGTCGCCCAATTGGTGTTGCCCATGTACAAAATCATCGAGCCACATTTAATAGTTGTCGCCCAAGAATAAGATTTGGGCGTCAATTGTGTTTGTCGCCCATAAATTCAATTTTGGGTTTCATATTATATTTGTCGCCCTCATCCCAACCTACCTCTAACACTATACCTTCTTCACCTCCAAGTATTTCTCCTGCCTCTCACCTTTCTTCTCCCATTCCTGCCTCCCTTCCTAACCGACAATCCACTCGACCTCACAAACTTCCTTCCTATCTCTCTGACTATGTATGCACCATCCTTTCCTCTCACCTTTGCACTCCTACTTCTCTTTTACTTACTACTAGTACCCCATCTGAGCCTGCTTCCTATAAAATCGATGCCTCTGACCCAAATTGGGTAGATGCCATGAACCAAGAGCTCAATGCTCTTTCCCAAAACAATACATGGACCCTTGTTCCTCTACCCCTTGGCAAGAAACTAGTGGGTTGTAAATGGGTTTACGAACTTAAACTCAAAGCCGACGGTTCTCTCGAACAGTACAAAACTCGACTTGTTGCTAAAGGCTACACACAAGAGCACGACATTGATTTCCATGAGACTTTTTCTCCTGTCGTTAAAATGACGACAATCCGATGCATCATTGCTCTTGACGCATCTAAGAAATGGCCTCCCTACCAACTTGGTCGACGTGAACAACGCATTCCTTCATGGTGATCTTCATGAAGATGTATACATGAGGCCTCCCGATGGTCTTGCTCATGAGTCGCATCTTGTTTGTAAACTAAACAAATCCCTTTACGGTCTCAAACAAGCTAGTCGTCAATGGTTTGCTAAACTAACCCTTGAACTTCTTAATCTTGACTATACCCAGTCTAAAAATGACTATTCGTTGTTCACCAAATCCACTCCTAATTCTTTTACTGTGTTGTTGTTTATGTCGACGATATTATTGTTACCGGTAATGATTCTTCCACTATACAGCAGCTCAAGCACCATCTTCATAAAGTTTTCAGTATTAAGGACTTGGGCTTACTTCACTATTTTCTTGGTTTAGAAGTTTCTTACCTAGACCAAGGCATTGTCCTTTCTCAATGCAAATTTTGCACTGAACTATTACAAGCTTCAGGAATTACAACCTTCAAAAAGGCTACCACACATTTGCCTGTTAATATCAAATTGCACATTACTGACTCGCCATTATATTCCAATCCCACTCATTATCGTTGTTTAGTGGGAAAACTCAACTTTTTGACTAACACTCGGCCTGATTTGGCTTTTACTGTTCAAACTCTTAGTCAGTTTATGCAACACCCCACGGAAGCTCATTTTCACGCTCTTACTCATACTCTCAATTTTCTTGCTCCCACCGTTGGCCAAGGCATTTTGTTAAAAGGCTCTAATCATTTACAACTACGTGCTTACTTTGATTCTGATTGGGGAGCTTGCCTCGATACTCGACGTTCCGTCACCGGCTATCTCTTATTTTTTGGACATTCCCCAATAAGCTGGAAATCTAAGAAACAATCTACGGTCTCCAAATCCTCTTCCGAAGCTGAGTACCGCGCCATGTCGTCTGCTGCCTTCGAGGTCACATGGGTCATTCGTCTCCTCGAGGAATTGGGTGTTCAAAATCTTAAACCCGTTACTCTTCATTGCGACAATCTCTCTGCCATGCATATTGCTCACAACCCGGTTCAACATGAGCGTACTAAGCACATCTCCATTGATTATCACTTTACAAGAGAGAAGATCCTTGAAGGTCACCTTCAACTGAAATACTTGCCTAATACTGAATAGCTTGCTGACCTATTGACTAAAGCACTACCGTCTACAAAGCTACGACCTCTCTTATCCAAGCTTGGTGTCTTCTTCTCACCCTCAAGCTTGAGGGGGGATGTCAATATATCTCCTGTACAGCCTCATGCAGCATAGTATTCCCCTCATCAGTTTCTAGAATACTCAATGCCACGTCATAATAATTAGTTAGTAGCTTTCTTGTTATGCAAGCTGTCCCATCATTGTATTGCTATTATTCTTTCTTTCTGTTTCTTGAAACTCTAGAATAGTCCTCTCTGTATATAAATATCCTTGCTCATTATTGCAAGATTAATAAGAAAGATTATTCTTCCTCACAAATCTGTTAATTTCTTTGGGCGCCATATTAATTTATCGCCCAATAGTATTGATCTGGGGCTTCATGTTTATTCGTCGCCGCCCAAACGTGCTTTAGGCTTCAAAAATTTTTGTGGCCTAATATCAACTATTGAACGTAACTCCAATATGGGCGTCAAATTTACTTGTTGGACAAGTACACTTTGGGCTGCATCTTTGTTGTTGTTGTCCAAAGTCAAAGATTAATCATCATGCTTTTGGTTGACATTTCTATTACATATTTGCTTTTGATTTTCTTGGAATAATATAAAATATTTTAACCATAAAAACTGGCGAATATTACTTTTAGGCAATCAACGAAAAGTGGCCAATATATTGACAATAAGTTGTGCACAAATTACTTAGCCTACCAATTAAATATCTTGCACTTCTCGTAAAATCCTAATAAACTAAAACTATATACATGAGGGTCATGTTTTAACTAGAAAACTATCTATGCGCGACATAAGCTTTCTTCCAAACGAACTTGAACATTCCTATGCAAACTTTAAATATTGCCACCTCAACCTGAAAAGAACACAAATTTATTAGAATATGCATAAACATGGTGAGAAAAATGTTTCATCAAAAAAATATAATAATCTTTTAACTTTGTCATATTCTTATGGTAATTAACTTGAAATAAACTCTTATCTTTGTCATAATCTTTAACCCTAGACATCGTCTCATACATAAATTTAAAGATTGAAAAAATAAAAAAGACTGAATATCTTCATTATTTCTTAAATGATCAATTCTTTATATTCAAATATACTCCATGACAAAATCTTTGCCTTTTTCTTGAACATATAAATTGAAATTCAGTAACAATGTTCCAATTATTTTACCATTTCATTAATCAAAATTCAAAGAATTCTCAAATAAAAAAATACATTGTTCTTCCCAAAATCAATTAAACACATTTGGCAACAATAACATAAAAAATATGAGGAAAAGAAAAATAATTCAAAACAAAAAATAAAAAGAACAAATGAGTGTCATTAACAATTATTTGTGTAAACAAAAAATAATAAATACAATTTTAAGCAATTAAAACATCAAAAACAAACTCTAATTTCACAAGAACCTCAACAACAAATCTTAATTTGTAATCTTGATTTCAAAAGAATACAAAAAAGAGTTTTGCAAATGGGTAACAGAAAAGAGTTTCCATCAACAAAGAATCCATTGAATCAACAAATAAATTATTAATGAAAATTGAGATATAAGAATTCATTGAATCAACAAAAAAATTTAAGCAATTGAAAATAGAAAACAATACCTAAGAATTGTATAAACCAATTTAATTGAATAATCAAGAATTCATCCACAAGCTTAATAAGCAATTGGAGTTTTAAAGATTGGACCGAACTGAATAGTACCCACAAATAGGTTTTGGACCAATTTTTTTGAAGCTTTGACCGATGTTGTGTTGCGTCTCGACCGAATGTGGAGGCAGGTCAAGAATAAATTCAGAATTTGTTCTTATATAAAAAAAAATCATTATAAGAATATATTAGATTTAGAACTTGAAAATTTGAAAATTTGAAAATTTGAATGTGTATAATAAAATAAATATTTATTTTGTTTTATTAAGTTGTTATTTTAGATATTGTAAGTATTTATTTATTTGATAAACTTGTTATTTAAATGAAGTTAAATATTTGAGATTTTATTGTCGTAACAATTTTTCGTTAATTGGAAAATAATTTGAATGAATATCAAATAAAATATTATATATCATAAAAATTCACTTTTGGCCAGAAACTTTCTGCCTCGTTTTGCATGTTGCGTTTTTGTGGGTTCGTTGTGTCATTTTTGGAACGTTTTGGGTGTTCGGTTAAGTTAAAAATCGCGTCGACGCTTAAAATGATTAAAAATAGTAAACGACCTTTATAAATCATGGGATTCGACACCCAAGGTAATTGGTACCTTTCGGATGCAACGGTGAAGTCGTTTTTTTGATTCGCACATCAGAAGGTGTCGAATTGACCTGTTTTGTCGTTGTACGTCCAATCTTCTAAATCAAAATGTACTGACAACCTACATGTTAAGGGAGATAAAAACGACACGTTATTTAATTTTGAGAGTTAGTGTAAAAAGAAGGGCGCACTTTTAAAATTTTAACTCAAAATATTTGGATTTTCAATGTTTTATTTATTTGTCGCCCAAGACATACCGTTGTGCTATACTTTATTTATTTGTGGCCCAAGCATACTATTGTACCACACATTACAAATTTGTCGTCCAAGCAAAGTCATTGTGCTACACATTATAAATTGTCGCCCAAACATTACTATTGTGCCATATATTTTAAATTTGTCACCCCAAGCAATACTATTGTGCTACATACTTTAAATTGTCGCCCAAGCATTACTATTGTGCCAAACATTTTAAATTTGTCGCCTAAGTTGTACTATTGTGCCTCACATTTTAATTTTATCGCCTAAAATTTATATGTGCTACAATTTTATGTTTGTCGCCGAAAAGAAGTCTTTTTTGTCGTCCAATATAAAATTTCTTGTAGTGTTAATACCTTAAAAAACGAAATAAAAATGCACATTTTTTCACAAAACTTAATAAACATTACCTTTGTGCAAGCTAGATTATCCCATACTAAATTAAAAGAGCTGAATTGGAAGAGAAATGTAAGAATTAGTGGATTGAAGGTAGTCTAAGAGTGATATTTGAAAGGGGAAAGTCGACTTTTAGGGCTTAGGGTTTTTAATTTTTACTGAAATGGGGAAGGAAGAAAAAAGTTGTTGTGTTTAGGCACGCTGGTGTTCGCAGTTACTAAGTGCGAACAAGATATTTGGTCATAAAAGTCAACAGCCCTGTTCGCATTTAGTAAGTACGAACAACTTCTTTGGCTTTTTTGGAATCAAATCATTTGTTCGCAGTTAGTAAGTGCGAACAGACCCATACCTCCTCATGTTTGGAAATTAAAAGCTTACATTTGAAAATAAGTTGATTTTGCTCTTATTTATTGCTTTTTTTAATAATTAATCTTATATATTTCAAATTTTCACGTATAATAGCTTTTTATTGTAAATTGAGTTGGGCTTTAGAAGTTGTCTCAATGAGACAATCTCAAAAGACCTACTTTAGATAATACTTCCTCCGTTCAAATATAGTTGCAACATTGAAAAATTAAGCACTATTTACTTATCTCCCTTAATTTGTGATTAATTCGTAATCTATAAGCTAAAACATAGTTAAGTGGAATTTTGTTTGATTCGTCTTGATGCAAAGATTATTAATATTAAATTTTTATAATTTTATACTCCCTCACATTCTCCCTAAGTGTCCCATTTGACTTTTCACCATTTTTTAGGTGGTCAAATGGGACCACATGTATAATAAAAAAGTGTAGAGTTTTTGAATTTTTATAGGTGTAAAGTGGGGTTAGTATGAGTAAAGGCGTAAATTGGTAAAGTTAACATACCCAAAATAAAAATGAGACATTTAAGATTACTTGACTCAATAAGAAAATGAGACACTTCAGGTGAATAAGAAGGATTATTATACATATTATACATAATTATAAATATTAAGAATTAAATTAATATATTGTCAAATAAAAAGATATTAATACTCAATAAAGAAACCAAATGGCAAGCAAAAGGTGCACCACATGTAGATTCCACGACCCCACAAATATACCCATTCTTCCCAAAAACATGAAAATGGTATCCCAATACTAAATTCTTCTCCCTCCACATGTCAAACATTTCCTTAAACATCTCACTCACCCTCTAACGCCGTCAACCCCTCCCCTCTCCGTCAAAATTTCCTCCTCGTTCCTTTCACCTTCCATCCAACATACCCTTCCATTTTTTCTCCCATCTCAAAACTCTCTCCCATTTTCTTCTCTTCAAGACTTCAACCATTGAAGCAGCTATGTCTGACCTCGCAGAAGACCAACATGATTCGTTGATCGAGAAGATCACCGAGAAGATCCATGGTCATGATTCTTCTAGTTCGTCTTCTGATGATGATGAAGATGAAAAGAAGAAGATATCATCGCCAAGTGCGAGTGTTCCTTCATCGGCGCATTTTCCTCCTCCTGAAGTTGTTCCTGAGAATGAGATGTCTGAGGCTCCTGCTTCTCCTTCTACGTCATCCTCTAAGACGTTTCGCCTTTTTGGCCGCCAGAAACCTGTTCATAAGGTCCTTGGCGGTGGCAAACGTTCGTATTTCTCTCTTTCTTTCTCGCTTTGTTGTTTTTGTAATTTTTTCAGGTTTTTTTGGCTGTTATAGGAATTTTTTTTATTTCGAGAAATTAGTTTTATTCATTCGATGATTTATTTTCTGTGTTTTTGCTTGTAATCTAAGATGTTGATGTGAAAATACGGCGTGGTTTTTCAAAATTTTGTAGATTAATTTGGTAATTTTGAGAAGTTGATGATATATTAGCTCCCTAACTCCAAAATTTGAAGTTATTGTTGGTATATCTCTAGTATTTTTGAGTATGCCTACTATATTTGCTATTGTACTGTATGTCAACGTTTTTTCCTGATTAGATTATTTTTTTGTTGAAGTGAGGTGTTATATTTAGAAGATTAAAGTTTTTTTCCTGAATTTTGAGGAATTTCGGCGAGGTGAATAGTGCTTGGTGACAAATTTTAATGTGAGGTTCAAGAGTCCGGTTTTGTAAAGTGTGATATTTCTGACATCTGGTTTTGGTGTTAAATTAGGAGTTTTAAATTATACTCCTTCCTATTATAATAAAAGATTTTACACGCTAGCGAATACATTATTCCAATCCTAAATATCTCCTAATTGTGCTTAGTTGATAATTATAAAAAATTACTATTAATATTAATAAAATTTATGCTGCGACGAATCAAATAAGATTTCACTTGAGTATGTTATAACTTATCGATTGAGAATTATGTACAAATTGAGAGTGTGATAGGTGAATAGTTCTTTAAAACAAATGGGATGTTTGATCAGAATAGCAGCAAGTAGTATGGTTTCTACGAAGAGGATCATTTTGGTGTGAAGTCAAACTGATTACTAGTTAACTAAAGAATATAAGATAGATAGGCTTGAACTGAAATTGATTTTATCTATTTATTTTGGTTTATGTAGCTCACTATATAGTGAGAGGACTAATGGGATTAAGGATTTGAATTGTTGTTTTGTAGTTTGGGTGTGGTGTTAAGGTGTGATCTTTTTGAGTGATTTGTAGAATAGAAAAATTGTATTATTTATTATTATAATGGGGAGTTCTAATTTTATGTGAAATGAGGTGTTTGTATCATGTTGTTTCATGAATGAGTTCTTTTACTACCTTTAGATCCAAATCGATCTATTCTTTTGGATTTGCATGGGTGGAGTATAGCAGTGTAATTGTACACCCTCTATGAATCAGCCCGTGTGTTATAGAGTTTGCAGAATTTCAATTGTAGTTTGTGCTTTTTACTTTTCAGCGTTCCTATTTTGCTTAATGTTCCTAGCACTTTTATTTATTCTTATTCACACAACACACATCTTTGCTCGCTTTTAATCCTATTTACACAAATTTAATTACCCCATCTTATTTTGAAACCGTTGCGTATTCAAGGGGACAAAGGGAATACATTTTTACCACTTTTGCACACTTTCCTTGATTTTTACCCATTTCTATTCTTGAGGCTTATTTTATGGGACAGTGGCAGGAGATGTTGTTGTAGTTTGTTTTGGAGCTTCTGTGAAACACAACTGATTTGATGATTGTTTTAGAAGATGTGAAGATTCTATGTAATCTTTGCTAGGGTAGTTTAGCATGTCATGGAAGGTCAAATTAAGGTGTGATACTGTGATCTTTGGGAGAAGATTTCTTAGTTTATTTTTGTATGTCCAATTAAATGCAGTTATATTATTATATATTACAATCTTAGTAGATGGTGCCCTAAAGTTTTTTTTTTCAACTTTTGAGTGATCTGAACTTTATATCTACAGCTGCTGATGTTTTCCTCTGGAGGAACAAGAAGATTTCTGCCTCTGCACTTGGTGTAGCTACTTTTATCTGGTTTCTTTTTGAGTTACTTGAATATCACTTCCTGACTCTACTCTGCCACATTTTGATATTTACTATTACTGTCCTTTTCCTCTGGTCATATGCTTCTGCCTTCATCCACAAGTAAGAAGTTTGATCCTATGACCTTTGCATTCTTTCTTTATTTTGTTTGTAAAGCATCCTTCTGACTATTGTATTGGATTGGTTAGGGCTCCTCCACGTATACCAGACATCCACATTCCTGACAATTGCCTCATAGAATTTATCTCAGTACTAAGATTTGAGATCAACCGTGCTCTTTCTGTGCTGCGGGATATTGCCTCTGGGAAACAGCTTAAGAAGTTTCTTGCAGTATGTGTTGATTGCTCTCTTATTCTTGATTGATATTCGTCCTTTCCTTGATATCAAATCGAATATGTTTAGCATATATTGTCATATTAAGAAGTGCCTTATACGACTTTTCCATCTTGTTGCTGTGAGATGGATGCTGTAACGGGATTGGTGTACTCTTTTGAATATCTATGCTATGCTTATTTCTTAGTTGCAATTCATCTTCTTAAAGGTGTATAGCAATGCTGCTTTATTCTAACGGGCTCCTGTTTGTCTTGATAACAGGTGATAGCAGGCTTGTGGGTTGTATCAGTTGTCGGGAGTTGGTTTAACTTCTTGACACTCTTTTACCTACGTAAGATACTCTATCTTTTTCAACTTGTATACCTTGATCTATTTACTCGTTCAGTTAACACAATATTAATGGGTTTACATTGGAGCAGTGTTTGTTCTCTTGCACACCGTGCCTGTGTTCTATGAGAAGTACGAGGATCACGTAGATTCATATGCTGAAAAGGCAACGAAGGAGCTCAAGAGACAATATGCAATTGCTGATGAGAAGTTCTTAAGAAAGATTCCAAGAGGACCATTGAAAGACAAGAAGGCTGCATGAAGAGAGCATTTAGAGCTAACAATGACAAGGTTTACGACTGTTTTTTGAATGGTGGTTGTAACTGTTTTTAAGGCCTCTGCGGTTAATTGTTTATCGACTTATACGAGTTCATATTTAAAATGAACTAGCTGTTTTGTAAGAAAGTTCCTAGTACTGGATTCTGTTAAAAACTCTGGCTTTTTTTTTTTCCTGTTCTGTATCTTTTGTCAGTTTAGCAGAAAGTACATTACAATTTACACATAATGTTATTTTGCTCGACCATATGGTGATAACATTTGATTTGATATCAATTTTAAGAAAAAATGAAAGAGACAACATGAAAAGAGTAAGGGAAAAATGATGATTTATGAATAGTTATTACTTCCTCCGTTCTGAAATACTCGCTACATTTCTATTATTGACACTATTTATCGTTTAAGTTTATCTTATATATTGCGGCTACTGAAATACTCGCTTCATTTCTATTATTGACACTATTTATCGTTCAAGTTTATCTTATATATTGCGGCTAATGTGGAGAGAAAAAATATAGTCAAGTGGGATCTTGTTTGACTCGTCTAATCGTATACTTTCATAATATTAATTTTTAAAATTTTTAAATATGTAGATTTCAAATATAGATGATCAAAATAATGCATTAGATTGCGTAAAAAGTTAAATGTAACTAGTATAATGAAACGGAAAAAGTATATATTAAGGGACAAGTAAGGAAAAAAGTTAAATGAAGAAATGAGATATCTGACAGGAATATGACAAAAAAATATTTGATTAGAATATGAGAGATTATATTTTTTCTCAATAGAATTATTACATTGCTTGAGTTTTGACTATAATGTGGTTAATTAGATTTGGTCTCAGATTGTTACATTGCTTGGTTAATTTTAGAAGGTAATAGGATGGGTTATTAATGGAACGGATTATAATTAAGTTTTTATTTAGGAACAAATTACTTTGAAAAGATGGTCTCTTTGAGAAACGCGTTCTATTGGTCTGACTCAATATGATCATCATCATACCCAATATCCCACTCAAAAGTAGTGGGTGAGGTAAGGTGATAAACAATCCATACTCGTACTTCCTTTAAGAGAGGATAAGTCCGGCTCAATATACTATTTGAAAAAAAACAAACACGTGTTTAACCTCTTTAAGTTTGTATTTTAACCTATTAATTTGAGTTGGTGCTTAAACCCATTAAACTTGATATGCTATTCTAATTGGAATTGTTGTTCTAACCTATTAAGTTAACCTATTAAAGTTGATATTTTAACATGTAGAAGTTGGTCTTTAAACCTGTCTGAGTTGGTGTTTTATATTGCTTTATTTGGTATTTTAAATTATTTAAGTTGGTGATATTGTAGATGGTATTTTTAAGATATTAAAGTTGGTATCTTCACTTATTCAAGTTGGTGGTTTAACCTATTATTTAGAGTGGTATTTGAACATGTTAAAGTTGGTGTTTTTAACCTATTAAGTTGTTATATTAATCTGTTGAAGTTGGTATTTTAACCTATTTAAGTTATTGTTTTATGCTGCTTAAGTCGTTATTTTGGCTTATTTATGTTAGTGTTTTAAACTAGTGAAGCTGATCGATATTTGGCCTATTAAAGTTGGTATTAAGTTGACATTTTATAGTTGTTTTAATCAACTACAACAGGTTAAAATACCAATTTCAATGGATTAGAATACCAACTTAAATAGGTTAAAACATCTCTTTCAATAGGTGAACAACTGCAGTTATTAGAAAGATTTTGTCATTTGTCGAATTCCTTTCTCTTCGGTCTTCCCTAAATTTTTCAGTCCCCTTTTGGTATTTTGAAGGAAATTGACTCTTTTTATTTTTTTCATTTAATCAATGGCAATTGGCGTATCATCTAATTGCATTATTTTGTGTTTATTTGGTAGATGATCGTTCACTACGGCCATCAATTGAAATTATTGGCTGATTTGATCGGCTATAAACATTAGCTAAAAAGCCAACTATTCAAGTCAACTATAAAAAAGTGTTGGATGAAAAAATATTAACTAATGATAGAAACTTTCCCATAAATATTAACTAATGATGGAAAAAATATACTGATCACTTGCCCATTATTCTTCATTTCTCAGAGTTGGGTCGGAGTGTGGATAGAAACTTTCGTGAGGATAATAGGCTTTTCCGGTTTGAGGCTCGGTGGGTTCATCATGAGGGTTTTGACTCGAGTTTAAAAAAGTTCTGGAATAAGTCGCGTGTACAGTTTAGGAATCATTGGCCTCAAGTTGTTGAGCATTGTGGTTTCCTCTTAAAGATTTGGCACAAGGATACTTATTTGGCTTCCCAACAGCGGATGGGTTGTTTGCTTAGGAGGCTCAAGGCGGTGAGAAAGCTGGCTCCTTCTCCTAGTGTTATCGAAGAATTGCGTCATCTTGAGACTGAGTTAAGGGGTGTGAGGAAGCAACAAGAGACCGGCGCTTGGCAACGATGTCGTCCTTTCATTCTCTGAGATGGGGATAAAAATACGGCGTATTTTCACTCTAAGGCTTCTACTAGGAGGAGGCGAAATCAGCTTAAAATGTTAGAGGACGATTCGGGGGTCAAGCATAGGAGTCGTGAGGGCATTCAGAGAGTAGTAGTGGATTATTTTTCTAAATTGTTTTCGGTGTCGCGTCCTGAGATTACAGCGGATCAGGTTGATTTTATTTCGGGGCGTGTCTCTAGCCGTTTGTCTGAGGATATTTCTCGGCCTTATGATCGTCTTGAGATTGAAGCCGCTCTTGCTGAAATGCACCCGTGCAAGTCCCCGGGGCCCGATGGTTTGCCGGCTCTTTTTTATAAGAATTATTGGGGTTTGGTTGGGAATGACGTGTGTGATTTAGTGCTGAATTTTTTAAATAATGGGGTGTTGCCGCAAGAAATAAATCATACATTTGTTGTGCTTATTCCAAAAACAAAGCGGCCGACTAAAATGACGGAGCTGCGGCCCATTAGCTTGTGCAATGTATCTTATAAGTTGATTGCGAAAGTCCTAGCTAATAAAATAAAGAATGTTCTTCCCTCTGTGATTGACGAAAATCAGAGCGCATTTGTGCCCGGTCGATTGATAACTGATAATATTCTTTTGTCGTCCGAAGTTTTCCATTACATGCGTCAAAGTCAAGCAAAAAAAGGGGATTTATGGCCTTGAAATTGGACATGAGCAAGGCGTATGATCGTATAGAATGGGATTATTTAGCTTGTGTCCTTATCAATATGGGCTTCCCGACGGTTTGGATAGATCGTGTCATGACATGTGTGACCTCTGTCACGTATTCTTTCTTGATTAATGGGGAGGCCTCTGAGGTTTTAGTTCCAAAGAGGGGTTTGCGCCAGGGCGATCCCCTTTCCCCTTATCTCTTTTTGATATGTGCAGAAGGTTTGGGGGCCCTTATAAAGAAGGCGCATGTGGAGAAGGAAGTTCATGGTATCTCGATCGCCCGTCGTGCTCCTTTTATTTCCCACTTATTTTTTGCTGACGATAGTATGATTTTCGCCAGGGCTAATGATCGGGAGGCTATGACCATTTTGTCTATTCTTAAGCGATATGAAGATCTTTCGGGGCAAACGGTCAATCTTGATAAGAGCGAAGTTTCTTTTAGCAAAAATCTTGACTATCGCATTCGAGCCAAAGTTTCTGGGATCTTGGGTTTCAAAGAAGTGACTAGCCATGACAAGTATTTAGGTCTCCCTACTTCTTTTTCTAGGTCTAAAAAGATTTCTTTTTCGGGGATTAAAGATCGGATTTGGAAAAAATTACAAGGTTGGAAGGAGAAATTCCTTTCTAAAGCCGGTAAAGAAATCTTGATCAAAGCTGTGGCTCAAGCTATTCCAACGTACGCTATGAGTTGTTTCAAATTGCCTTCCTCTTTTTGTGACGAGGTGGAAAGAATTATCAGGAATTTCTGGTGGGGTACGACTAATTCGGTGCGCGGTATTCCGTGGAAGGCTTGCAGTGACCTTTGCCGTCCTAAGCATGAAGGGGGTCTCGGGTTTCGGGATTTAAACTTGCTTAATTTAGCTCTCTTATCTAAACAATTGTGGAGAATTCATTGTTTCCCTAACTCTTTATTGGTCAGGTGTTTAAAGGCTCGGTATTTCCCCTCGACTTCCTTTTGGGATTCTCATGTCGGCTCTAATCCGAGTTTTACTTGGAGGAGTATTTTTGGGGCGCGTCATATTCTTCAGTTAGGGGTGCGATGGAAAATTGGGGATGGCTCTAATATTAAGATATGGCAAGATGCTTGGCTTGGTGGTGGTGGCTCCGGAAAGGTCATATCAAAGCCTCGGCTTTTAGATCATAGTGCTACGGTGGGGGCCATTATTGATCAAGAGTTTCGTTCTTCGCGTATGGATTTGATCAAAGAAGTTTTTCTCCCTAGGGATATTGAGCGTATTAAAATAACGCCGATTTGTGTGGCTAGTTACTCTGATGAGAGGGTTTGGTCCGCTAGTGAAGATGGTATATTCCGTGTTCGTGACGCTTACAAACTAGCTCTTGATTCGCAAGGAAGGGCTTCATGTTCCTTGGGGTTTGATGTTCTATGGAGGAAGCTTTGGAAACTTCACATTTCTCCAAAGGCTAAGATTTTTCTATGGCGTGCTTCTTGGGATATTATTCCCCACGGGGCTAATCTTTTAAAGAAAGGCATCAAGAATGTCGAAAATAATGGGCTTTGTAAACGCTGTGGGCAGTTGGAGAATTCATCTCATGTTTTCTTTAATTGCTCTTGGGCTAAGCAAGTTTGGAAGCAAGCTCCTGATTTTTCTAACTTACTGTCCTTGTCTTCTTTCAGGGAATGGTTCGGGGCCATTTTGGATTGCAAATGAAAAGAGGAAGTGGAGTCCCTTTGCATGTGTTCTTGGCAAATTTGGTCTGTAAGGAATGACCTATACTTCGAGAAGTTGTACGTATCTCCGGAGCTATGCTTCAAGCGTGCTGAGGATATGCTGAAGGAGTATAAGAAGGCCAATCTCGACGGTCCTAAGTCTCATTTCATGCGTTCGATGGCTAGATGGTTGCCTCCTGAGTCGAGTTCCATTAAACTAAATGTGGATGCGGCTGTTAAGGTGGTCGATGATCGTGTTGGCCTCGGTGTGGTGGCCCGTAACAAAGATGGCTTGGTTCTCTTGTCGGCTACCAAGCCCGAGAGGCCTCTTGTTTCGGTGGAGCGTGCCGAACTTAGTGCAATTTAATGGGGCTCTTGAGCTAGCCAAGGAGGAAGGCTGGACGAATATTGTTATCGAGAGTGATGCTCAGACTATCATCAAAGCTCTACAAGGTCGCATCTCGAGAAGTCATCACACTCAGACTATTATTGAGAATGTTCGTTGGGCGACCTCTTCATTTGAGCATTTGCACTTTTCTTTTTGTTACCGTGAGGCGAATAGCATCGCTCATAGGCTAGCCAAAAAGGATTTAGCTAGTTATTGTCCCTTTGTTTGGCGTGGTGGAGGTCCTTGTTGGATCTCGGACTTTGTAGTTTCTGATATTTCCAATTAGTTCATTTGCCCGTTTTGATTTTCAAAAAAAACTAATGATAGTTTATTAGTGAAAAAATATTACCTACAATAGTTTAATATTTTTTTGATTTTTCTACAATAATCTTACCTATTAATTAACCATAAATAATCTCAACTTTATGGGGCATTTTACTAGAGCAAACATGGGTAATCGGATAATCTGTTGTAATAAATTTTTGTTTTAATTACAAAGATAAATTAAAATAAAATGTCGAAAAAATGTTTTTTTTATAGAATTTGTATATAACTTTTCATAATTTTCTCTAGCTTTATATTAAGGCTTAGTTTACTTTTTTTGATAAATCACCTAACATAGCAGGTCATTTGGTCACTCAAGTTTACTTTAGGCAAATACATCACAAAGTTGAGACTATTTATGGTTAATCAATATGTGGTATTATTGTATGAAAATCATGAAAATGTTCAATTGTTTTAGGTATTTTTTTTCAAAAAAATTGGGTAAAAAAAGAAGAAGGTTATAGTAGTGTTTGGTAATTGGCTTTTGCCTTTTGGCTTGTTGGTTGGTCAAACAGTCAAAAAAAGTGTTTGGTAAATAATTTTTAAAACAGCTGAAAAGCTAGCTTTTAAACCAAAATGAATAAGCTACTCCAACTAACTTTTTGGGCTGGCTTTTGGCTTATTGACCCATTTTTTCTGTAATAAACAACCAACAACTAATATTCAAAATTACCAAATATCTCCACAAACAGCTAGCTTTTTGAGCTAACTTAAAAGCCAACAAAAACAACCAACATTTCTAGCTGGTCAAATAAACCAACTAAAAAAGTCAACCGCCACCAACCAACAGCCAATTCTCAAACACCCCATATGACTTGAAAAGCTATCATTTACTAAACACTTTTTGTAACAGTTTTACAATCAAAAAGCCAAGAAACAAAAGCTAAAAAACCCAAAAATGTCAATCAAACACACGCCTTTTTATATTTTGCTTTTTCTATTAGTTAATGTCGGATCAGATAAACATAGCATAATACTCCCTCCAATTAACAACTTTTGTCTCATTTCCTTATTGTGTAAGTTCACCCTGAATGTTTTATTTCTATTTGTGTTCATGATTTTTTACCTAAATACCCCATGTTCACACATTTAATGACCAAAACACCTCCACTTTACTTTTTATAATACCCCAACTACCACCTTTACAATTAATTTAATCAATTAAAATATTCCAACTACTTTCAATCCCACTCTTAATATCCGTACCCAACCAAATAGAACAATAGGTTTGAATTCGAGGGAGTATAACTCAACAAACTCAACAATGCACATAGTTTAGACATTTAAGACACAATGGAAAATGATAGGCTGATAAGAATTTGTGAATTCTATAAGGAGCCTGTACAAGTCAATTTTAACAATAATTAATTGTCGACGTGCAAAACATTCTACGATTTGTATTAAATTGATTTTTTGAAATATCTAAAAAATATATAATTTCAGTACTTAAATTTGTTTTGAGGAATATTTAAATAATGTTCATATAGTTTGACATCGTACTTTCAAATAATTTTATTTTGGGAATTTCTTTTCTAAATCGAAGACGTACAAGTTCATTGAGTGGTAATTGAGTTTAATGAAAAACTTGTAGTTGTAAGTAATCCATAGATCTGATCAAATAATGTGATTTGATTTTGATGAACTCGAAAGGACGTATATGTTAAGGTGATCGTCTTCTAACAAGAACTTTTCGAGAACAATGTTGCAACTAAAAAAACAACAATATGAAGCTGAAAATAGTTTTGCAAAAAGTTATTGAATCAAACACAATTTCCCAATGGTTCAACAATATTGACATGATTTATGATAAACACCCTTTATGCTATACAGAGATTTTACATTGTAAGGTTCGAAAATGGGAGTTGCCGGGGAAGGCTTCTGGCGACCACCAGACGTTAGGGCCTTATTCACCCGTCTTGAGCTTTTCCAATCAAATACGATTCACAAATTCTTGTGTGAGACGATCTCACTATGACATTCTCTTTATATACGAGCTGAATAGTCCAACCAATTCAATTATGAGCATATGAGCTCATTGTTTTGAGGTCTTTTTACCGAGAAAAGAGAGTTTAAAGTAGCTCAGAATCAGTAATGAGCTAGTGCCTAAATGTCCAGAATTTGAAATCACCCTCTTCATCTGATTCGGTATCACTATCTAAAGAGTACTTCCAAGAAGTATCATTTTCTAAAATGTATCTGACGAGCTGCAGAATTATCCAAAACAAAATGGTCAATTATACAAACACATAAGTTGGGGCAAATCAAACTAGAAAAAACAAGACAATTATTGTCAAGTAAAAACAACAGAGTAGACTAGAGGTAGTTGTAATCATAGATGTCGTCAGGATTGCTATAGCGGTCTGCAGTATCACGAACGTGGCCCCTTACAGTGTTACAACTCGTTTCACGGACATCACAATGTGAATTATCAACTTGAAAATTATTCAATTTGTCATCGTAGTTCCAGTTCCAGTTTTCTAGATCACTTCAATTAAAAAACCTACTTCACATGTCAAAATAGCGGCTTATAATGGACGTACTCCCCGATTTTTAAAATATAGGTTATGTAATGGGCTTTCACGCTACAGTAAGCTCAAAATTCATTATAAAGCGGCCATAATGTAACAGAACAAGCTCATTTTCATTCCATATTTGCAACGGCTATAGGAATGAGACGTCTTTTACATGGAGGGAAGGGAGGAGGGAGAGAAGGAACTATTTCCCCCAATTTGGGGAGGGGGGATATATAATTGAGTGATGTGTTTATAGGCGGCTTTGAAGGGGGGGGAGGATATATAATTGAGTAGACATGTAAGGATTGGGCTTAGTGCACCTGTTGGCGTATTTTAGTAAGGGATTAGGCGCGTCGCGTACACACGCAAACGCTCACGGACGCGCGCACACACGCACCACCTGAAAAGCACCAATTAAGCACCATCAACCCAAAACAGAGGGTAAAACCCAAGATCCAAATGACCTGAAGTGAACCCTACACCACCTGAATCACCACCTGAACCACCACCAACCACAATAGTGGGTAAAAGCCAAAGAAGCACCATCCACAAACTGATTGTCAATAGGAGGTTGTGCATCTTTCATTGGGAACATATTTGTTAATGGGAAACCAAAACAATGGGAAAAATGGCTTCATCGAACAGAATTCTGTTATAATACTTCACCCCATACGGCTACTAAAATGCCTCAATTTCAAGTATTGTAAAGACGGACTCCGCGTCCAATATGGCATATCAGTTGGATTTACCACCGACTAGTAAGGTGCATTCGGTTTTTCAATTTTCACAACTCAAGCGGGCACAAGGTTTGGTCGTTGAACCAGAAGCGGTATTGGGGGTTATATACAGAGCACAAAGGTTGAGCAATTTTTGATCAAGTGGGAGTGATTTATGTCTTATTCCACGTGGGAGTGCTACGAAACCATTGTTGCGCATTTCTCTTCATTGCACCTTGGAAACAAGGTGCAAGTTTGGGTGACAGGTAATGATATCACCCACATGCCTCCTCCCCTTGCGTTATACTCATATAATAAGGGTAGCTTAGTCTTTGTATGTTTGATTGTTTTGGTTGGTTTTAATAGTTTCCTTTTATATATATATATATAGGGTTGAGTTCAGGTGACAACCAACCTTATATGAGAACCATGTAAACCAAAATCTAAGCCATTAGATTAAATCTGAAGGCTGGAAATAAAAGGCTGAATTTTAAGTTAATTAAGGGTATTTCGGTAATTAACGCATTTCTTCACCTTCACCTTAGGGCTGCGATTTTTGAAGCTGCGCTTTTTTGAAAGAAGCTGCTATTTCTGATTCTTTGAAGCTGCAAATTTTTGATTTTTTGAAGGTTCCATTTCTGATTGTTTTGCTACTCTTCCATTTCTGAAGTTGCGACTTGTATGCTGCGATTAGGGCTGCGATTTTTTTGAAGAAGCAAATTTTCGAAGCTGTGATTAGGGTTGCGATTAAGGCTGATTTTTTTGCTACTCCACCATTTTGAAGCTGCAATTTTCGATCATTACAACATTTTTCATCCTCAAATCACTAAAGTTGATTACTTTAAGCAACTTCATCATCTTATGGTTAGTATGAATTTTCAACTTTGACTTTCAATTTCTTTGATTTTCGATTTTCGATTTCTTTAAGTTGATTTTAATTTCGATTTCTTTGGATTGATTTTCAGTTTTAATTTTCGATTTCTTCAACACTGAAACAATTGTGATGCGTTTAGACAAAAAAATTTGATTTTTTGTTTATAAAACTGAAACCCTATCTAAATCAAACTGTTATGCTTTCTTTCATAAACCCTTACCAAAGAATATCTTACATGTCTCATTCATCTTCATCACATTTTCATTTGAACTAATCTTTGTTTATTGTAACATTAGTAGGTTATATTCCATGAAGAGGATAATTGCCTTTAGACTAATTTCTATTTATTACGCTTCTTATGATACTCATTCATCTTCTTACATGTCTCAGAATAAGATGAATAATCAGCCAATACATGCTTTGTTATAGAGCTTTAATTTTTGTTTTGCTTATATTGTGTTATTGTAGGAATAGTGTTACCTTTACCAAAGAATATGTTGCTTTTAGGTTAAATGTGTGTTACGGTTTTCGTTTTAGGATGACATTGAAGAAATTAGCGGTTCAACTGAGCATATAGAGCCCTTACTAACCGTGACTTTTACAACCACTACTAACCTTGGTGATAACAATCCCAATTCTACAAGTCAACTCATGGTAAGCCTATTTATCAACAATACCCTTTAAGTATATGCATTGTGTTACTTTAGGTTAGGTTATGTGATGATTTTTTTCACAAAATATCTTACTTTTTGTTTTAGGTTGCATTGCAAGATAATAATGATAAGGCTGGAACATCTTTAACTGAGCATATTGAACCCGTACAAACTGTTACTTTTACAACCACTACTAACCTTGGTGATAACATTGCACTTGTAAGTTGTTCAAAAGAGTAGGAGTTTTGTGTAAGCATGCATTATGGGTTTTACATGCAAAAGGCGTTAAATATCTGCCAGAGCCTTACATATTGAAAAGGTGGACAATAAATGCTACCAAAACACCCATCTATGATATTGATGGCACATTATTGGACGGTAATAATGCAATGGAACCTAGAAAAAGGGTTTTATGAGATGTTTGGAATGAGGTACATTGATGCATTAGTTTGGCAGAAGATGATGAGGATGATTTGGTTGAACTTTTAGAGAATATGAAGTTATATTCAGCTGAGCTTTTATCAAAAAAGAATCGTGGCGTTGAGAAGACAAAACGTCAAGAGTTAGAAAAGTTTGTGGGTTGTGAAGCTCCTAAAACAATTTCAATTCAAAACCCGAAACAATCTTCAAACAAAGGCAAGAGGAAAGAAAAGGATATTGAAGATGAAGAGGAGCAAAGGGTGACCAAGCAAAGACAATATAAAACTTGTGGCAAAGCTACAGGTCACAATAGTCGTACGTGTCCACATAAGAAAAAAAAAGTAAGTGTTACATCTTGAATTTTATATTGTTACTTTCTGTAATCAAAAGCGATACTTTCTTAAACATTTCTGTTTTCCATATTTTAGACATTTAACATAAATATTTTTTTCACTGACTCTTGCAGGTGACTTGCTTTTGAAATATAGTGGTAACTGTTTAAATCCCTGCTTCAGAAGAACAAGTATGTTTGGAGTTGTGTAACAGCTGCAAAGTGTAGACAAATTTCTTATTAATTCTCTAAAGAAATAGTCTAATCATTAGTATTAGTAGTATGTAGACTAATCTTTGTTTATTTTAACATTAGTAGGTTGTATTCCATGAAGAGGATAATTGCCTTTAGACTAATTTCTATTTATTTTGACTTTGTAATTGTTAGAATTAGTTATATGTAGACTAATTTATTTTAACAGTTTAACAATATTGTGTTGAAATCATAATAGTTCTTGTTGAAAGCATCACGACTTTGCGTTGAAATAGAAATTTTGAGTTTTTGTTTAACATTAGTAGGTGCTGTTAAGTAAGGTTACGATGCCACCAACTATGCGACGACCTGTATCTTAGTTGTCATCGTCGTCGTGCCCACATTCTTTTGATGTCATTTTTACTTTAATTTTGAGTTTTGAGTGTATCTTGTATTTTGTGTTGAATAAATGCAACAGTTTTAGGAAGCATCACAGTTTGATTTAGAAAGCATCACAGTTTGATTTATTAAGCATCAAATGTTTTTGTAAAAAGCAGCACGGTTTGATTTAGAAAGCATCTACAACAAAACATCACAGTTTTATAAAAAGCATCCAAGTTTATGTAAAAAGCAACACAATTGTTTTTTAATATGGTTGAGATTTTTAATATCATTATCATTCATCACAATATTGTGTTTTAATCATCATAGTTGTTTTGTGTACTGTGTTTTATAAACAAAGGGTTTATAAAACAAAGCATCACAAAGTTTGATTCATAAAATATATTATATTGTATACTGTGTTTTATAAACAAAGGGTTTATAAAACAAAGCATAACAGTTTGATTTAGATAGGGTTTTAGTTTTATAAACAAAAAATCAAAGTTTTTTGTAAAAAGCAGCACAATTTGATTCAGAAAGCATCATACAACACAACATCACAACTCATATGAAAAGCATCACACGTTTATGTAAAACGCATCACAATAGTTTCAGTGTTGAAGATGTTAACTTGAATGTTGTTGAGAATTTCTTGTCTAGGACATTCATGCTAATTAGCCCAAAAACATACATGCTAATTAGCCCAAAAACATACGCCTAGGTACCCAAAACCAAAATATTAATTACTACATGAAATCAAAACAAAATCAAATCTTCTTTTTTCCTCTCTTCTTGGCAGCCAACTTCGGTGCTGGTGAAGGTGTTTTCTCAAGATCTGATATTCCCAAGTCAAAGCTTGGTAAGTCGATGTCGGCAGTTCGTTTTTTAACCACTCTTATCCTGTCCATAATCTCATCGATCTCCTCCATCACTTTCGGGTCTGAATACCATTGTGATAGCGTTGGCGAGTTTGATGATTGCCCGACATCTTGAACTTGATTGCCTTTTGCCTTCAACCTCAACAGTTTTGATAGATGATGTTGAGTAACAATTTCAATGTTCGTCTTCATCTTGCTAACTTCCTCCGTAAGTTCCTTAATAAAAAGAACATAATAAAAAAAACTGTTAATAAAAAGAACATAATAAAAAGTTATATGAAAAAAAAAATTGTTACTTTATATTTTAAATGTGCTACTGGTTGTATTCATTAAAAACTAAATGTAAAAATAATACAACTTACATCAGCAGCAGTATCATGAATTTGTTGATCAGAAGATGCCAACAAACCATCTAGCCTTTAACTCAAGCTGTGCCCTTGTTTTCAAAGTCTCATAATTCCAATGTTGAATTAAAGGCAATCTTGACGATGGAAAAACACCTAGAGAGCTAACTCGATGGTAGAAGCAAATTTCTAATATGGCTAGACATGAAGGAATATTTTTCAAATTTTTGGTTTAGCATCTCTCCAAACAACTTCTAAACCTATCAAACACTAAGCCACACCAGTTTAGGTTTTTTATCTCATTAACATCAACCAATGGTTTTGCAAACTAAGATCAACAGTTCGGTGTGAAGTGGGAGCCAAATATGTAATCAAAGCATACATTACAAAGAACCTTTTGAAATCATCACCTCCATCAATTAAATCCAACAACATTTTGGAAAGTAGTTGATCAGCAGATATATCTTTATTCTGGGAATGACAATGAAAACTCGATTGTGGGAATCCCAACACAATCGAGTTTTCTTCATCCGATAAGATAATCTCCGATCACACTTCCAAAAGTTGATAATGAGGTGATGATTTCAAAAGGTTCTTTGTATGTAGCTTGATACTTTCTCCACTCCATCATGTGATCTTAGTTGCTAAAACATGGGTGATGTTAATGAATAAAACCTAAAGTGGCTTAACTTGATAGGTTTAGAAGTGTTGAGAGATGCCAAACAAAATTTGAAAATATTCCTCATGTCTAGCCATTAGAAATTGCTACCATGAGTTAGCTCTCAGTGTTTTCCATCGCAAGTGCTTAATTCAACATTGGAATTATGAGACTTTGAAAACAAGGGAACAACTTGAGTTGAAGGCTAGATCTTTTGGGCTTGGTGATTTTGATGGAGAAACATACCCCATTTCAAAGAAATTAGGAAAGAAAGTGCATGATGATGAGGTGGAGCTAGAAGATAATGGAATGTATCTCAAAATCCCTATTCCTGATGGTTTGTTGGCATCTTCTGATCAACAAATTCATGATACTGCTGCTGATGTAAGTTGTATTATTTTTACATTTAGTTTTTAATGAATACCACCAGTAGCACATTTAAAATATAAAGTAACAATTTTTTGTTCATAAAGTAACACATTTCATATAACTTTTTATTATGTTCTTTTTATTAACAGTTTTTTTATTATGTTCTTTTTATTAAGGAACTTACGGAGGAAGTTAGCAAGATGAAGAGGAACATTGAAATTGTTACTCAACATCATCTATCAAAACTGTTGAAGTTGAAGGCAAAAGGCAATCAAGTTCAAGATGTCTGGCAATCATCAAACTCGCCAACGCTATCACAATGGTATTCAGACCCGAAAGTGATGGAGGAGATCGATAAGATTATGGACAGGATAAAAGTGGTTAAAAAACGAACTGCCGACATCGACTTACCAAGCTTTGACTTGGGAATATCAGATCTTGAGAAAACACCTTCACCAGCACCGAAGTTGGCTGCCAAGAAGAGAGGAAAAAAGAAGATTTGATTTTGTTTTGATTTCATGTGGTAATTAATATTTTGGTTTTGGGTACCTAGGCGTATGTTTTTGGGCTAATTAGCATGTATGTTTTTGGGCTAATTAGCATGAATGTCCTAGACAAGAAATTCTCAACAACATTCAAGTTAACATCTTCAACACTGAAACTATTGTGATGCGTTTTACATAAACGTGTGATGCTTTTCATATGAGTTGTGATGTTGTGTTGTATGATGTTTTCTGAATCAAATTGTGCTGCTTTTTACAAAAAACTTTGATTTTTTGTTTATAAAACTTTGTGATGTTTTGTTTTATAAACCCTTTGTTTATAAAACACAGTACACAAAACAACTATGATGATTAAAACACAATATTGTGATGAATGATAATGATACTAAAAATCTCAACCATATTAAAAAACAATTGTGTTGCTTTTTACATAAACTTGGATGCTTTTTATAAAACTGTGATGTTTTGTTGTAGATGCTTTCTAAATCAAACCGTGCTGCTTTTTACAAAAACATTTGATGCTTAATAAATCAAACTGTGATGCTTTCTAAATCAAACTGTGATGCTTCCTAAAACTGTTGCATTTATTAAACACAAAATACAAGATACACTCAAAACTCAAAATTAAAGTAAAAATGACATCAAAAGAATGTGGGCACGACGACGATGACAACTAAGATACAGGTCGTCGCATAGTTGGTGGCATTGTAACCATACTTAACAGCACCTACTAATGTTAAAACAAAAACTCAAAATTTCTATTTCAACGCAAAGTCGTGATGCTTTCAACAAAAAATGTTATCATTTCAACACAATATTGTTAAACTGTTAAAATAAATTAGTCTTACATATAACTAATTCTAACAATTTGTTTGCTTTTTTGTTAAACTGTTAAAATAAATTAGTCTATATATATAAATATAAATATATATATATATATATATATGCTTTGTTGAGCGTGAAGAATTAAGTAATGAGTCTTGTTGAGGAATTTGGAAACCTCTCGAAAGTTTTTGTTCTTGTCAATTTCAGTAATAATACATTTCCATTCTTTTACTTCGTTTTGGTTTATGTAATTGTGTACTTCTTTATCACTGCTAATTCTTTTAGTTGTAAATGAAAACTTTGAAAAGGTTCGAGCAAAATGACTTTCACAATGTTGTACCTCAGACAACTAACTCCTGGTAACAAGTAGCATGGCATAGAAAAGGTGAGATAGCTACCTGGCGAGGTGGTAAAGGCTTCAACGGTTGAAATCCACGTCGTATAATAGTTGACAAGTGTGCCTTTGGGCAATTCAGGTTGTTAAGCCAAACAATTGAATTGCAAAAACCACAGAATCCTCTGTTATACATATTTCTCCAAGATGGAAGGCCTATTATTCAACAATCACATATCGTAGTTAGATAACACACTTCACGGATGACAGTCATTAAAATTAAAATTTAGTAATATCAAAATCAACTTCACATTGCATTATCACAACTTGATAAGAAAAAAAAATCCAAGAAAAATGGCACTGGTAATTGCGAAGGCATGCAAGAAATAATGAGGTCTATGATAAAACCATTATCAACAGGAAGTTCAAACAAAAACTATCTGAATCCAAAAGTCAACTCATATTTTTTATGAACTTCAACTATCTTTTTATCATTAGAAACTTAACTGAATCCAAAAATTATCTGAGTAAGAAGTAAATGGTTATGACATCCCAAAAAGGGTAGTTGACAGTTTTTGTAGATTAGAATTGTGTAATTTGTAATCGTAAAATCAAAAGCTATGATGCAACAATGCTAAAAAGAAGTTCAAGCCCGATGCTCCCATATACATACCTAAATATTCTCTCCGAAAGGCTTCTTTCCAGTCATAATTTGCATCTTCACAAAAATTACGACTTTGATGACCCTTTTGTTTCGGAATAATCTCTCCGTCCCCAAAATGGGTGATATAATGAAGCTGCCAAAGATAGTTGTCATTCGCAACTGTATTCCATGACCTTCAGAGACATCAATGAACAAGTGCCATAAGCATAACCGGAGTTGAGTGACGCAATCAGTAGGCTAGTACTCAAAATACTTTATGCTAATGCTATTCATTGTAACTAGTAAGCATTCAAATTTATAGCATGACAGAGAATATTACCAGCATACAATTCCAGCGGATACTAAAGATTGCATGTCCAAGAAACTGAAAAGATGTACGAGGACATCTTGAGGCAGTTGGACGAGATCTGGAGGTCAGTTGTGTCATCAGTATCAATGTGTGAAATAAATATATAAATAACGAGAAATCATGAAGAAACAGAAACCTTTTACCAAACGTGAACTATTTCAAGGTAATCTTGAGCTACAATTTTAGAAACGACACTATGATAGATTTTAATGCAGCAGTCATTTGTCCTGCATTTTAATTAAATTTTTGGGAATTTATCAATGGTACCCCTGAGGTATGGGTTATTCTCAATGGTGCCCACAAGTTTTTTTTATTCCAATGATACCCCTAACATTTTGCGGTAATTACAACTATGACCTTTTTAACTTTTTACCGTTAAAAATCCGTTAACTTTTCGAAATTAACCTAACTATGGTTAGTTTCTCCTTCTTTTTCTTCTTCTCTTTTCCCTTTCCTCTTCCTTCACTCCTTCCATGGCTTCTCTACCAACTATAATAACCAGTAACCAATTAAACCATAAATTGTTTTCTTCTTCCTCTCTCTATCTCTCTCTAAACTCCATTCTTTCTCTACTGTTGAAATTCAGCACACGAGGAAGATGCAGGAACACAGTGCTCAATTGTTAATGAGCTGTATGCATTCGCCAGTGCTTTGTTCTTAATTGCCTTTCTTCAAGCAGATCATCATCCATCAAATTCCCTTAGCTTCTAGAGTTGTAAACACTAGCACAGTCATGTTGATGTCTACTTATCTAACAATAATACAGTGAAAAAAATGTTGGTTAGTAGAATTCTTTAACCAAATGTCTACTTATCTAACACATGACACAAGCAACAACACCTCAAGTATAGTAAAAGTAGGCCAAAGTAATAGATGAAATAAACAAAAATCATTTGATACCATTAGAGTAAAGGATCTACATATTCATTAAGCAACAACACCATTGTTGTTTGATGAGATTCCAAAACTTATCTCACAGAAATTAATTCACCATGACTCATGTTGTGTATGGGTGTTTTCCTATTACGCCTTCAACACTAATCTCACGTTTACAAAACTGCCTCGATGAGAATCTAGATGAAAATCATTTGATACCATTAGAGTAAAGGATCTTCAGCTTCCTTTTATTTGGAAATTTCATCTTAAAGACTATGTCTTTCACAAACAAGAGTGCGAGTCTACTTGCTTCCTGAGTTTCAGTATCTTCAGGTTTTTGGGACTGGAATCCAGGTAGGATGATGAAGATAACTAGTGTTATATAGTTTTAGGTGCTGCATTTAGAGGCTTGTTTTAATTTCTAATACTTCTTATTTTTATGGTCACTAGTCTCCTTCAATGGGAAGGAGACCAGCTCCAGATAGAGCTATGGTCACTAGTTTCAGAATCATGGGTATGGCGTACCGCCATTGTTGAATGAAGAAGAAATTATCAGTTGTTGTGTATATTTGTTTGTACGGTAGAGAGAGAATTGAGTTTAGAGAGAAAAAGAAGAAAACAATTTATGGTTTTAATGGTTACTGGTGGAGTGAAGGAAGAGGAAAGGGAAAAGAGAAGAAGAAGAAGAAACTAACAATATTAGTTAGGTTAAAAATTAACGGATTTTAAACGGGAAAAAGTTAAAAAGGTCACGGTTGTAATTACCGCAAAATATTAGGGGTACCATTGGAATAAAAAAAAACTTGTGGGCACCATTGAGAATAACCCATACCTCAGAGGTACCATTGATAATTTCTCTAAATTTTTTTGGTTCTGGTGATCTAGTTATTTCAAGCATGAACCACTTTCTAAAGCGAACTTATACTTCCCGAAACAACATTTTGTGGATGCCTTAACCTTTTGTTCCCATAATATATGCTTACTGTGTGAAATTCGACAATAGTGGATGGACAAGCTGGCTTACTACAGAAAATACCAACCCTCCCCTAATGTCAAATTGAAATTTGAATGCATTATCATTCTAAAGAAATATCTATCTCGAAAAATGCTACCTTTTTTTTCTTGTTGAGTTTTCAAACGTCGCTTGTAAGCAACCTTGGCTTGTTTGAATTCAGTAGCAGCCAGACCTCGTTTCTGCTTGGGTAAAGCTGCAGCAGCACTTTGGCTTAGATGGTTAGCTGCCGAAACAGCACTTTGCGTCTGCATTCTAGCACACAACTTCAAGTCATAATCCAAAAAACTTCACATTTACAGGGACAATAAGCAAAGCTTGTCAATCATAGTCTGAAAGATAAAATCATTAATCCACAATGCATATCGTGGTTTTTCACTCATTCATAATATCATGATAACAAAAGGCTTCAGCTTCAGCATTCAATTTGCATTAGAAGTTCAAACCGAGCAAATGAAGGATACCATTGACCCAGGGGCGGAGCAAAGATTTTGGATGCCCTATTTAATTTTCCGATGTCTTTTCAAAATGGGGTCATCATTATATCAAAAGATAAAAAAAATTCCAATTCAAGACAAAATATATTATAACATTATTCTAAAATTACTTCAAACATAAAAAAAAGTTTTGCTCAAAACCGAGTATGGATAGCTCCATTTGATATTTTAGGCCCCTTATTTCTAGGGCCCTAAGCGGTCAGCTACCTCAGAAGCGGCACTGCATTGCCCTAATACTCAAATCTCACAAGAAATTTAGCTCATCCAAAAGAACAAAAGCAACAAATTCATATGAACCTCACTCATGAAGTGCTTCACATCTATCCATCAATCTATGAACCTCCCAATCAAAAAACAGCACGAAAAAATCCTGAAATTGGCTTCTAAAATCAGTTCTATTAAAGAATGTAACTGTATATTCCACAAGTAATCAAGCATCATACATCCAATGAAGCTCTATATCTATAATTCCCCTCAACCTCCCCCAAAAATCCAACCTTCAAGTTTCTCAATAAGCCTAATGGCACAACATAATGCCTTAAAGGCTTAAACCCACATCATCAAGCAAATTAAATCATATGCTTCAAAGTTCAAAATCAATCAAAACAGTTCAATTCTCTGACAAACCCTGTTGGTCCAAAAAAAAAACAACATTCACACAATCAATCAAACCTTCCTAAAGATCCAAAATTCAAAATTACCCCAAAATACATTGCCATAAACCCACAACACCTAGACCATCGTAACCTTCAAAGTAATCAAAACAGTTCAATTCTCAAATAACCCTATTTGCAAAAAACATGATAAAACACATAAACAATCAATCAAAGCTTATACTACTCACGGAAAAATTCCACATATAAGCGAATCAAAACCAAAGCTACCATAAAAGTAAGCTATAAGTGAAGATTAATAAATGAATTACTGAGGAAGAAGGCGAAAAGCAGCAATAGTATCTTCAAAAAGAAGAGATTGAAGGGGTTTGGGTGATTTAGAAAAACCCAAACGAAGAATAACTCCAAGCTCGTTACAAACCAATGGATAACGGTCAGAGAGAGATAATGATTCTCGCAATTTTAGATGTTGGTATCTTTCTAATGCTTCATCCGACATTTTGCTTTTGCAATTTGAATTTAGTTTTTAGGAAAAAAAAAAACTAAAGATCAAAACTTTATCAGTTGGAAGATAAAATTAGGGTTAATAACTACTTCAGTTCGTAAATTTAACAGACTGAAGTCGTGGAATGGTGGCCATTCTCGTTTATGGCGGTGGATGCTTTAATGGCGGTTATAGCCTGGTTTCCAATTTTCCCCAATTCCGACCAAAGAAAACAAATACTCCTAGGCAAAGTTCGGGAAAGACCGAAAGAGACAATTAAGAAAACAAAGGAGGAATTTAGAAAGTGGTAAGCACAAATTATTGTCGGCGGTCTCTTTGAATGAGCATTTCTGATTGAGTTGGCTCATTAAGAAAATATAGAGTAAATGTAGGCAATAAGCTTTAATAGATTGGGCTGAGAGATGTCTCTTAGAAAGACGATCTCTCAGAAGACTACATAAAATGTAAATATTGGAGTTTGCCAAAACATTAGGCGTTGGGAGAGACCTTTCACATTGAGACAAATTGCCTAATCCGCTCAATTACAATTTCTTGCAATAAACAATAATAAATGATCTATTTAAAGTCATAATTAATGTTTTTAAATGAAAAATAATTTTAATTTTAAATTCTAATAATTATTTAATTTATCATGCATTTCACTAAAACGAAAGTAAAATTATAGATGTCATCATATCATAAATTCTGACATTTGAAACAAAATAATTGGACTGAAATATTCTTAATGTGCTTACTGTATAATTGAATTACAAAATTGCATTGATTGCCTTAATATTTAAATTTCCAAAATTTACCGACTTTATTGTTCAATTGCAAAATTGAATTGATTCTTTTAATATTCTGATTTTCAAAATTATACACGATTATCTTATTGTTGCCCCCATGAAAACATTATTTTAATATTCTGATTTCAAAAAATATACTTATTGACTCAAAATAGATCATTTTAATATTCATAATCCCTTAAAATTATGCATGATTTTCTACTTTTCATATATACAGTTTCATGAAAACAACATTTTAATATTCTGATTTCAAAAAAACAATCAGTGACTCAAAAGAGATCATTTTAATAATTAGAGTCCCTTAAAATTGTACACTATTTTGTAATTTCCTTAAATACTGCCCCATGAAAGCTGCATATTATTTTTTTTTTTTTGATAGAACATATTATTATTTTGATTACCTTAAATTTTGCGCCATAATTCCTCACAATATAGCATTTTAATATTCTGAATGATGCGAAGTTTCAGGTAATAAGTGTAGTTAATTATAACAACATACTCTCAATTGTCATTGTAAAAACATTATATTGAAAGCTTATGTTTCTCACCCAACTTATATTTATTTTGGGAATAATTTTTCTATCCACTTTTTGAAGGAGTTTTTTTAATAAAAGCTTTTTTTTCAAATTTTGAAATTGTTTCATGCTAGTTTCTATCAGGTGCTCTCTTAAAAGACAATCTTTTATAAAGACGACTCTCACAAGCCTAACCCAAATTTAATTTATGTTAATTTAAAAAAAAAACTATTGCTAAAATCAAATAACAAACGTGCGCATGTGAAGTGGAATGTGAAAACTCATTTAATAGTTTTGGGGTTATAACAACTTTATTTGGGATTATAATATTATATATTTGGTGTTATAACAGCATAAAATTGGGATTATAACATAATTTATTTGGGGTTATAATATAATATATTTGAAGTTATATATATATATATATATGTGTGTGAGTATGTGTGTGTGTGTGTGTGTGTGTATATATATATATATATATATATATATAAATATATATATATATATATATATATATATATATATATATATATATATATATATATATAATGTATATGTATGCATATATATATATATATGATGTATATATATGTATGTATATATATATTATGTATATATATATATATATATATATATATATATATATATATATATATATATATATATATATATATATATATATTATGATGTATGTAGTATGTATGTATGTATATGTATGTATGTATGTATGTATGTATGTAGATGTTGTTGATGGTATGTATGTATGAGCAGATATGCATGCTGCGATGCTAGTACGTCGCGCATAGCGTGCTGCATGACGTGCTATACGCGATGCGTATGTATATGTAGTATGTATGTATATGTATGTGTATGATGTATGTTGTGTATGATGTAATATAGTATATATATATAGCATATATATAATATACATATATATATATATAGTATATATATATATATATATATATATATATAAAGTATATATATATATATATATATAGAGTATATATACTATATATATATATATATATATATACATATATATATATATGATATATACATATTATATATATCATATATATATATATATACATATATATATATACATATATATATATATATATATATATATATATATATATAACCAGACACAACCATATATACCAATATAAAATTTATAAATAATTAAAACAAACCATATATACTCAACTATATAATGTTATAACTTATAACCCTAAACACTGATCATTAGATACCCAACAAATACTATAACACCCAAACACATAATTTTATAACCCAAACACAACCTATTATATACTCAACTATGAAATGTCATAGCCCCAAACACAAATCATTATATACCTAACTATACGCGCGTGTTTTGAAATTTAATTAATTTTTCTTTTTTAAGATTCAAAATTGGGCCGCCCCAACTTGAGACGTCTTTACAAAAAAAACGGTCTCAAGTAAGAATCTGTAATTTTATATGGGCCTGTTATTTTTATTGGGCTCATTATCTTGTTGAGCAATGTTTTCCACTCATTTCTTCTTATTTATGTTATCATAAAATTTTGTATTATGGAGTAATCATTCATAAATTGGTCAAATAATCCGCGGCCTAGGTTTTTTCAATTTTTTTGATCCTTTTGTACCAAATTTAAGAATAAAAAGATCAAAGTTAAGACCTAAAAGACCAAATCTAAATATTCAAAAAAAAAGGCCAAATCTAATACTTAAAAGACCAATTTTAACACTTCAGTTTCAGTCGATATGGTTTTAATTCTTAAATTTGGTGTTGTAATTTTTTTTTTAAATATCGTATACAAAGAGTTTAAAAGACCAATTCCAAGGATACATAAGATTTACCCTTTTAAGTCTCAAATTTAGATAGAAAAAATTATACATAAAAACATTAAAAATATCACAAATTCTTGTTATAGACCGTCTATGCTAGGGTAAATATGGGTCAGCTCATTTGTTAAATGAGTAACTGAATAGTCATGTCAGCCATTAGGCTGGGCTATTAAGAGAGTCGTCTATGCCATAGATAATCTCTCAGGAGACCTTTTATAAAAATATAAATATATTACAGGCTGGGCCTTTGTTAAAAGGTTTATGTTTGGAATTGACAATATAATTATTGAAGTTGGCATTTTACATCTTGTAATGGGCTTTTAAGGTTTAAAAATTTATTGGGATATGCTAGTGGAAGTTGCACATGTACAATAGTTGAACAGGAAAATCACTATTTGCGATTTGGCTTGCTTTGTCTTATCTTGTTATTTATCTTTTTTAATAATTTGTACCGGGTCTATTTTTTATTTGAGCTCATTAAGAAGCCAAAGGTCTTACGTGAGGGTTGTGGGGACACGGGAAAAAAATAGGGGGCATGGCATCCTAGTGGTGTATGCTAAGATGACTATGGTGGCGCCGTTGGCCGGGAATGAGGAGGGGTTGACTGTGGTGGTGCCCTTAATGGTAGTTGTTGTGCATGCCTTTTTTCGATTTATTTTTATTTTGTACCGGGTCTATTTTATTTTTTAGTAGAACCACTCTTACCAGAGATCTTTTTTCGATTTATTTTGAGGAGAGGGAAAGACTTAAAGCCCTTTTGAAAAGTCTGCCTGGTCGTATATGTTTGACAACTGATAATTGGAAGTCAAAGCATTCTTGGCAAAATTATATTTGTATTACGGCGCATTTTGTTGACCATAATTGAAGTTGCATAAGAGAATTTTGAGGTTTAGATCATTATCTCCTCCATACACAGGAGAAAGCATTTCTGAGGAGATTTTGATGTTTTTATGTCAATGGAATATAGATAGTAAAGTTCTAAGTGTGAGTGTTGATAATGCCACGTATAACGATGCAATGATGAATCGTCTTAAAATTCGCCTTAATTCAAGAGGGATGTTGGTAAGTAATGGTAAATTCTTGCATATTAGATGTTGTGCACACATTGTTAATTTGATTGTTCAGACTGGTTTAAAATCAATTCAGAACATCTTGGAGAAAATTAGGAGTTTGTTGAAAATGATTTTGAAATCTACTAGCAAGAGTAAGGAGTTCTATGAGCTAGCACAAAGAAATCTTCACTTAGATGATAAAAGAAAAATTAATCTAGACATGAAAATTCGTTGGAATTCGACTTATAAGATGATTGATGATGCGTTGTACTTCAAAGAAGTTTTTGTAATATTGGGATCAAGGAGTGCATACGCCTCTTTTGTGCCTTCAGACAATGAGTGGGAAGATTTGATTGTGATTCATAAATTTTTAAGGCTTTTTTATGATGTGACGTGCATGTTTTCGACTGTTAAAACTCCAACTGCAAATTTGTATTTTAAAGGTGCTTGGTTAATTCATCGTCACTTATCAATAGCACGTGAGGGACAACATGTAGCTTTGAGGACTATGGCGGTGGATATGTCTGGAATGTTTAATAAATATTGGTCAGAGTATAATATTTACCTATCTTGTGCGACTATATTAGATCCTAGATTCAAAGTCAAATTTGTGGAGTATTGTTTAGTGAATCATTTTGGAGAAAATAAGGGTTTGGAACTGGTTGCTAATGTTTTGGCTACTTTGAAGTCTTTGTTTGATGAATACAAGCTTCAATTTTCAACATCCCCGATTGTTGTTGCTTCTCCCCCTCCAAGTTCTGGATTATCTCATGATGAATTACTTGGTGATTTTGATAGCTACACTCCTAGAATTTTAAGCACACAATCGAAACTGTCACAACTTGAGTCGTATTTGGCCGAGGCCCCACTTGGACATAATATTGAGTTGGATGTTTTAGGGTATTGGCAACAAAGTATTACAAAGTATCCGGATCTTGCATTATTAGCTAGAGATTTGCTTACAATTCCAGTTAGTACCGTAGCTTCGGAGTCGGCTTTTAGTATTGGTGGAAAGATCATCTCGCCTATCCGTAGCTCTCTAAAGCCCAAAACAGTGCAAGCTTTGGTATCTGTGCAAGATTGGCGTCGTGATGAGTTTGATAATCCTCTTGATTTGGAGTGAGATGCCAAATTATGTAATGAGACAAGTGACGAGGAAGTGTTCGACTTGGATGATAATACTTGCGTATTTGACTAGACTAAATTATGCGATGTATTTTAGATATTTTATTGAACTATAGGCTATGAATAATTTGTAATAGTAATAGTAATACTTGGAAGCACATGGGCTTTCTTTTTTGAAGCATTGTGTACATTGCTTAAAATAGGCTATGAATATTCTGTACTTGGAAGCATTCGGTACATTGCGCATATATCTAAGTATGCTTATATAGATCAGAATTTGATTAACATTAAGATATTTTATATACATATTCTTAGTATGCTTATATAGATCAAAGTTAGATATTCTTAGTATGCTTATATAGATCAAAATTAAAAATGGGCCGGGCCGGATTGGGCTGGATTTTAAAGCCCGGCCCATTTTCAGCCCGTTTTTATTTTTGCAAGGCCCGGCCCGGCCCAACCCATTTTTGTTTTAGCCCGGCCCGGCCCGTATCCGGCCCATTGAACACCTCTAGTTGTGACAAACTATTCTAGTAGCCGTAGGAGTAGCCGAGTAGGTCTAGGAGGGAAGAAGTTTTATATTTTTGTTATTTGATGTGTTATTTATTTAAAATAAAATGCAATAACAAATAAAAAAGTGACACATTATATGGTAAAATCCCAACTCCCAAGGTTACCAATTTAAGATGTTATTGTTCATATAGACCTTTGGAAAGGTGAAATTTTTTGAAAAAAAATAAGTTAAAGGTGAGATTTTTTTTTTTAAAACAGAATCATCCAAAAGTGACAATTTCAAAAGTAAATTTTTCTATATTTAATGCCACTAATCTTTATTACCACTTAATTTTCAACTATAGTTTCAGTAATCACGCACATGTAAGCACAATTAACTATTTGAAATGTTTTGAAAAGAGTTATAAAAAATCTTTCACAATTATTTAAACAAAAACTTTGTAAATTATGATTAACATATTGTTGAATTTGATTTATCATAATTTTATAATGTTTTTCAAAAGGCTTTTCACTAAAACTTAAAATACATCAATCTCTATCAATTTATCTCCTACTATACTAATATGTTGTAGGTTGTACAAAACATACAAAATTAATTTTTTTCAAGTCTGTTTGTCAAATGACCGTTAGCTGACATTGTTGGTTAGTGTGACCAGATGGAAATATTGACTAATAAGCCAACTATACTATGAAAGTCTTTGGTAAAAGCCAAAAGGCAATAAAAAACTATAATGAGTAGTTTTTTTGGTTTTGTTTTAAAAAATAATTTTTAAGCCGACATAAAAGTTATTTATCAAACAGGTTTCTTGATATTTGACTATCCATAAAACTAAAAGCATAGTATGATCAGACTTTGATCACTGTTCATAATCAACATGTGTACCTACATAATTACGATCTTCTGTCTTTACTGTGTTACTATGAGACCTGTTAGAGCCGGCCCTAGATATTTGGGGGTCTTAGGCGAAATAGCATATTAGGACCCTTTTCCTTTACAATTTATAAGCTATATAGACCTTTTACGACTAGTAATTTTACTTTTTTGACATAGGGCCCTGAGCGACAGCCTTTCTTGCGCACCCTTAGGGCCGGCCCCGAAACTTCCTATTACTATGAGACCCGTATTTCTCACGGTTCATTGAATGTGGCACTTCTGATCACTCGTAATAAATCATAATCCACCCCATACCTACATACTTACAATCTTTTATCTTTACTTAGTTATTTTTAAGTTGACCTTTTGTATTGTTTAAATCCAATCTGATCTACATGTAGTACTTGACGTACATCTTGTTAGGTGGATTAGAGTATTTATGACGTTATATATTATCATCAATCTAATATTTCGTTCAAAAATAAAATTTATGATAAGAGCTATGGTTAATTTTACCTTTAAATATTAAGAGTCCTGCGGTTGTATGTGTTAACATTATATTATTGTAATAGTGCATTTTATAAAAGAAAAAATCTTTTTGGTTTCTTTTAACGGTGGCTCTTAATTGCTGTTTAATTTCACAGTTAAAAGTTGATGTTACATACGCATTATATATATATATATATATATATATATATATATATATATATATATATATATATATATATATATATATATATATATATATATATATATATATATATATATTTTAAAAAAATTTAAATAATTAATTTTTGGTTTTTTACCTAGTAATATTTTGCACCTTAATTACTAGTATTATATGCGGAAAATTGTTTTATCCAGGGGACATTCGGTTATTACAATATTTTAACAAAAATCTTAAATAGTAATATTGCAATTATGTTTTAAAAAGAGCAACATAATCCATGACTTGGCTAAATTTCGATAACATTATTCTTGTTACGTTGCAATTATATTTACAATATCATACATAATATAAATAGATCAAGTATATTATACGCCACCAACAATTTAACACAATATGGCTTTCGAAACAGTGCATCATTAATGAGGCTACAACTTATGATCATACACATTACAACAATGAAGGACGAAGTCAAGAATGGACCAAATTGTTTTAGGTGAAAGCAACATATATAAGATGGGAAGTTGGAAACGTATGTATGTGAATAAAGATTTATTGATAATAGAAGTATATGGACCATGCACATTTGATATTGAAGGCCATTAATTTGATGGAAACGTAAGATACGAGTACATTGCATTTATGCCATAGATTATAGAGGACCCTGGACCATATACACTTATCTCACAATCTGGAAATTTGTACACATCGTCATTAAACTTAATTTTGAATCTTTTCAGTACAAAAGATGATCTAGACTTGATTTGTGGCAAAAGATGCTACGTTTTTATTTGTTATTATATTCTTTTTTTCATAAGTGAAAATTTTACTTAGTTCATGCGGTTATGAATCTTTTCATTTTTGGACATCTTTTTAGATAATAATAACATTATGTAGCTAACAGATTTTATTGTAGGACATTTAGAGTGACATAGGACATTTCCCGTGTACTATATATATTTACGGTGGAACAAGTAAGTATTTCAACTTAAGGTCCAAATTGCATTGAACATAAACCAAGTACTTAACGAACAGAACAAAATCGAAGCTCAAAAGAACTTTTCTCGTTCGAGCAATCACTTTACTCATTCAAGCATAATGTGGTCGTTCGAACACTTTTAGGCCTCGTTCAAGCAAAATGACTGTTCAGAATTAGAAAAGTACTGGAAGTTATTTTGGCATTTGCTTGTTTGACCATTATATGTGCTCATCCGAGCATCCTTAATTATACAGTCACGTGTGTTTATGGTATCTATTTATAGGAGTATTAGTTTTTGGAAGTTACATTTCAATGTGTTTATTAATCATATTGATTGATATATTAGCAGGGGCGGAACCAGAAAAATAAACAAGGGGTGTCGATAATTAAAAGCAATGCAATCTAGAACATTAAAAATTACATTCAACAACGATTAAGTACAGCAATTGCACAGCCGAGTTTTTATTTTTTGAATATGGCGTTTAATGTCTTGAAAAATTTTAAACTATGATTAATTACAATTTCTATATAAATAAACAAATAAAAACCCAAATTTTTTTTAATCCCTAATTTTTAAAAGCCCTAATTATCTAATTTTTTAAAAACCCAAATTTACCTGGGTTAAAAAATTTACGTAAAAACTAAGGGAATTGGTATATCATAATCTTGAAATTCATTTGCCCAAAGGTTTGAAATAATTTTTCAATCAAGTATATATCATGATCATGTTTGATGAGTTACGCAAACCGAGCAAGAAAACACTAAATGTTTGAGATTCAATTACACACAGAACAAATAAAATAGAAAAGTAAATGGAAAAAAAACCAGTGAATGAAACAAGGAATAGAATGTGGAGTAAAAAGGAAAAACAAAAGAGTTAATGGGGTTAGAACCATTGACCTCTTGGTAAAAAAGTGTATTACTCTACCAAATGAGCCAGCACAAAATTTGTAATTGTATATTGGTTTTATTAAAATTTTTAAGGGATGTCAATTTGACTACACTTACACCCCCTTATTCCGCCCCTGTATATTAGCTATATCACTATAACAAAATTTGCTTTTAATGAGATATATTTAGCGATATTTAATTTAAATATCGCAGCTATTTTAAATTTTTTAGTGTACATAGAAGATTTGATAACATTTATTAGATCTTTTATCAGCATATTAAAAAGTCACACTAAAACTTTTAGCGACATAGTATCTAGTGATATTTCTCACAAATGCCACTATAGACTATAGTGATAATTACATATGTCACTAAAGACTAAATAAAGTGTCGTCAAATCACTTTATAGTGGAACTCAAAATAAAAACCAAAAAATATTACACTAAAAATATGAATCAGTGACATTTTTTTAATGCCACTAAATCTAATATCGCAAAAGGTTAATTTTGTTGTAGTGTATTGAGAATTACATCTTACATATACCGTTGTGAAAATATTATAATAGAAAAGTTTCCATACACTATCAAGATTACAAGCTATGTGTTGTAATTAACTAATTAAGTAACATCATTGTTGCATGCAAAGTTAAGTGTTGTAATTTATATAAAGTGTTCTTCAACTTGGTGTTTTTCAACTTGGTGATCATACAACAAGGAGTTTATTGTCATTCATACATTGAAATGCAAAGTTATGTGTTTTAATTTATATTTTTTATTTCGTTATATTTCTAATAATCATTTGAGATAAATTATTTAATCATAGAAAGTGTTATGGATCTCAATTCCAACTTTATCAAGTTGGAAAACCTTATAGGCGATTTTATTATTTTTTTTGAGCATTTAGCTTCCAAATGGCGACGGAATAAGTAGACGCTATTTTATGGAGTATTTTTTTGTAGTGAGGTGTGAAATTTCGTAAATGTCAAAAAGATATACATATTTGGATGATAAACCTATAAATAATAATACCTTCTATTCAACGCATTAGTCCTATTTTATTTTTTACGCTTGTCGAGACAACGCATTGTTCTTGTTTTCATACAAATTTTGTAGACAAAAATAAAAGACAAACGAAATGTAACAATTCAACTTTGGGTACTAAAAGAGTAAAAGCTGGAATTTTGTGACAAACAGCTATATAGGAAAACATAGGCATGCACTTCTTACATGATACTCCTTTAAGGATTTATATATTTATTTCCACAGAAAATGACCTTTATTATTTTGGTATTATCCATTTTCAACTGGAACATACAAATAGGCATGTATGCGTCATTAGGGTCGTTTTTTAATACAGAGCTTTTTATTATTATTGTGTATAAATTAGAATATGTATTTTATTCTAGTTTTTATTATGGAGTATAAATTAGAATATATATTTTATTTTATTTATTATCAATAGTATTAAGTTGTGAGTTGAGTTATCTAATTAAGAAAATTATTTATAATAATTAAAAGCTTTTCTTGTAATTGAGGGCTCTTCTACATTCGCATTGAGCTCTCGTGTTAGAAACTTAACAAAATAGCAATTGTAATTATGTGATAGCTGTTCTATTTTTGTTAGAATTATCAACAAATTACAGTTATTTAGTTTTGGTCATTTATAAATTATAGCCATTATAAATCAAAAAAATACATTTATTATAACCATATCACTTAACTTTGATAACTGACTATATAATTTTGACTCTTATCAATCATCTTTAACGCTCTACTCTTGACTATACTCCTTCAACCCAAGTTAACATATCTTTTAACTATTTTCAATTTTAATTTGGACTATTTTTTAGATAGAATTTAGAAAATCTGTCTGGGTTACTCAAAAAAGGTGGAGAAGAAGTAGTTCACTCATAAACCCAAAGAAGGTTCACTACTAAAACTAATTGGTGATAGTAGGAGTTACGTATTGAGTTTATAAAGTGATGCATACTCTTCTTCCATTAACCATCCTCTCTAAACCGATCATTATTGAAAGTATGTTTATTCTAAAAATGTTCTAAATCCGACTTTATAAAATAAAGCGCTAATATTTGGTAAATAAATTGTAAAATTAATTTTGATATTATTATTAAGGACATCATCATCAATTCAGATTTTGTTGCAACATATTTTTCTTGATTAAGCTCGACAACTCAAGAACAAATAATATAGGAAAAATTGATATTAATAATCTAACTTTTCATCATTTTCTAATATAGGAAAAATTTTCTAATAGTCTAATCTTTGTCATATATTTGCCCACAACATAACAAAATAGTAATAATAGGTACAAATAGAGTATGCTGTCAGCAAACTAAAACAAAGGTTGGATCATTCATAGCGAACTAAGGACAAATGTTAGATTATTAAAATATAATCTAAAAATAGGATTATTCATAACCGACGAGCAAAATGTTAAATTATTAATGTCATTTTTTCTTCAACAAAACTATTTTCCTAAGAAAGTCAAAACCATTGATGGAGACTTTGATATGGATGGAGCAAGTCTGACTTTGATATGGATGGAGCAAGTCTGCAAATTGCATGCCGAGTTGGTAGCTGGTACGGTGTGTTATGCGTTGTTTCTTATGACTTGTGAGCAGAGATGTTCAATGGGGCGGGTCGGGTTAATAATGGAGCGGGTCATTAGCGGGCCTTGGTGTAAAGGGTCAGGTCGGGCCGGGTCAGATAATTATAAGTATTAATTGAGGAAAAAAAATTACCACTTTTTTTGTATTTTTAAATGATATTATTATATATATAAGTGGGTCGATCCATCGGGCCATAAAGTATAATAAAAAAATTATTTTATGAACTTTTCAAAAAAGGGTCAAATTGGGTCGGATTTAAATGGGCTTGACCCACCCCGGTACGTTTAACATTTGACATGACCCGCCCCGCCCCGTCCCATTTAAATTTTGACCCGACCCGTTGAACACCTCTACTTGTGAGTTGTGACCCATACTATTTTTGTTTCACAAAAATTTGGGTGAGACCGTCTTACTTGTGAGACGCGTCTTATTGAACCGACCTAATTACGTATATTTTTCTACTAATTTTACAAATTATTAAAATGTCAATTTTAATAGTTAAAAGACCAATTTGAAGACTTAGAAAAACAATTTCAAGGATTTACAATTGACATTTTAAATCATGGAATTTCACAATTTCAAGACTTAAAAGTGCCAATTCAATACTTAAAAAACCAATTTTAAGACTTAAAAAACCAATTGTTAGACTTAAAATTCTTCTTTCAACTTTAAAGTAGGATGACTCAAACATTAATGTTGATATCAAAACTTTGAAATAGACTTTTTAAGTCTTAAAATTGGATTTTTAAGTCTAGAAATTGTCCTTTTGAGTCTTAAAATTAGTATGTCAGAATATTCTAAAGATTATTATTGGGTCTGGGCTGGTTGCACGGATAAGGCTTTCACATGAGACTTTCTGTTTTCGTTTATATGTGATCCAACTCAAATTTTATCACTTATATTAAAAAATATCAGAAACAATGTTAGAACATAATCTTACTTTTCATTTATTCATTTAAAAAAAATTACGTTTTAATTATTTTCTAATAATTAAATGTTTGTTATTATATATTTGCTTTCAGCATACCTGACAGAAAAGGAATAGAATTGGCTTGTGGTGGTTGCGTTGAGAGTGTGGTGGTTTAGGTCACTAATTAGGAGCTAATGCATGTCAAATATTAAAATATTAAAATAACATCTAATAGTCAGATTATTTATAGTGAATGCATGAAAAGATTAGATCATTTTCAAAAAAAAAAAAAAAATCAAAAAATAGTTATATAAACTTGTTTTTGATATACTACATATTTTTGAGTGGCTTAGAAGCAAACATAATACTACAACAACTCTCCACTTATCAAAATATCATCTCAATAATAGGCTAAGTTTAGAGTTGTATCTCAAATTATTTCCTTTGTTACATAATGCTTGCTACTCATAGTGATATTTTCCCACATAATATGTCACACTCAGTAGCAAGTATTATGAAACGGAGAAACTATGTTACTAGTCTGTCCCTAAAAGTTTGTCTATATAATTTATCATATTTGACAATTTCAATTTGCTTGTTCATATTTGAATATTTTACTACAATAAATTTAACTTTTTGCGACATTAGATTTAGTGGCAATAAATAAATGCCACTGATTCATATTTTTAGTGTAATAATTATTGGTTTTATTTTAAGTTTTTCTATTAAGTAATTTAGCATTATTTGGTCTTTAGTGACATATGTAATTGTCACTATTGTCTATATAGTGACATTTGTGAGAAATGTCACTATATCCTATGTCGCAAAAAGCTTTAGTGTCACTTTTTATTATGTTTCTAAAGGGTCATAAATGTCATTAAATCCTCTATATATATTATAAGAAATTTAAAATAGCGACATTTAAATTAAATGTCGCTAAATATATCTCATTAAAAGTAAATTATGTTGTAGTGTTTTTCATTTTAGGAAAGTATATTTTACCGAAATATCCTTAATTGATTCCTACAAAAGTCATATTTTTGTTTGCTTTTGGATTTATTAAATGATCCATCCTATTCATGAAAATTTTTGAAACTCTTCTCATATTCCTCTCCGTCTCTCTTCATTTTTTCTACATTTATTACTTTTTGGCATTTGGCTTGATAGACAAACATTAAAAGACGGAGGGAGTATAATTTTTAGTCTAATAAACTCCCCCACATGAAAGGGTCAAATTAAAGTAGTCAATTTTTAAAAAATAGACAAACATAATTGTAAACTGTCGGATTTTATTCCATAAATTAAAAAGGGTTGAAGTAGTCAATTTTTAAAAAATAGGAGGCTCAAAATTTAATTACACTAAATTATTAACGTAATATATTTATCACTTAATCAAAATTAATGTCGCCATTCTTATATTATAATCCTAATATTTTACTCTAAATTTATAACACTTCCTACTAAAGTTAGTGTGTCAGCAAATATTTTGATGACATTTAATATATTTTAAATATATAATATGATGTTGATACCTAAATGCTAAAAACCTATACTTGTCACCACTTACCCAAAGTAATTTGTAAGAGTCTTACAACCATTAGTTTTAAAATTTTTTGAAGAATGAAATTTCTATAGCCTCAACAAAGATATGTCCTTTACACTATGTTTGGATAGCAAATTAGGAGAGAAAAGAAAGGAAGGGAAGGGGAAAGAAAGGAAGGGATAAGGAGGGAAAGTGTATATTGTTTGTTTAGAAGAGAAGGGAAGGGAAAAGGAAGGAAAATGTTTTCCTTCCAAATCTTTCCTCTTTTGGAGAGATTGTCTTATTAACAAAATTTGTCCAAATTTTCCTTCCAAATCCCTCCCCTTCAAATCCCTTTCCTCCCAATTTGCTATCCAAACAAGAGATACATCCTCCCTCCTAATTCCTCCCCTTCCTTTCCCTCCATTTCCTTCAATCCAAACACACCCTTAGTGTGAATACAAAACTAGCTCTCATAATGCGTGACAAAAGTTAAGGTTATAATCATAGCCAAATCATATGTTACTCCATATATCAAACTCTTTAATTAATGTACATAGAAATATTGTCCAATATATTACAAAAGTATATAAATACTCTAATTAACCACACTTGCTAGATTTTTTATACCACAAACTTGATCTACTAGCTTGAGATTTTTACTCTCAAGGCCGAACCTTAGTTTTCAGGTGTCCAGGTAAAAAATAAAATATGAGTCCTAATATAAATATAGATTAATAAATATAAAATTTATAATCTCAAAAAAAATTACACAATAATAATTGAGTTTGATGTTATCTACTTTTTGTTTGTTAATCGTGTATTTATATTTCAATAGTTAATAAACAAGGTAATAATTTCATTAATATTACTTTGATTTGGTGGTTAAATGTATAATTTAATTACACAAAGTCGTCTCAAATTCAATACATATAAAGATAAAATTTATCTACTTTCACCCAATGGCGGACCTATTTGGTAACCATGGGTAGCCTAGGCTACCCATACTTTAAAAAAAAATTTAATACTTTTTTTTTAAAAAAATTTAATACTTTTAAAAAAAAAAATTAATGGTTCTGTTTTACTATAACTTCTGGAGACTGGAGTCCTATGGGCTACGACTGTCAGACTACTTTTTTAAAAAAATAAAAGTGACCCATCCATCACCCATTACTCCATTAGGTCATTAGTCCATTTTCCCTCCCCTTTCTCTCTCCTTCCCTAATTCCCCCATTTTCAAAGTTGTGCACTGCTGTCCAAGACCTCCAGGCCGCCGTCCACCACCACCAATCACCGCAGACTCCACCGCCACAGAGCAGTCCAGGCTGCCGTCCACCGCCATAGGTCGTCGACGAACTCCAGGCGTGAGGTACTGAGGTTGGTGAATCACGAAAGATGACAATATTGTAATTTGTAACTTGTAATTTAGAGCCATGATAGTGTTTTGGAATGCTCATTTTATAAACAAAAGTGTCAGCCGTAATTTATTTCAACACGTTGATGAATCACGAATGATGCTACCCATGCATTTGAATCCTGGGTCCAACTATGCTTTCACCAAATACAAGTACATGTTTAAAAGCTTTTTATGACATTTAAACGTTTTTATTTATTTAAGAAATTGATTCATTGATTACTGTGTTGACCTTAACAAAACAACAAAATTGATAATATAGAATTGCACGCCCAATTGTGTACAATTGCTTGAAATTTAATAAAATTGTACTGTTGCCGATGCAATGGATTTATTATGTGATTAATAGCAGATTAGCAATTAAATGTAGAAAAAGACTAAATTTATGCGGCAAGCAGAGTAGCAGCCCTAGTCAAATGGATGTCCTTTGACCAACCACCTGTTTCTGATTGAATTGCTGCTTGAGTTTAGGATGATTTCATTTGTTCCCATATGTTATAAACAATTTAAGTCAATAGTGATGATCTATAAATAAATAGGTCTCCGTTTTGAAATACTCGCTACATTTTTATTATTATTGATAATATTTATCCTTCAAGTTTATCTTATATATTACGGCTAATGTGTAAGAAAAAAATATAGTCAAGTAGATCTTGTTTGAATCGTCTAATCGTATATTTTCATAATGTTAATTTTGTATAATTTTTAGATGTGTATAATTCAATATATAAATGATCAAAATAATGCATTGAATTGCGTAAAAAGTCAAATATAACAAGTAGATAATGGAACGGAGGAAGTATAAAACACAAAAGAAAAGGTAATAAATAACTCGAATAAGAAAATAAAATAAAGTTATTAAAAATATAGACCTATTTATATCTTACAATTATGTGTGATTGATCAGATTTATAAATCACAATTATTTACCTAATGGTACAATTAATGGGGATACTTGATTGAATTTTTTGGGTGAATGTATCTCAAAATGATAAATTATCTTTTATCTTTTATCATATAAAATTTTTCTACTACTACCTGTAACATATTTGGAATTTAAAATCACCGGTAAAACCTATATACAATAGAACTATTGAGAGTTGTGTTTTGAGAACGAATATTTAATGTTAAATTATAGATTTCAGTTTTATTGTTACAAATCAAAAATTTAAGAATTACAAGATCCATGAATTCAATTTAAAATTCTTAATTTAACTAATTTTTAAACAATAGTGAAATTTACATTGAAAAAAACAATAGTAGAATTGACTTAAATAATTCATTTAATTATCAAACATTTTGGTCAAATTTAGATTTTCAAATGAAATTATCATTATTAAACATAGCATAAGAAAATTTGGCGAAAAATTTGCAAGTTTTGTTTACAGGAAAATTTACCTAGAATAATCTAACTTATTCGTGATTTTCATATAATAATCCCACCTATTGATTAACCATGAATAATTCCAACTTTAACGGTCCGTTTGGTTAGTAATACTAAATGGTGGTAATGAGAATGATTTATAGTGTAAAATTTCATCAAAAGTTTCATATTATTCCTATGGTAATGAAATTTTGATCACAAAAAATTTTTTTGTTCACAAATTTTCATTACCACCTAATACCACCTTTTCCAATGGTAATACATTGAAATGAAGAAAATGAGATGATTGAAATTGGACAAGCATGACCATCATCACTACAAAAACATTTAGCTTAGGCGACGTAAGGAAAATCTGACTGGGGAGATTAGGCGACGCAATAGGCGACTAAAATCCCTCTTCCAAGCTGGCGACCAAAAGTCTTTGTCGCCTGTTTTGTCGCCTGCATATTCTTTGTCGCCTATTGCGTCGCCTAACACTTTAGCGGGAAAAAAATGCACAGTTTTATTTTCAAATTTAGATAGTAGTCGCATAAATAGTCGCATACGTTTTGTGTTTTGCCTATATAACCAGGTAAATGTTAGTGTTTGATACGATAAACGCAAAAAAATCAAACACATTTCGTAGTATTTGATTGTGAACGAACGGAAAAGATACTCGGTTTTGTGGGAAGGTATATATTTCTGACATTGTAAATTTTTTTTTTAAATTGTACATGTATGATTATTATTATTATATGTAATTATGCATGAAAATAAATCAATTGTGGTGTTGATAATTTATTTTATTTAATTTATGCATGTTTGATATTTGATTTTTGTATGTTTTTTATTTGATTTATTTGTGTAAATTACTCTTAATTTTTTGAAATATGTTTTTATATTCGTATATTGATTAAATGTAATAGTATTAGATTAATTTAATATTTTGTTTAATTCTGTACCATTATTTGATGTATCAATTTGGTTTGTTCATGTGTTATTTTTGTTTATCATAAAATTTAGTTTTTTATACTTATAAGCTTAAGTGCGTTTTAAAATTTAATATAGGTGTACACGATGACGGATGACGGTAGCTATTATTTGTACAATAGAAACTGAATGTACGAAAGAGAATTTGATGACGGGTCCTTTAATATAGATTTCATTAGGGGATTAGAAGAATTTATTAAATTTGCATTGTCGAAGAGTCATTCATCAAAAATTAGATGTCCATGTGCGAGATGCAAAAAGGTTGTGTTTAAAAATCCAAATGATGTGAGGGAGCATTTGCTAAGGAGAGGTTTTGTGGAAGATTATTACGATATTGCCGGCGGTGAAGGTAGCAGCGGCAATAACGCGTTTGCTAGGCAACAGTTGCCTGAAGATGTTTTACCCCAAGAGCCGATAGCGGAGGAAAATAACTACGCTCGCATGGTGCATGATGCTGCTGCGAGTAGATTTCCGGATGCGTACGAAAACATTTTTCCCCAAAATGAATACGGTTACGTGGAGGCGCAGTCGCCTGCATACGCAATTCTCGAAGAGCCGAATCCGGAGGCTTTAAAGTTTTTTCAAATGTTCAGTGCCGCAAACACTCCACTATATGAAGGTTGCGAAAATTACTCTCAGATGTCGATTACATGTAGGATGACCAATCTAAAGACAGAACATAATTGCTCTGAGATGTTGTATGATGATATGTGCACTTTGATGCGGGAGGCTTTACCGCAACCGAACTCGATGACATCTAGTTTTTACGACACAAAGAGGCAAATAGCGGGGCTTGGCTTGCCGTCAGAGAGGATTGATTGTTGCATTAATGGGTGTATGATCTATTGGGGTCGTACTGCTAACGCCAAGCGTTGTCGTACGTGTTTGACAACAAGGTGGGTCAGAGACGACGTGGGAAATAGACGAATTTCCAGGAAACAATTTATATATCTTCGGATTGGCCCGCGCTTACAAATGTTGTATGCGTCTCGAGTGATGGCCTGTGAGATGAGATGGCACGCTGACCACCACAGCGAAGAGGGGGAAATGTGTTACCCGTCAGACTCTGAGCCCTGGAAACATTTCAACGCAACACATCCAGATTTTGCTGCCAATATTAGAAATGTGAGGCTTGGTTTGTGTACAGACGGATTCAATCCGTTTGGTTGCTCAGGAAGACAGTATTCGTCGTGGCCAGTGATCCTGAAACCGTACAGTCTCCCTCCGTGGATGTGCATGAAGACGCCATACATGTTCTTGACAGTCATTGCGCCAGGGCCTGATAATCCCAAGCAGAACATCGATATTTACCTGCAGCCTTTGTTAAAGGAGCTTAAGATGTTGTGGAGAGACGGCATCTTGACCTATGATGTGCACACGGGGGAGAACTTTTGTCTTAGAGCGGCATTGATGTGGACAATAAGTGACTTTTCGGCATATTCGATGTTATCGGGTTGGAGTACTCACGGTAAAAATGCATGTCCTTATTGCATGTCCTATTCGCACCGGCGTTGAGTTACTTGCGGAGCTTGACATGTACGGGATGAAGAGAGTGTACGAGGATGGTGCTCGCGAATATAACGACACATATGGACCGTACACTGGGGGGTGGAAAAAAAGAAGTGTGTTTTGGGACTTACCGTACTGGAAAACTAATATGATCAGACACTGTCTTGATGTGATGCACATTGAAAAGAACTTTTTCGATAACATATTTAACATAGTGATGCGTGTCGAAAAAGGAACAAAGGATCATATTGGTGCACGTAGAGACATGCAGGAGCTCGGCATCAGAAGTGCATTGCATCCGTTGGGGAACGAAATCCCAATGGCATCTTACACTCTAGATGATATAGGGATTTATGCTCTGCTTGACTGGCTGAAGACGTTAAGGTTTCCAGATGGTTATTTGTTCGACTTGGCTAGGAACATTGACATGAACAAGCATTCCATATTCGGAATGAAAAGCCACGATTGTCACGTTTTCATGCAACGCTTAATTTCGATTGCCTTTCGTGAGCTTCTCCCTGTACCTGTTTGGGAGGCTCTAACTGAGTTAAGCTTGTTTTTCAAGACAATAACTTCTCCAAGACTGAAAACGTCTGACATGATGAAATTAGAGTCGGAAATACGAGTTATACTGTGCAAATTAGAGAAGATCTTCCCCCCCTCGTTCTTTGACTGCATGGAGCATTTACCCGTCCATTTACCATACGAGGCGAGAATAGCTGGACCCGATCAATATAGGTGGATGTATCCTTTCGAACGGTATGTGCACTTCATCCAATTAATATTTATGATTTTTTAATTGTTTTGTTATTTCTTGTCAAATTAATATATTTATTTACAATTAGGTACTTACGTCATCTGAAATTGAATGTTGGAAACAAAGCCCATGTTGAAGCATCAATGTGCAATCAATATCTTACCGAAGAGGCTTCTCATTTTGTATCTCATTACTTTGAGCCAGAGGTAAGATGTAGATATAGAGACCTTCCTATGCACGACGACGGCGGTGAGAACAATGATAGATCAGGTGTCATTCCGATTTTCACTCACCCAGTCAGATTCCATGGGAGGGGTAAAACAAAATTGCTAGACGACGAAGATCTAAAAATTGCACACCGGTATGTTCTGATGAATTGTCCAGAGGTTGAACCGTATCTTAGCAGATTCATAAGTCAGCTACGTTCTGGTGTGCCTCCTTCCATGCCGCGGGACCAGTTTGATGCTTTACTCGAAGACCAATTTCCATTATTCTTCAAACATTACGTAAGTGTCTGTTGTCTTCTTTTTGATATTACTGTTCATATAGTCTAACTCTATGTTTGGTATTTACAGGCTTTTGCCGGTCATCTCGATTGTGCTCCGAACGGCCAAATACTAAAAGACATGGCACAGGGATCTTTGAAGTATGCAAAAACGTATAACATTTGTTACGTCAATGGTTATAAGTTCCACACTAACAAACACGCTACGAGAAAAGCCGCAGACAATAACGGCGTGTGCGTTAAAGCAGCCGATGACAGTGAAGACGGAGACGACTTCTATGGTCGGCTTGAAGACATTATAGAGCTTGAATATCCAGCAATGCCAATTAAGAGAGTGACTCTATTCAAATGTCACTGGTATGACCCGAATCGTCATGGACGTGGATGCGGCACACGTGTTCACGAACGCTACTAGATAGTAGACATCCACATCAATCGGTCGTAAGGAACGTATGACCCATTTGTCCTAGCTAGTCAAGCGACCCAAGTCTACTACATGGTGTATCCAAGTTTAAGATGAGATTTACGAGATTGGCGAGCTGTGTGCAAAGTCAAGCCCAAGAAATACCAAGTTAGTGTTGCTACAACCAATGAGGTAAATGACAGTGCATTCCAAGAGGAACAGCGTTTACACTTTCAGGTCTCGTATGAACAAAATGTTGACACATCGCTTCGCAATTCATTGAGTGCGATGATGAACCGGAATCGCCGACACCAAATCTCGAAGAAGATGCTGATGATGATTTAATATTGTCCTGTGATGAGCAAAACGATGATGAGGCTGAGTATTTTAGCGATGAGGGTGACTTGGATGTAAACTATTACTAGTCATTAATATTACTAGTATTGTCTAATATACTGTATCTTTTTATTGTATGTTACTCTTATTATTTTTATTGTTTGTTTCTAATCCTAGTCATTAATATTAAAATTTCTACATTACTCTCAAATAATAATTTCTTTCTTTTACATATATTTAACTTAATAATAATCATAGCATTAATTATAATAATAATAATAATAATAATAATAATAGTAATAGAAATTAATAATAAACATGATAATAATAACAGTAATAATAATAATAATAATAATAATAGTAATAATAATAATAATAATAATAATAATAATAATAATAATAATAGAAATTAATAATAAACATAATAATAATAACTATATTAATAATATATATAATAAATAATAATAATAATCATAATAACGAATAATAATAATAATAACGTATAATTATAATAATAATTATATTAATTAATAATAATTATATTAATTAATTAAAAACACGTTTTCAATAATACTAAGATTGTGTTGAGACACGTAGCCGTTTAATTAGGCGACGCAATAGGCGACTGAAATCGAGGTTATGCGACTCAAAAATGCATCGCCTATTGGGTCGCATAACTGCACAAGTACACTAAAGTACTGAACTGAAAAGACCAGACGTCGAAAAGCGAACAGTCGTATTCAATTCTAGGCGACTCAAATTGCGTCACCTATTGGGTCGCCTGACACATTTGAATTTTTAGGCGACCCAAATTTGCGTCGCCAAATGGGTCGCATAAATTTGCCTATAAATAGAGGCATCCCACACGTCATTTTCCACATCCTTTTCACTCTCTTTTCTCTTCCTAACCCTAATCTTCTCTACTCTTTTCCTTCATTTTCCACACGCCATTTTTGAAATTCAACCCTAATTTTCCCTCCCTAAGTTTCAAACTCTTTACATTTAAACTCTAATTTTGCACTTAAATCTTGTTTTGGCCAGGTTTTTTTTAGTGTTTTCCGGCTTACTTTCCGGTGGATTTATTTGGAGCCAACTGATCTTCTTGTTTTTAAGGTAATGTTGTTGTTTAATCTTTATTTAGAACTTTTTTTTGTTAATTTCTTGATAAGTTTTTGTTTCCAAATTTATCTAACTTTGTTTTTTTTAATCAAATGTGCATTGTGCTGTTATTTGGATGACTTCGACATATTTGGGGATGCTTGCTCAGCAGGTATGAATGGTCTTCATTTTTTTTGGTTTAAAAACGCATGTTTTATGCATGATTTCGACTGATTTGTTTGGGTTTTGACATTCTTGTTTTTTTTTTAAGTGTTTAATGCATGTTGTTTTATGCATGTTAGTATATCAAAAATGATTTATGCATGTTAGGGTTTTATGCATGTTAGTATATCAAAAATGAAAAAAATGAAAAAATAGTTACTGAGTTATGCATGTTAGTATTTTTTTCTGATTTTCGAAAATGTAAAAAAAGTGTTGTTTTTTTACTGATTTTCGAAAATCAGAAAATTTTAATAATTGTATTTAGTTTTTGTTTTAGGTTTTTTGTTTCGAGTTTTTTTTTGTTTCGACATTTTAGGGTTTTTTTAGGGTTTAATCATGTATGTTTAAATTTTAATTTGGACTGACTTGGACTGATTGTTTTGGAATTTGTTGAGTTAGTCTTCATGCAATCGAGTCTTTTTTAGGGTTATGTTTGAGTCTTTTTTACTGATTTTCGAAAGTTAAAAAAATATATTTGTTACTTAGTTTTTTTTTTCTTGATTTAATCAGAAAAATATTTTATTAAGTGAACTTTGTTATTATTACTTAGATATATTTGTTAAGTGAGCTTTGTTATTATTCAAGTATGATATTTAATATTTGTTACTTGTACTTTATTTTTTATTTTCGTGTATTCTTCATGTATGAATGTTAGTATAGTTTCTAATTTTTGTTACTTGAATTTTTTTGGCTTTGTGTAGTTTTATTTGACATAGCGAATATGGCTGATAACCCAAACAATAACCCAAACAACCCAAACAACCAAAACAACCCTAACAATGAATTCTTTGATTTTTTGAGTTTCGACTTGAACAATATTTCGCCTAGTGACTATGTTTTCCAACAGCCTAGTTACTATAGCACACCCACCAACCCTTCGTTGCACCAACCTTTTCAACCTGCCTATCAACAACCAAGCCCTTACCTTTTTCAACAGCCCTTTTCTAAACCCTTCACCAACCAACCCCCTTTCCAGTCCTTCCAAAGCCTGCTCAACCAACAACCCCTTTCCTCCAACAATCCAAATGCCCAAGGGGGGTCTTTTCTAATTATCAACCACTTGCCCCCTCCCAAATGGGCTATCCTGGGTCATCTTCTCCTTTTGCTGCCTCTGCTTCTCTTCCCAACCATCACCCAACGCATCCACTACCACGACACCCTAGGGATGTGGGTGCTGCCTCGCAACAACCTCATTTTGTTGTTGAGGAGGTTGATGAGGAAGCTGTTGCGGCAGACCCTCAAGAAGAAGAAGAGCCCTCTCAAGCCGAACACGATCGCCAAACGCGGCTTACGCAACCCCACATGGCTTCTTGGGACATTCCAGGGGATCGTAGGCGTTACTTCCATGGCTTCCGCTGAGCAAACAGTAAGTTATCTTTAATAACGTAAATGAATTAGTTAAAAAGTAGAGGATGCTAATTAATGTTCTTTCTTTAGATTTGATGCTGCAGCGGAAAGCAATCCAAGACAGGGCGTCTCTTCCAAAATTGGAAAGACGTTTCGACTGTCTTTAGACCCTCATGGTACTTCTTGGAAGAAGGTGCCAGAGGAGGGTAAAAAATTTTATTGGGACGAATTTAAGGTATAACGTTAACGACCCTCTTTAAATTTAGACAAAGTTAAATTCCATTTTCAAAATTGCTAATTTTTTTTTTCTTTTTTTGAATTTTCATATAAAATTAGAAATGCTATAAGTGGGATCCTCGAATTGATAGAGATGTCCACGTAGCATGGTATAAGCGATGCTCTGTTCGTTACCGAGATAGAATGAACGAACTTAGAACGAAAGAGCGAATACTTGCGTCCCAGAGGGAGAGGGAACGGGCCGAGAGGCAAAGTCAAGGCTTTGAGATCGAGGAACAGGAACCCCCTTGCCCTGACTCTGTCCCACCGGATTTCTGGAACGCCTTAAAAAGTTACTCGGACACCGCGGAGTTTAAGGCCAAAAGCTCTCGCGCGAAGAGTAACAGGCGTAAAGGGGATTCTGGTGCGCCACCTTTGCCCACCTACCGTGGTGGCCCGTATTCGGCGGCGCGTTTACGCGGAATAATAGTAAGTTAATTTACATTAATAATTTCTTTAACTTTTCAATAATTAATATTTGGTTAAGTAACTTAAGTATTTGTTTTTCGAAGGCCGAAGAATCTGGCAACGTAGAGCCTACTCCTTACAGGTTATTGTTACGAACCAAAGGAGTACGCAATGCGGATGGCCAGCGTGTCCTCATTACGGAATACGACAAAAAAATAGAAGTAAGTTCATTATTATTGACTTTTAAATTAGTTGATTATTGTATATTTTTGAATTATACATAACATTTTTCTGATTTGTGTAACAGGAGCACTATCGTAAACTCGAAGCGGAAGCAATAAGAAAGGGTGAAGAACCTGACGCCTCTCAAATTTACGTTGAGGCGATCATAGAGGTAAATAATAAAAAAAGAATTCACCCCCCCGGGTACTATGGTTTGGGGTCCGCCAACGAATACTACTACCCTAACCTTTTTGAGAACCAATTCACCCCCCGAGAGCAGCGCCAAACCCAAGAAGAAATGGCGACGCACCTCGAGACGATGAAACAAGCCATGAATGAATTTCGTATATTCATGCAAGCTTAATTAGATGAGAGGACCCCTTCTCAAGATCAAATAAGAGAAATGAATATCCATTTACAGTCTCTCGAACAAACTTGCGAGTATTTACATACCGCATTACACGGGGAAAGCAGTTTCCATGGTTCGGGAGTGGGTGGTCGCCAAAGTCGGGGTGGTGATATGGGTAGTAGCCCAGGCGGATCGGGTGGTTCCCGGGGATCATATCCTAGCCGCGGTGGTGGTAGTCGCTCAAGTCGTGGTGGTTATTATTAGTTTTTGTATTTTTAATTTATTTTTTGTACATTAGTTAATATTTATATTTAATTATTATTTTTTAATTTTAATTTTTTTGTATAGATGTAAATAATATTTTTTATTGTATATAAATTTTGATGTAAAAATTTTATATTTATTAATGTATATTTATTGTTTAATTAATATATTTTGTTTACATTAATTATTATTTATTATATTTAAAAAAAAAGAATATATTTTATTATTATTTTAATAATAATAGTAATATAATACTATTATTATTAAATAATAATAAAATATATTCTTTTTTTTTAATGCGTCAGTAATAATTATGCGACGCAATAGGGGACGTAATAAATTGTGTCGCATAGTGTCAGGCGACAAAGATTTAGGCGACGCAGATGTTTGACGCCTATTTTGTCGCCAAACGACTTATGCGACGCAATAGGCGACTAAAATGTTGCGTCACCTATTCGTTTTGTTTTTGTAGTGTCAAGGTAACTAAGAGATTTTTCAACCAAAATTACATTAGTTTTTCATTTCCGTTACCCATGTTTATTACCACCTACCAAACGGACCGTTAGTATTTGCCAAGAGTAAATTTGGGTAACCCAATGACCTGCTTTGGTAGGTAAATAACCAAAAAAGTAAACTAAAAATAATTTAAAATTAGAGAAAAACTTTGAAATTTTATATAAATAATTCTAAATAATAAAAAAAATCATAAATATTTTTGGAACATTTTTTAACATCTTTTTTGACATTTTATTATCATTTTTCTTTTCTATAACAAGAAATCCGGTCACCGGGTTTACTCTAGGAAAATATCCCTCAAAATTAAGATTATTCATGGTTAATCAATGAAAACACAAATAGGTTGGATTATATTAGGTAATTTTTCTGTGTTTATAAAGCTTACACGTTTTCAAATATATCAAACTACAAACATAATGAAAAAAACAATTTTGGTAATGGTAGGAAACAAATCTTTTTACTGATGCGGGTGATTTAGTGGTCAATAAATTTTATATTTTTGCTACGATGAACTATTGAACTTTTATGGTCGTGATACAATGCAAACTTGATTTTACTCTAGGACAAATAACACAAATAAAGCCCCGCCCAAAAATCTTATACAAATGAAAAAAAAACCATTATATATACTCAAAAAAAATTAATTCAATGAATAACTTAACATTATCATACTCACTAATACATTTGACAGCCTCTTCTACGAGGCCCCAAAACAAAAACTGTTTAACCAAAACTCCCAAAGTTCTTGCCTTTGAATTTCTCATCTTTTAATTGAGTGACCAATGGTTTGAATAAGATTTTAATGGCATTTGACCAATAAAAAACTATAGGAAAATACATGATAAATGTAAAAAATCCCAAAATTATATGTAGTTGTAATAGAGTTCAAAGGTAAAGAATTTTATTAGGTATTTATATCCACTACAACAAAACGCAAAATAAAGATCAGACAAAATGGTAATCATCTAGTCGTTATAGGTTTATACCGACTAGATGGCAACCAAAGGTGTATGGTCACCATACTGACCACCACACTAAAATGTAGCCAACTAGCTAGGCCTTATTCTCTTTAACTTATGTTTTTGTACTTAATAAATCGTACAAATTATACATCTCGTGATTTACTTTATTTTTGGCATCTTTGCCATCTTAGATTATCACTTGTTAAGTTTGGTTAAGTTTCTTTTATGTCTAAAAATAATTTGATTCCTTTATGTAATTAAAAATTTGAAAAACTGTAAGACTTGCATGTGAAATAAGATTAAAAGAGCATCATTTAAATGTGTTAAAAGAATGTATAGAAATTTTAGATTTAATACGTAGTGATCTTTATTGACTTTCATAATACTCTATCTTAAGGGAATAAATGACAGATTACTTATATTGCAATTATTCAAAGTTTTGTTAGGTATACCTTTAACGTAAAAAAAATAAAACACTTGATTTGTTTAAGTTTACAAGAATGACGTAGTTGCCAGTTGATAGTAAATTTAAGAAATTAAGAACAAATAGTGGAGGAGAACATTATCATCTAATATATTTCCGATCTATGGGTATTATAGAGGAAACCACCGCTGGCTATACACCACACTTAGTTGGTGTGGCGGAAAGGAAGATTTAAACTCTTTAAGAAATGGTTAACACTATATTATCCTACTCTAGGTTGTGTAAAGGATTTTGGGGTGTTGCAATGTTGACGGCATGTCATATTTTTAACTGAGTTCTATCTAAAACCAATAAGAAAACACTTTTTGATTTTTGATACAAATGGAAACTAAATTTAAGTTATCTTAAAGTTTGAGGTTGTAGGCTATTGTAAGATTGCACGGTAACAAAAGAAATAAACTTAATGAACAAGAAATTGTATGCATATTTATAGGTTATGCTAATAGAACAAAATTCATATATGTAACATTCGATAATAGAGTCTAGAGATGAAACTTTATTTTGAAAATAGAATTTCATCAAATGGTAGATAAAAAATCTATGAATAAGTACCAATGAAGAAGTTGATATTAATCAACAAGAAAATTCATTCTCAAAAACTCGATGAACAAGGAAATTTTTAATTTACGAAGTAAAAGACAATGAAAATTTATAAACTCGCTTTGTTTAGTCGTTGTTCCATAATATACAATAACACATAATCATTTTCTTCTACACACTTTGTAGTAAGTGTGACAATGTGATTGTTTATATTTCATTGTCAATTTCATCTTTAATTCCCAATTTCATTTTCATAGTGTTCTACGACTTGGTGATCATGCAATAAATAGTTCTGTTGCCATACACAAAAAAATACAAATTTATAGTTTATAATTTGAATAGTATAATAATATTATATTTCTAATAAATTCATGACACATTGGCAAGGATGTCAAAAACAAAGAGTTAAGTCATGTCCACCATTTTGGTAACCAATTCAATATTGGAGCTATATTTGTAAGCTAATCAAGTACTCATTAAGTCTTTAACTAGCTTTCACTTGTGAAAAAAAGTCTCTTAATAACTTTTAAGATTTGACGCATCCCTCGGTGGACCTCGCACTTAGCACATTTTTTTCCACTAACGTATAGAAACTTCCATGTTCCATCACTTTATTTTTCCTAAAAAAATTACTACCTTTTACTATACTATACTCTCTCTCCGTAATTATGAGATAGTAGCAAAAAGAAAAATGGTGAGAATTAAAAAAGTAATATTAAATAAAGAGAAAGAATAAATGGTGTGGATGATATTAAAAGAGAGTTAAAATGTATGGATGAGATTAAAAAAAAATGGTGGGCCATAGTTCAAAAATAAAAATGCTGCAATTTAAGTGGGACGGACGAAAATAGAAAATGCTGCAAATTCATAGGGACAGAGGGAGTAGTCTATAGTAGTCCTTCAAACTAAATTATACATTTATTAACAATGATTTTAATCATGTAAAATTGTAAAAAAAAATTGTAAAAATAATCTATAAGTTAAAATATAGTCATGAGTGATCCTATTTGATTCGTTTTAATGTAAAGTTTATGAATATCAACTTTTTATAATTTTTTTTTTTGATGAACAACTTTTTATAATTTTTAATTATACTTCATTATTGGATATATTAAGGAATGAATAAGTGTATTAAATAGAGTGAATAAAGTAAATGGGATACTTAAGATCAATAGGAGGGAGTAGTTTTAGGTAAAAAAAAACTAATTATTAATTATTCATTACAATTTTTGAAACCTCTATTGCAGCGTAACTTTTGCACAACTCAAAAACTAATTATAACTAAACTAATAATAAGAATTTAACCGGGTATACCTTGGATATTTTATTGGGTAGTACCAATTATAACAAAAGGCGAGTAGTAGCAATTCTTAAACTTTTTTCCACAAAATAGCACTATACTCTTGAAAAATTAACTACAGTAACATTATGGAGGTATAAACTTTTAATTTCCGTTTAGTTTTGGTAAAAGTCATAAATGTTTACTTAGCAACAATAACATTTTCGTTAAGTTTAATTTCCGTAAAGTTGGGCTTTACATTTGGGATTTATTAGGGGTCACTTATGATTTTTACCAAAACTTAACGGAAATTAAACTTTTTTACCTCGATAATGTTACTGTAGTAATTTTCCAAGAGTTGAGTGCTATCATGTGCAAAAAAATTGGGATTTATTAGGGGCATTTATGACTTTACCAAAAGTCAACAGAATATAAACGTTTATTTCCATAATGTTACTATAGTTAATTTCCAAGAGTTGATTGCTATTTGTGGAAAAATTTTTAAGAATTGCTACTAGTCGTCATTTGTAATAGTTGGTGCTTACCATATACAATATCTCTAATTTATTCAATCTTCAATATAATAACTAACATTTTGAATTAAAAAAATGTTCATTTTTGTTTATTTTTCAATACTCTAATATTTTTCTACATAATAATGCTCCAATAACTCTATTTTCGGTTTTATTAATATTTATTTTTACAGTGGAAAAAACAAATAATAAAAAATAATCGAAAAATATAAAACATTCGCCATAATTATGTAGACATAAATTTTAGGAAAATTTGTAAAATTATACTCTCAATTATTGTTCATCGACTCAAAATACTTCAACTATTGTTTAACTTTAAATATTCTCTAGTATTGAGATACTTAACCATGAAACAACTATTTTAAGGTATTTTGAGTGAATAAACACTATTTGAAAATATTATTTATAATATTTCCTAAAATTTATTAGATAGTGTCCTATTCAAAGTTATGTAAATTAGTACAGATATAAGTAAATGATACAAGTGATAAAGACAACTTTTAAAAGACCATAGCAATTTTCTATCATACAATACTATAAAATATACAATACTATAAAAGTCTTGGAAAATTCCAAGTGTCATCATTTAAAGAGGCATGACAATATTTATCAAAAATTAGAATCTAATATTTTTTTGTTTAAGTTTAAAGCTAAATTAGATAAAGTATTTGTATGATATATTATAGTAACTCTATTTAGTTAACTTAGAATTTAATATGTTCAATTGAACGAATCATGATCATATCATACAATACTATAAAAGTCTTAGAAAATTCCAAGTGTCATCATTTAAAGAGGCATAACAATATTTATCAAATTTAATATAATATTTTTTGTTTAAGTTTGAAGCTAAATTAGGTAAAGTATTTGTATGATATACTATAGTAACTCTATTTAGTTAACTTAGAATTTAATATGTTCAATTAAATGAAAAAAAGTTATGTATCAGGTAAATAATTAAAATAAACGTCAATAATTATGTTTTGGTTTAAAAAATCATATATTGGTAAATTTAATAACGATAGTATACATTACTTACATTATTATTTGAAACTGTTTTTATATATATTTCGCACTAACAAATTCGTGCATTGCACGAGTTTCTATACTAATTTCTCTTAATTGAATACCAAAAGTAGTTTTTCATCTAACTACTTTCCACGGTCCATCCTATACTATTCAAGTTGTACACATGGTCATGCATCCGAATTTTCATTCCAAATTAATTTGTACTTTCTACTGATCTTTTTCCACCATTTTATGAAGAATTATTTGTCAATTACAGCCGCGAAGTTTAAGCGTTTTGCAAATTACAGCCGTGAAGTTTTTTTTTTTTGCGAATTACCGCCACCAAGTTTTGAAAGTGACCACAATTACGGCCAAATGACCGGTTGTCACCGTTGACCAGCATATTTACCTTTGACTTTCCATTTTTCTGATTTTTCCTCTTTTTTTGAGTTTTTTTTCTTTTTCCTTTTTTAATTTAATTTCTTCATCCCAATAATTAATCTTTCTCTCTCTTCCTCCTTCTTCTCCATCATCTTTATCCTCTTCATGCTCCATTAATCTTCAAAGTCATCATTAATGAAGCAGAAATGAAGTTCTTATGAGTTAGAATTACTCCTTTACTTACACCAGTTGTACCTGATGAATACAGTAATGCAGCAGTATCGTTCTGTTTGATCAAAACCTTTGGAAAATCTACACAAGATCCATTAATCAAATCACTATAATAAACATTTTTGGAATTAGGATCAAAATACCCATTTTCCGTAAACCCTAAAATCAAAGCAGGTAAGTTTAAACCCTTTACTTTATCCCACAATTCAGGAACAGTTACGATCAATTTAGGGTTACAATCTTGAACTTGTTTCTTGATTTCAGTAAGAGTAAAAAGAGAATTTACAGTAGTTGCGATAGCACCAATTGCGATTATACTCAGAAAAGTTACTGGGTATTGAACAGAATTTGGGGCAAAATTTAGAACATCGCCTTTTTGAATACCCAGTTGGGTTAATCCATTCGTTTCTGGGTGAAATCTTGATTTAAGTAACATGTCCTTGTTTAATAGATACCACATTCGACAACGTGGTGCATAGCTTCTAGACGACATACCCAGGCCGAAGAAGTATACCGTGTCGTTGATGAGTGCGGGACAGCCTCACAAAAATAAATATAACTAACTTATACTAAGCTGATTATCACTAACCTACTGCTCAACCACCTCCATTATTCAGACTTAGACTTTGAACAAAAGAGTCAAGACTCAATAAATTAGTGGTATGTATGTCCGAACTCCAATATTGGCTTGTACGTGCAAATTTCAATGTGACTAAAGTTTGTTCGATGAGCTCACTCGTCACTTGCATCAACTGGCCTGTCTTTAAGGGTTCAACTTGTCTTAGTGCGTTCAACTTTAGGGTTTTTTTAGTTTTACTTTTGATCTTTATGAAATTGGTCAAGTTGTGTGAGCCTTTTAGTCATTTATTGATAATACTTTTTATCAAATTAAAGTGTACTCTAATTTGATCACATTTTGCAACATGTATATTAATGTAAAAACAAATCCTTAAACGTCATATTTTATGTTTAATTTATTTGTATTAATAATCATTACTAGAGTAGTTTGTTCCGATTAATTATACTTGTCACAGGAGTAGTTAGTCTCGTTTTATTATTTTTCTTCCACACATGTCACTATTATTAGCAGGCATTTCAAAATAGAGGTATGACTAATTTATGTGAATAGATTTGTTAGAATTCAAATTGAACTTGTTAGAGATATTACAAAAGTATGTTAACATTGTTTTTAGAGATATTACAAAAGCATGTTTTAAATAAAGTTTTGTATAAAGTATTAGACATTATAAATGTTTGTCGTTTTGGGAATTGGACAACGGAAACTATGTCTTCGGTTTTGTGTGAAAACCCTAGAGCTTGATTCCAGGTACCTTTTAGGATCGGCCTCGAGCACCCGATCCGGTTTAGTTCTTGCAAGAGCCGTTTTAGGTGATGACGATCACCCATTTACCAGAATGTTAGATCAAGCCTACTTCTGGCGGTCACTAAATATTCCCTGTTCCGTATTATTTTTGTATTATGTTTTAAAATACTGTCTTAAATATTGTTTTGATGATTGACAGATATGGTGTCTTTTGTGAGGAATTTACCTCAAAATATTAGCTTTGAACTTACGTAGTTCTTAGCCGTATTTGGTTTATTAAAGAATATGTTCTTTAACGTTAAATATTACATTGTGATGTAATATAGTTTTTATGTGTCGCACATGTACTGGGGACTTAACCATAAGCTTAAACTTTTGGTTGAGTTAGTTCTTGGGCTAATAGCAGAAGTCAGTACGAGAAGAGATCACTAGTTTGAATTTCAAACACCCGCATCTAAAGAAGAATATTTGGCGTCTGGTATGAGGAGGGCATGTATTACATCCACACTTCTAGCCTAAAAGGTTCTCGTGAAAAGGGGCGTGTTAGAGAATATAACAGATCTTGAAGCGTCGACCATGAGCTCAAGCTTTTGGTTGAGTCATTTAATTCCTTGATAGAGCTTATATATAATATATTTATAATTATTAATTTATATGAGTGATATATGAGAGAAACATGTGAAGAGGCTTATTAGAGTATATATACAACATATCTTTGACTTATTATCTAGGACATCAACTCGTGGCAACTTTTTTTTCTTTGAGGAAATTTCACGTGGTAAGCCTGATGTTTTTGGTTTTCCACGTGGTAACCAAAACTTTTAAAAATTCATATGGTAATTACCCTGAGGTTTACCAAATTGTTTCACCATGACTTTTTTGCTCATAAAGTTAACAAACGTTAATTTCAAAGATTTAAGGTTGTTGTATGCTTATTTATGTGACTCACCATTTCAAAACCATCAATTTTAACCTTTTCTCCCCAAAACATACACCCTAACTCTACTATCTTTGGATTTGGGGGAAAAATATGATTTGGATGAAATATGGTAGAGTTGAGGTTTATGTTTTGGGGGAACAGGTTGAAACTGATGAATTTTGAAGTGCTGAGTCGCATAAATAAGCGTACATCAGTCTTAAAGCTTCGAAATTAACTTTTGGTAACCTTTTATGTGCAAAAAGGTCACGGTGGAATAATTTGGTAAACCGTAGGGTTATCATGTGGATTTTTTAAAATTTTGGTTACCATGTGGAAAATCCAAAACATCAGGGTTACCACGTGGAATTTTTCCTTTTTTAGAGTAAAAAAAAGATAAAGTAGTACATGAAAATATTAGTATGGAATCGGTAGGTCTCTAGAGTGACCATATCTCTGAGAGACGTCTCTCAGGCCCATCTCATTAAAAGTTTAATGCCTACTTATTGTATCCTTAATGCATACTTACATCATCATTATGCCTACTTATTGATGTGCAAATTTTAATTTAACCGCAAGCGCACGGTGTACGTGTAGTCGCGGGTCGAACGCAAGCAAGCTAAGACAAGAAACTTGGTAATTTCGGTTGATTATATTGCTTATGGAGAAAAAAGATTGATTGGTTGTTTTTCTAACAAGCTAAAAATGCAATAAGAAATATGGGATTAAGCTATATGATGAAAACATCTAGGGTGTCGGGAATCTCCTAAAGTCTTATATGATTTAATTCTCATTAGTGTCTATGAAAAGTCGGATTAAATTCGTGGTTAAACATGATCTTGTTAATCTCAAACTTTCGCTTTGTTGATTGACTACTAGATTTAGACCCTATTAATTCGATTCTCACACGCTAGTTTTATTGAACGAATTAATAAGAATTAAACAAAAATTTACCCTAAAGCAAAGTCGATCCCAATCTTACAGGCTAGTTCTATTGACTAGTCTGACAAAGCCTATTTAATTTAGGGTTAATTAGCACAATTTAACCACTTTAATCCTTAGTTTCATAGACACATCCAAGGATCAAATCATACTCAACTAATAGGTTCAAAACCCTAACCCTAGAAAATGAATCTATTCACTAATCATGATGAATGCAATAAATACTACTTCAAAATTAATACTAGACATGAATGATAATAAATAAGATGACAAATTAGAATGAGCAATAATGAATTACTATATGACAATAACAATAAATTCAAGAATAATAATGGGAAAAACAAACTAAACTTTTTATTAGAGAAAGATTAAAATAACTAAGGTTCAGTGTTCACCAAAGAAAGACTAAAGACTAATACAATAAATCGAAACTAAAAATTAAAGACCAAAGGAAACTGACAAACTAAAAGGGAGATTGAATCTCAAAGGCTAGATTGAAATGCTTGAATTAAATCTAATGCTAGAGTAATTGGAAAGCTAATTAATATAAACTATAGGAAAAACTAAGTAAAATTAAGAAGGAAGAAGAGGAACCCTAATCAGAATTAAGGGGAGTACTTATACTAATTAACATAATTAACCTAAAGCCCAAAGGAAGCCCGGAGAAAAACACGCAAATTAGTTGAACCAGACTCACGCCGAGTCGGCTGCCCCAAGGAGTACACCCAAAGCCGAGTCGGCTTGGGTTTCTGGAAGGCGTGAAATTGAACAGCCGATAACTCCAAGTCGGCGACCCCTAAAAATCTTCTTCAGTCGACTCGACTGGTGTTTCTGGAAAATGTCTGTTTGTGGCATGGATAGACGCCGAGTCGGTGGCTCCTTTTTCATACACGTCGTCGAGTTGGCAATTGCTTCTGGAAAGTTTACTTAATTTTTCTTCAAACGTCGAGTCACCGAGGCTTAGAACTTCACCTCAGCCGACTCGGCTTTAGGCCATTGGACACATTTGTTTATTGGAACTTGTTCTTTTGGTCGTGACTTGATTCAATTGATAGCTAGAGTCGATCCTTGAGCTCTGCAGACACGATTAGGACCGAACACCCACAAAAACACATCAAAGTACTATAATTCACCGATTTGGCTACAAATTGGACATGAAATACCGAAATAGAGTGAAACCACATAAAACCACCCTAAACCGCCTCTAAACATCAAAAAGAAGCACAAAAATGTAAATGATGAGTGCACTTATCAAGCATGTTTAATCTTTGCTAGTCATCGAGCAAATCAAGGTTGAAAAAGAAAAAACAAGGTCAATACACGGTCTCCAAATTCGAACTACAATTATCACTCAGATGTGGCTTACCCAAAAACCTACCTTATGACTCCCACTTCTTATGTCGTCTGCTCCAAGTACAAATGAGATACAAAATTATAATGCCAATTCTCTCTTTTTCTCTCATTTTTCCTAGGAACTCATTTTGGGTTTTCGTCCTAGCCACTCTTTCATTTTTCCAAATCTCACATTGCTCACCCACTCATGCCGCTCTTTTGCCTATGTCGCCCTTTCGGGTATTCGACCTAGCTGGGCTTATCTCTTATCAAGCATGTATCCCTTTTTCCAATGAATAACATGTACAAACTTAGCAAAACAAAAACAATGATACAATATAAACATAAAGCTAAGATTGTACAAAATGAATAACAAAGAGAATATGGGTAGCAATAGGGTCTTCAGTAACCCTGAATAAAAACAGATTAAAGCACAGAAGATAGAATGCATATCTAACTAACATACTCCAATGATGAACTGAGATTGCACCATCAGTTGCATTATTACCTCTTAAGACATGAATATCGACTCTCGTTATGGCTCCCCAAAAAGAAAGAGGCTCTCCTTATGCAGTATATTATATTCTTTTTTTTAGATTGAAATTATATTATATTTTTAATTTAATAAAATTAACTATAAATAAATGCTAGTCAAAGATACTTTAATAGTAAATATATTTCTCAAGATCAATTGTCATGTCATTAGTTTTTAGCCAATAAGTGAATTTTATTTGGCAAGTTCTCTTGAATTGTGACACTTTAAATTTTCTAAGCTTTTTATTATAATGTATGATTAGTGTAAAAACTCATATAATTAATACACAAAGTTGTTAGTATTAAAAAATAGGAAAATCTTTTACAAAACAAAATTAAAAATAAAACTTATACGGTGTAATAATTTGGTCAATACAAAAGTCAGTTCTATCATAATGAAATACATTAAGGATACGTTTGGAAACACACATTTCATTTCAAATTGTGTATTTCAATTATGAAATCATAATGAAGAATTTGAAATGACATGGATTGGAGTGTCATTCTCAAATCCTCATTTTAATTAACTCATTTTATAACATTGGTGGATTTGACTCAAATCCAAATTTAAATTCTTGTTATTGCCAAACACTAACTTTAAGTTAAATCAATATTTGCTAAATGAAATCACCATTCCCAAACATACCATAAATTAATTTTATATTTCTAAGAATTTAGTTATTGTAATATTTGAATTTAATAATTTTATGAGATAAAAACATTTATTAATTTTTTCATCAAGATGGTTGATCAAAAAGTATCATTTTGAATTGTCTAGCTCAGGGATGATCATGGTTGGGTCAGAAGCGAATCCAACCAAACTCAAATTCAAATCCATTAATTTTTATTGAACTCATATACGGACCTAGATCAAATCCCTTAGGGTCTAAAAAATTTGATCCTCAACATACTATTACTTCCTCCGTTTCATAATACTCGCTACATTTTTCATTTTGGGAAATTTCATATTACTTGCTACATTTCTATTTTTAGTAAAAAATCAATTATTTAAAGATATACCTACTCCTATTTTTTTTCATACTCTATATCTAATTACTCCTATTTTTCTTTTTTATTTTTCAACAAATAATGTTAAAAAAATTCCAAAAAAGTATCTTTTGACCTACTGCTTATCATTACACAATAACTTTTTAATCTTTGTGCCCATACGATGGTAGCAAGTAAATCAAAACAGAGGAAGTATTTGCTACATTTAACTTTTTTACGCAATTCAATGTACTATTTTGTTCATTTATATGTAGAATTATACACATTTAAAAATTATAAAAAGTTTATATTATGAAAGTATGCGATTAGACGATTCAAACAAGATCCCACTTGACTATATTATTACTCACATATTAGCTGCAATATATAAAATAAGCTTAAACGATAAATAATACCCAAAAAACAAAATGTAGCAAGTATTTCAGAACGGAGTAAGTACAAAGTATTTCACAAATGTGCGAGAAGAACACATTTTTTTGGGCAAAACGTGGTCTCGACCGATGCAATAATTTTAGACATAGTGCGATAGTTGAATGTGACCCGTGACCATTTGCACGAGTCGTGATGGATTGCTACTTCGCTTATTAATGCTCATGAATGATTCTTATTCATCTAACGTGTGTTTGAACATCTTTTTAAGTAATGTAGTGTTTGAATAGAACAAATTGTACATTTAGTGAAACAAGTTTATAAATTAACGTTTTCTAAATTTATAAATAATAGATATGGACATAAATTTTCATATTACTTCTCTAAAATTTTCTTAAACTTTTAGACATTCAAAACTCTCATTTTTTTATAATTTTTGAGGAATTATTATAACAATTCTTGTATTTTCAAGTTTTTTTTAATTCTTCACCTATTTAAAAAAAATTCTAGTGGTTTAAATCTTATGTTCTTAATATTATTATATATTAAATTAATATCAAAAACTGAAGAGGAGTCAGCTTGTTTGGTTAGTGGTATTAAATGGTGAAAATGTAATAACTTATAGTGTAAATAACTTTCATAAAAATTTCCATACCGTTGGACGCCAGATGTTTTACCAAAAAAGGCGATGAAATGGTGTCCATTTCTTATTTTCAGTGTCCAATAAATTGGCGTCCACCACAGGGCTCGACGCCAGCCTGTCGCCAAGTCCACTTTTTGACAATTTAGCTTCCTAATGGCGGTGAAATTAGTGGTCGCCATTTTATTATTTTTTTGTAGTGTGGTGATGAAACTTTGATTATAAAAACGGTTTTTTGTTTATAAATTTCTATTACTTTCGTAATACCACCTCTCCTAATCGTAATGCATTGAAATAAATTTATTGAAGAAATTAAGAATAATTGAAGTTGACAAGCATGACTATCAAGGTAACTAAGATATTTTTACACCAAAATTAATATAGTTTTACATTTCTATTAATACCGTTTATTACCACCTATCAAATAGACATTTAAAGTAAAACGAACAAATTCTCGATATTTACAAGAATTAAGAACAGCTAATGTCCATTTAATCAGAGTCGCAAATAATAAACTAATAACAAATTGATGAAAGTGGCTGACACTAAATATTGTTTATACATAAAGCACATACCAAATTGGATTATGAAATCACTTTGAAAACCTTTTCAAGTTAGGTTTTCGTCACCATTCGCTTCGTATTTTCAGGCAATAAATACTGTTTTTTAACCTTAATGCACCACGTTATATAACAATGTCTCCTTACTTTTAATAAATAAATATTTTCTCCGTTTTCAATTACTTGCTTTCTGTAACATTAGAATTATTACACTATTTATTTATTATTAATATTTAATTTATAGGTTAAAATATATTTTTCCGTTCTAAATTATGAATTAAACTTGAATATTTAAAAATAGATTTTAAGAGAAGCCAAAAAAGATTCAACATAACTATATTATTTCTTATGTTAAAGTAGATATTAGGTAAATAAAATTGTTGATATTGCATGATAATTATTTACTATATCTTTATTTATTTTTGTTTTTTATAAACTGTTTTCGTTACTAACATGTAGGACATTTTACAAAATTCAACCAAATCCTCATGTAGAATCTTTCACCATTGCGTGATAATGCATGATAATTATTAATTAAGCATAAGAACATTTATACTAAGTATAATCATAATACATAATAGAAGTAATATTTGATTAAAGTGCTAATGATGTTATCATGCATAGTGAATAGTGATAGTTGAATAGTAGTATTATTGGATATATTACCTCTTTAATTGGATGCTAGAATTATATCTTGGAAAAGAATACGTAAATTAGTGAACATATGTTTTTGATTACCATTAAAAGTAGTAGAAGTTGAAGAATCTACAATCAATCCATATATGATGACTTTTTTATTGTGAATTTAAAAGTTAAAATTAGATTGCATGAGTCAGTTTCAATGTATACTACTTTAACTATATTAGCCTTTTTTTGTAAACTCTCAATTTATATTGCATTGCATTAGAGAACGCGAAGTGAGTGGTTGAAAAAATTTCCTAACATTGATTAGCCTTACATCAATGTATGAGTTATATTCTCTTGTAAAGCTGAAAACAACATTATTAATATTAATATAAATATGAATTTGTAGAGTCTATGTCGATATCAAGTATACTATTACAATTAAAACCACTTTAAATAAACCTCTTCATTGACAATTTAGATTGCATCAATGAAGATGAAGAGATGACTTCCAAAACAACTATCTAAGACTATCAGAATGACACTTGACAAAATACTCTTAAAATTCATTTGTATAGCGACACTTGGCACAAATATTTTTAAATTAGTACTTCTCCGTTCCATAATACTTACTTCTGAGTGTGACATGTTGTGTGGAAAAATGTCACTATCAGTAGCAAATATTATGGAACGGAGGAAATATATGTTTGATGATGATGATGATTATCATTTTATTCAAGTAAGGTTTTTTTTGTTCTTTCTCACTTGGTGATTTGAGGTACCTTAAAATATAAAAAAAAAAACAGTATTTTTTCGGTTCTGAAATAGTCGCACCTAATTGTGACATGTTGTGTGACAAAATATCACAATCAGTAATAATTATAATACAACGAAGGAAGTAGAAGAATATAGTATTTAAAATTATTATTTTCCTCCGACAATTTCGCAGAATGGATTCGTATTCGTATGTTTTCCAGCTGTTTTAAGTGTAATAATTTATACAGACAATTTCAAATCTGTTTCACCTACTAATAAGTGATAAGTATTGATTGAAATACATCATTTGGGAATAATATTTACGTTATCTCATAACAATCTAAAATAATAACACTATGCTACGTACTTGGTTATTATACGTATCGCCACAAAAGAGCTGTCTTGGAAGTTTCCATTGTGCTTCTTCTACACAATAGTTTTAATGAAACTAGTGTAAAAACCTGTGCATTATACGGGGTTTTAGCATCGAAGTCTATAAACATATGATATTAGAAAAATAAAGTCAAAGTTATTATTATGCAGTAGAAATAAAAACAGAGTTATTATGCAGTAGAAAAATAAATTCTATAATTTTGAAAATTGTCAATATCATATTATACAGTATATCATATTATCTAATTTACTCACTTAACTATAAATAATTGTTAGTCAAAGATAATTTAATGATAGAAATATTGTTCAAGATAATTTTTTTAGCCAAGATATGAGTTATTTTAGGAAAACCCTCTTAATATGTGACACTTGGAATTTTCCAAGTCTTTTAATATAATGTATGATTTGCCTTCCTTGGATTGTTATGATTTGTCTAATCTAATTATTAATTAATTATTCAAATTAATAAATCAGATTATTAAATTAATGAGTATATTATATTTACTTTATCATATTTACTACTAATAAAAGAATAAAAGATAATAAAGATCTCATCATTAATAATATTGTTAAAAATTATCTCCAATGATATTCTAAATTACAATAAAAAATAAATAATAAAATTAATGATTGTGTTTTTCTAGCAAATAGTTACACATCTCTGAGAATCTTTGCGTTCTTGTAGATAAATATAAGAAAAACCTTTTTAACTAATTAGTTTGTTTTTTCCTTTTTATTGAGGTTAATTTATATAGTATATAGTAACTATTAACTTATATCTCTGTTTCTTATTGGATTTCCATAAGCAATGTTTACAGGAATTAAGAAAATTGAATATTTTAAATGGTGCAGGTATTATTTTATTAAATTGAATAGTAACTATTAACTATTTTTGAGTTGCTGCCTCGTTCAAGTCCATATGTTCCCCTTATAGGTGCCTTGTTCGAGTACCTTGTGCGGAATTAAACTTATGTGTTAGAAACTTCCGTTAAATTCATTAATCATGCTCCATAACTCACACCATTACAAATTACAATCATATTTAAGTCACTTTTAATGGTCTCATAACTTCACACATTTACCATATACAATCAAGCCACACTTAATATCATACTTAAAAATCCATCTTAGTACCCCAATAGGATTCCACACCTCTATGCACACACTAATTAAATATAAATATTAGAATGAACAAAATTAATTTATGTCCAAAATATTAATATAAAATAAAACTATTGTATGAGAAAATAAGAAATAAAATAACTCAAGAAGAAGATCCAAGAATAGATGATTTCAAGGTTAAATGTTAGTGTCGGCCTGTCGGGCAAACTAACGGGTAGTCCCTATCACTATCAAAAATTCTAGCTAATATAAAGTTTATTCGATTAGTAGTTACTACATTTTACTTTTTTACGTATTTCAATGCGTTATTTTGTTTATTTATATGTTGAATTATACAAAATCTAAAAATAATAAAAAAATTAATATTATGAAAGTATGCGATTAGATGATTCAAACAAGATTTTACTTACATATTAGTCGCAATATATAGAATAAGCTTGAACGATGAATAGTGCACAAAATTAAAATGTAGGGAGTATTTCAAAACAGAGCAAGTATGATTTTGTTTTAATATAAATAATTTTTTTTTTGAAATGATATAAATAAATTAAGTGTTTGGTAGGTACATATTATATTATTGTCGTCGCAACAAGTACATCTACTTTGACTTCAATTTTGTAATTGGTACGAAAACTTGTTTGACCTCATTTTGTTCCAAATTTGGTATTCTCTAGCTAGCATCTTCTTACACACTAATTTATTTAATATGAGCTTAATTTAAATGTGTTTTTGCTTCCTTAAGATGCCTTAATTACTTGATTTCTTCAAATACTGTTCTTCATATATTTATAATATTTTCTGATAAGCTTGATGTACTAATCAACATAAATTTTGGTCACAACTGTCTTGCAAAATGATAGCTATATGATGAATATTGAAAGCATCCATCTCATGCAATTGACTTTATTATTATTATTATTGTTATTAGTAGAGACTAAACGGTAATGACTTTCATATTTTTTAAAATATTCATAAAATGTAAGGAAATAAAATTAGGAAGGGAATTTTTTTCTCTAAATATTGGTATGACATGGACTTATATCATTTATAATTATATAATGAATTAACTATATAAAAAAATAAATTAAAGATATAAATTTCTAACATAAATTGTCCTGAATAACTTCATGTTTTGGTCATTTGATTCGAATAATCTCACAGTTGAATTATTTTTAATCATCCCACCTTATCAAAATATTTGCTCGTGGTATACACTTAAACCAAAAAAATTTGCTATAGTACGTTACTTATTTTTGAAAAAGGAATAAAAGGAGAAAAAGGAAAATTTGTTTTGAATAATCACACATTTGCTCATTCGTTGTGAATAAATCCACCACCAACCTCCTGTACCCCTCACCAACATTACGTGACTCGTCACAATCGTTACCATGAAAACCTTCTACCGCCTTAGGAATGACCTACTTCACCTCCCCCACCCATGTCATTCAATAACATCTGTGATCCTCGCCTACCGTATGTAAGCATAAATTTCAACTACTCATCCCGCTTCATGTTTCATGCAACTCTACCATTTGCATCTGTCTCGACCGCATAAACCTACAATTACTTTGCGATGTCTTTGCTTGGTCACTTAGCACCAACGACGCCCCACCCAACAAGGAAAAATAGAGAGTAAGCGGGAGGGTTGTTTAAAAGGGCTAGGTTTACGGTTGGATTTTAGAGGTGATGTTTATAAGTTGGTGGGCAAGGAAGGTGAAAGAGAAGTTCTAGTATAATCAAGAGAACAAACAAACAACAACAAACAAGTGTTTATGAGGTATCAAAGAATACCTCCCCCTCAAATAAAGTACCTTATCATTGATGAAATCAACATTACGACCAATGACTCAACTTACAATAGTTAAAAGCTCACTCTTAACCCATAAAGGTTTCACCTTTGATGGTGAAACTTCACAAATGGCACTAATGCAAGGAGAAGACTCTAATGGCCAAAGCCCTAGTTTCTCTAGTGTATTTTCCTCACCCACTTACTTCTAATGATGTTCTAAGCCTTCATATATATAACATAAGACAAATTAGAAGCCCGAGCACAAAAGCCTTGAAGGCCCAAATTAATTGAATACAAAACAGAATACTCGCGTACTCCCCCGCTGAACCTCGCTTGACCCGAGCAGAGATGGCTCGACCTGGTCGAGCGCCTGGTCTGGAGCTACTAGAAAGCTCCTGTTGTCATGCTCGAGCTGCTGCTCGACTAGTTCTTCTTAGCTCGGTTGCTCGAGCATGCTTCAAGGCCATCACTTCTTTGAGTCTTGGCTTCACCAGGACAACTCAAGCCATCATTAACTACATGAGATTTGTGGCTTGTCACAACAGAAGGGATTGGAGAGAGTTATGTGTGAAATGAACGGCACAAGCGAGGTTCAACAATGAAAAACTCAATGAAAAATAGAGCAAAAGAGACACAAGTGTTTATGAGGTATCTTTGATACCTCCCCCTCAAATGTAGTTTTATTATAAATGAATTCAACAATTACAAGTATAATAAATCTCCCTTATCTTGAGAACAATCTCTCAAGATCACAATAATAATGCAAAGCAAGAACACTCCTCTAGTTTCTAAGCAATGCAATAGGCCTCACAAGTTTGTGTGTTTTTTGGTGGTTCTTTCTCTAAGATTGATACTCCCTTTTATAGATGAAGGTTAGTGTCAATCTTAGCGTCACACATTAACCCACCATAAAGCACAATAAACACCCCTAGTTATCATACTAATTAAGCATGGTAATAAACAAGCAATAAACAAGTAACAAGTGCACACATTCAATACTTGTAACAGCACAAAAATGCCCGTTGGAGTCCTCTGATAGTACTGCTCGACCCACCGCTCGGTCGAGCGAACCAAAAATCTGGTCGAGCGAGCTTCCAGAATGCAACTGACTTGATTCTGACCCATTTGCTCGACCCCCCACACCCGCTCGACCGGTCGAGCGACCTTCAGCTTGGTCGAGCGGTGCCTTCTGCCCTTAATTCTTATTGCTTTGATCAAGCAACACTTCATCAAACGTTCCAAACTTTAATCCCACACAACTCGACACATCTTTATCGTCCTTCTCCAAAGTACAAGACAAAGCATGTTCGATTAAGTGTTTAAAGTTAACGTCCAAGTCATGAATATCGTCACTTGCTTTAACAATGTGGTTAGGGTAAGAGGCTTAATTACACAAAGGTGACATGATGGGGGAGGTGGTTGGGGGGAGGGTTACAGGGTAAGGGGGCTAGGTGGCGCAGAAGGTTGAGGAGGGTGGAGGAAGAGGTAAGGGACATGGAGTGTGGTAATTTTGAAAAGAATGTTCCTTTTTTGTTAAAAAATAAGATGTTATAATAGGTAAAGGGGTTTAGGGTATGCTACGAGAAAATATGTTTTTGAAGGTTGGATAATTAGAAAATAATTCAAATCTGAGATTATTCACAGCTGATGAGCGAAAAGTGAGATTATTTAGGATAATTATTCTTTTGTTTTACTTTTTTCACAGCAGGTTTTGAATGTGAAGGCACTACAAGAAAAGTAGTTTTGGCCGACAACCATTATTGTGGCCCATTGTACCAAAACTTGTCACCCAAGGGATGGGTGACAAAATTATTTTTGTCACCACGTGTGTCGCCCAATTGGTGTTGCCCATGTATAAAATCATCGAGCCACATTTAATAGTTGTTGCCCAAGAATAAGATTTGGGCGTCAATTGTGTTTGTCGCCCATAAATTCAATTTTGGGCTTCATATTATATTTGTTGCCCTCATCCCAACCTACCTCTAACACTATACCTTCTTCACCTCCAAATATTTCTCCTGCCTCTCACCTTTCTTCTCCCATTCCTGCCTCCCTTCCTAACCGACAATCCACTCGACCTCATAAACTTCCTTCCTATCTCTCTGACTATGTATGCACCATCCTTTCCTCTCACCTTTGCACTCCTACTTCTCTTTTACTTACTACTAGTACCCCATCTGAGCCCGCTTCCTATAAAATCGCTGCCTCTGACCCAAATTGGGTAGATGCCATGAACCAAGAGCTCAATGCTCTTTCCCAAAACAATACATGGACCCTTGTTCCTCTACCCCTTGGCAAGAAACTAGTGGGTTGTAAATGGGTTTACAAACTTAAACTCAAAGCCGACGGTTCTCTCGAATGGTACAAAGCTCGCCTTGTTGCTAAAGGCTACACACAAGAGCACAACATTGATTTCCATGAGACTTTTTCTCCTGTCGTTAAAATGACGACAATCCGATGCATCATTGCTCTTGACGCATCTAAGAAATGGCCTCTCTACCAACTTGACGTGAACAACGCATTCCTTCATGGTGATCTTCATGAAGATGTATACATGAGACCTCCCGATGGTCTTGCTCATGAGTCGCATCTTGTTTGTAAACTAAACAAATCCCTTTACGGTCTCAAACAAGCTAGTCGTCAATGGTTTGCTAAACTAACCCTTGAACTTCTTAATCTTGACTATACCCAGTCTAAAATGACTATTCGTTGTTCACCAAATCCACTCCTAATTCTTTTACTATTGTTGTTGTTTATGTCGACGATATTATTGTTACCGGTAATGATTCTTCCACTATACAGCAGCTCAAGCACCATCTTCATAAAGTTTTCAGTATTAAGGACTTGGGCTTACTTCACTATTTTCTTGGTTTAGAAGTTTCTTACCTAGACCAAGGCATTGTCCTTTCTCAACGCAAATTTTGCACTGAACTATTACAAGCTTCAGGAATTACAGCCTTCAAAAAGGCTACTACACCTTTGCCTGTTAATATCAAATTGCACATTACTGACTTGCCATTATACTCCAATCCCACACATTATCGTTGTTTAGTGGGAAAACTCAACTTTTTGACTAACACTCGGCCTGATTTGGCTTTTACTGTTCAAACTCTTAGTCAGTTTATGCAACACCCCACGGAAGCTCATTTTCACGCTCTTACTCATACTCTCAATTTTCTTGCTTCCACCGTTGGCCAAGGCATTTTGTTAAAAGGCTCTGATCATTTACAACTACCTGCTTACTCTGATTCTGATTGGGGAGCTTGCCTCGATACTCGACGTTCCGTCACCGGCTATCTCTTATTGTTTGGCCATTCCCCAATAAGCTGGAAATCTAAGAAACAATCTACGGTCTCCAAATCCTCTTCCGAAGCTGAGTACCGCGCCATGTCGTCTGCTGCCTCCGAGGTCACATGGTTCATTCGTCTCCTCGAGGAATTGGGTGTTCAAAATCTTAAACCCGTTACTCTTCATTGCGACAATCTCTCTGCCATGCATATTGCTCACAACCCGGTTCAACATGAGCGTACTAAGCACATCTCCATTGATTGTCACTGTACAAGAGAGAAGATCCTTGAAGGTCTCCTTCAACTGAAATACTTGCCTACTACTGAATAGCTTGCTGACCTATTGACTAAAGCACTACCGTCTACAAAGCTACGACCTCTCTTATCTAAGCTTGGTGTGTTCTTCTCACCCTCAAGCTTGAGGGGGGATGTCAATATATCTCCTGTACAGCCTCATGCAGCATAGTATTCCCCTCATCAGTTTCTAGAATACTCAATGCCACGTCATAATAATTAGTTAGTAGCTTTCTTGTTATGCAAGTTGTCCCATCATTGTATTGCTATTATTCTTTCTTTCTGTTTCTTGAAACTCTAGAATAGTCCTCTCTGTATATAAATATCGTTGCTCATTATTGCAAGATTAATACGAAATATTATTCTTCCTCACAAATCTGTTAATTTCTTTGGGCGCCATATTAATTTATGGCCCAATAGTATTGATCTGGGGCTTCATGTTTATTCGTCGTCGCCCAAACGTGCTTTAGGCTTCAAAAATTTTTGTGGCTTAATATCAACTATTGAACGTAACTCCAATATGGGCATCAAATTTACTTGTTGGACAAGTACACTTTGGGCTACATCTTTGTTGTTGTTGTCCAAAGTCAAAGATTAATCATCATGCTTTTGGTTGACATTTCTATTACATATTTGCTTTTGATTTTCTTGGAATAATATAAAATATTTTAACCATAAAAACTGGCGAATATTACTTTTAGGCAATCAATGAAAAGTGGCTAATATATTGACAATAAGTTGTGCACAAATTACTTAGCCTATAAATTAAATATCTTGCACTTCTCGTAAAATCCTAATAAACTAAAACTATATACATGAGGGTCATGTTTTAACTAGAAAACTATCTATGCGCGACATAAGCTTTCTTCCAAACGAACTTGAACATTCCTATGCAAACTTTAAATATTGCCACCTCAACCTGAAAAGAACACAAATTTATTAGAATATGCATAAACATGGTGAGAAAAATGTTTCATCAAAAAAATATAATAATCTTTTAACTTTGTCATATTCTTATGGTAATTAACTTGAAATAAACTCTTATCTTTGTCATAATCTTTAACCCCAGACATCGTCTCATACATAAATTTAAAAATTGAAAACATAAAAAAGACCGAATATCTTCATTATTTCTTAAATGATCAATTCTTTATATTCAAATATACTCCATGACAAAATCTTTGCCTTTTTCTTGAACATATAAATTGAAATTCAGTAACAATGTTCCAATTATTTTACCATTTCATTAATCAAAATTCAAAGAATTCTCAAATAAAAAAATACATTATTCTTTCCAAAATCAATTAAACACATTTGGCAACAATAACATAAAAAATATGAGGAAAAGAAAAATAATTCAAAACAAAAAATAAAAAGAACATACGAGTGTCATTAACAATTATTTGTGTAAACAAAAAATAATAAATACAATTTTAAGCAATTAAAACATCAAAAACAAACTCTAATTTCACAAGAACTTCAACAACAAATCTTAATTTAAAATCTTGATTTCAAAAGAATACAAAAAAGAGTTTTGCAAATGGGTAACAGAAAAGAGTTTCCATCAACAAAGAATCCATTGAATCAACAAATAAATTATTAATGAAAATTGAGATATAAGAATTCATTTAATCAACAAAAAAATTTAAGCAATTGAAAATAGAAAACAATACCTAAGAATTGTATAAACCAATTTAATTGAATAATCAAGAATTCATCCACAAGCTTAATAAGCAATTGGAGTTTTAAAGATTGGACCGAACTGAATAAAACCCACAAATAGCTTTTGGACCAATTTGTTTGAAGCTTTGACCGATGTTGTGTTGCGTCTCGACCGAATGTGGAGGCAGGTCAAGAATAAATTCAGAATTTGTTCTTATATAAAAAAAAATCATTATAACAATATATTAGATTTAGAACTTGAAAGTTTGAAAAATTGAATGTGTATAATAAAAAAAAATTATTTTTTTTTATTAAGTTGTTATTTTAGATATTGTAAGTATTTATTTATTTGATAAACTTGTTATTTAAATGAAGTTAAATATTTGAGATTTTATTGTCGTAACAATTTTTCGTTAATTGGAAAATAATTTGAATGAATATCAAATAAAATATTATATATCATAAAAATTCACTTTTGGCCAGAAACTTTCTGCCTCATTTTGCATGTCGCGTTTTTGTGGGTTCGTTGTGTCATTTTTGGAACGTTTTGGGTGTTCGGTTAAGTTAAAAATCGCGTCGACGCTTAAAATGATTAAAAATAGTAAACGACCTTTATAAATCATGGGATTAGATACCCAAGGTAATTGGTACCTTTCGGATGCAACGGTGAAGTCGTTTTTTTGATTCGCACATCAGAAGGTGTCGAATCTGACCTGTTTTGTGGTTGTACGTCGAATCTTCTAAATCAAAATGTACTGACAACCTACATGTTAAGGGAGATAAAAACGACACGTTATTTAATTTCGAGAGTTAGTGTAAAAAGAAGGGCGCCCTTTTAAAATTTTAACTCAAAATATTTGGATTTTCAATGTTTTATTTATTTGTCGCCCAAGACATACCGTTGTGCTATACTTTATTTATTTGTGGCCCAAGCATACTATTGTACCACACATTATAAATTTGTCGTCCAAGCAAAGTCATTGTGCTACACATTATAAATTGTCGCCCAAGCATTACTATTGTGCCATATATTTTAAATTTGTCACCCCAAGCAATACTATTGTGCCACATGCTTTAAATTGTCGCCCAAGCATTACTATTGTGCCAGACATTTTAAATTTGTCACCTAAGTTGTACTATTGTGCCTCACATTTTAATTTTATCGCCCAAAATTTATATGTGCTACAATATTATGTTTGTCGCCGAAAAGAAGTCTTTTTTGTCGCCCAATATAAAATTTCTTGTAGTGAGGATATGTTTATGAACAAATGTATTGCAAATTTTAAATCATAATTAAAGTTTAAAAATAATATTATTTGTAGGGAAAATTGTTAAAAAGTACCTAATAAAAAAAATTTCAAAAAGTTTCTAATAAAAAAAATGTTTTGCCAAAAAATACATAATAAATTTTTTTTTTCCAGAGAGTACCAAGTAACATTTTTCCTTCAGTTGACCATTAAATATAACGGTGGACTGGTCAAAATCGAAAATTGTCTTCCTCATCTTCAATATCTTTTCCAATTTAACTTCGATTTTGAGTAAAAAGTAGAGGAAGAAGACATTGAAGAAATTGAATTGGAAAAGAAATTAAAGACGAGGAATCAAAATTTTCGATTTTGACCAGTCAACCGTTATATTTATCGGTCAACTGAAGGAAAATGTTACTTGTTACTCTCTAGAAAAGATAAAATTTTATTAGGTATTTTTTGGCAAAACTTTTTTTATTAGGTACATTTTAGAAAAAAAAAATTAGGTACTTTTTGACACTTTTCTCTTAATTAAAGAACACATATGTAAAATATGAGATTATTCGGAACAATATTGTCTAAAATATAGTGATATTCAAATAAAAGAGCTCATAGTTAGGTTTGGTAGGAATTAGGATCCTAAGATTTCTTGGTACATGTTCAATGTTCGTATTATGCGTTTAAATTAATTTATATGCCGTCTTGATTAATGACTTGTTATTAGGAGTATTTTATTTGTACCAATGTTTATCATTTCATAAACATCCACCCGCTTTCTTAGCATTAGCTCACTTCTAGTATAGTCAAAAAAAAAAAAAAATATTACTCCTCTTAATTTTTTCTTTATTCATGAAATTCCTAAAACAATTATTTACAAAAATTAAGAAAATTAAAATTTTCTAAATAGTGAATATAATATTTTATCAGATAATAAATTTAATGGAAGAAAAAGTGAGGATCATAAATATTTAAAAATATTAACAGAAAGTAAGTGGAAAAATATAGAGACAAAAATTAATAAAAAATATATATTTAAAAGTTGGTGGAAAATATGTGGAGACCATAAAAAATATAAAAATGTTAAAATAAAGTTAGTGGAAGATATGTGAGGATTATAACTATTATTAGAATATTAATATATATGAGGATAAATAAGGTTATTTTTATCAAAAATTTATAATACAAATAAGAAGATTCTTTATGAAAATAACAATTAAAACACCCAATAATAACAAATGAAAACTTAGTAACGGAGAGAGTATTTCATATCATCTTCTCAAGTCAAATTACAATAGAAACAGTACAGACACATCATTTTTAAGATTATTAATAACTAGTATAGAAACCCGTGTAATGCACGAAGTTTTTAATAGAGATGCAATTACATGATGTCAATATAAAATTATAATATTACTTATAAAGTAGGTAGAAAATTTTAGAATATATAGTTATTTTAATTAAAAAATTCAATCGTTAATATAAATATTAATTAAAGCTTTCATACTTTTCAATGCAAATTTTGGTTATCTTTGAATAATGTTATCATAATATTTTTTGTCATTCTCAAAATAATTTTTGATTATCATGTAATTTTTCTTGATGAAATATTAGAATTTTACATTCTTTTTATTAGATTGTATTAATAATGGTAAAGATTTATATTGTATGATTTTATCAAAAATCTCATATCATTCCCATGATAATGAAACTTTTATCACAAAAAAGTTTTTTGTTTAGAAATTTCCATTACCACCTAATACCACATCTCACAATAGTAATGAATTGAAATGAATTTTATGAAGATAATGAGATGATTGAAGTTGGACAAGCATGGCCATCAAGGTAATCAAGAGATTTTTCAACCAAAATTACACAAGTTTTTCATTTTCATTACCATTATTTATTAACAAATACCAAACGGGCCATTAATACATTCGTGCTTTTGATTATAACTTCTTAATCATATTAGCATACTAGTATATGTGCTTTTGCAACATATGTGTTATTTTTTAACTCATAAAAATGTAACTGGAAAATAACAATAATTTTAATAAATTTTAATGTATGTATTGCATTTAAAATTATTGAGATAATTAAAATTGACTGCAAGAATGTATACAAAGAGATTATACACTAGATAGATTCCCATACTAAGTATGGTTTATGAATTATTTAAATATAAAAGATTAGTAACCTTATATATGTAATTAAGTTATTATATGACTCTTAACTTTTTAAGTATATTGAAATTATAAATTGATTTGTTTAAAAAACTGTAAAAGTATTACTATTAGATTGAGATACATATTATTGATATATTAATATGTAAAACATAATCATAAAATTATGCACTAAATAATCTAATCATAAGTACTTACATAAAATAATAGAGAATTTCAACACATAAAAAATAATATAAAAATTATTTAAATGTTTAATGTCTTTGAAAAACTTTAAAATAAGTTTTAAGCCTTAAGTAACATATTTTAGATATTACATATTTTGGATAATTATCCATTGTAATTAAAAGATATTACATATTTTAGATGATTGTATATGGTAAAATATTAGTAAGTTGGGTAAAGTTTTAACTATTAGTAAGTTGGGTAAAGTTATGAATATATTTTACAAAGGTAAATTACCTAGAATAATTTAACTATTTTATGATTTTCCTACAACAATCACACGTATTGATTAACAAGAAATAATCCCAATTTTATGGGGTATTTGCCCAGAGAAAAATCGGGTAATCGATCATTCGGCTACCCAAGTTTACTCTAGGCATAATACCCCTCAAAGATGGGATTATTCATGGTTAATCAATATATGAGATTATTGTAGGAAAATCATAAAAATGTTGGATTATTGTAAGTAATTTTTCCTTTTAAAGAGATAAAATATCTATGAATTATTCTTAATATGACAGTATTTATACATATTTAAATAAGTGTCACTTAATTATGATTTGTTAGAAGTTGCTAATTATTTCTCTCAAGTCTCATTATGTGGTGTGATCTTTAGGTTATGCATCATACATGTCCCCTTAAAAATAAAAATCATTAAATCTTTAGGTGATGCATGTTAGTTAAAATGGATACTTATGTAAGCATAAATAAGGCTTTGAAGCATGACCTAAGTTACCACAATACATTAGTATTAAAGCTTTTATTCAACTTTTACCAAAAATGCATTTACATTTCTTTTCCATTAATTGTTGGAGATAATCTTGATTAAATGCTGAGTATAACTCAACAAAGTAATTGCATGGACCAACTTTTTCCTATCATTAGGTTTATTTTGTTTTTAATTGGATGGTTTTGGGTCGGGTTCCATTAGAACTGATCAATCTAAATCTATTAATTTTTGGTTGATTCGAACCCGGATTTGCACCATTAACTTTAAATATTTTGGACCTGAATTCAAACCCAAAACCCCCGAGTCTGATGGGTCTTGGTCTAGTCCTAAATAAATTCTAAATGAGTTTTAATTTAATTATTTATACTTAAACTTATTTAAACTTTACAGATTTTATTAGTAATATATACTTTTGTACCAACAATGAAAAGTTTAATTTATTATTAAAAATAAAAGAAAAGAAAAAGAAATTAGCTTTTTGCACGTCATATATATAAGTCATACCTAATTTGTTAACCATAAAATCTACCACTATGGCACTATATCTCATCATTCTTGTTTGAATTTCCCTTTTCCTTTGAAGTTGATATAAATAGAGGACAAAAGAGTTGTCTAATTGAGGCTAATTTTGTTAAGTAAAAGCTCTTAAAAAGTTATTTTCAATAATCTATTAAACTAAAAATGATAAACACATACTACTAAAATATTTTCTGATACCCATTTAACCCATAATTAATAACTTATAATCATAATTATAAGTTTGAGAAACCAATTCAATTAAATAAGGTGGTTTTATATGTATTTTTACTCAATTAACCTTCCCATATACTAGTAATTTTCATTGGAAGTGATATATGATATGTTTTGTTAATTCTAATGTAAATATCGTATATTTTTTCATTAATAAATTAATATTAATTTCAATAAAACACTTTTCAAACTCAAGATTTTGATGCATAAATGATCAATATTTGCTCGTCTTTTATATAACATTTATCTTTTGTAAGTAGGGATTTCCTATAATATTCATCAAGATAGTCACTTTCTATCAAAATCCAACAAAACCTAAAATGGAGGAAACATCGAAATTAACTAATAGACCAAAAACGACACTCGTAGAACTTCGCTCTTGTGTTAGGACCCCTTCGAACAATACGAAGTTTTGCCTCCTCTTTGTGAAAGCAACGAATTCCAGTTAAATTACAGCGATTCGAAGAACCACAACCACTCATTTTAATAGAAAATCAAAGAGGAGAAAAGAAAACAAAGAGATGAAAGAGTAAACAAAGAGAGAGAATAAAGCAACAAATTCCAATTGAATTACAACTTTGAGCACAAATCGAAGAACCTCAACCACTCATTTTGACAGAGAAATCAAAGAGGAGAAGAGAAAAGAAGGAGAGAAAGACAAAACAAAGAGAGAGAAAGAAAAAGTTTGAGAGAAAAAGAAAGTTTGAGAGAGAAATGAAAAAATAAATAAAGTACAGTTGAGTAGACATTCAATGCAATTATACGTAATATATCAAAATTAATTAACTATAATCCATTTAAAAAACATATTTTAAGTAAACAAATATATTATCATGTATAATTATTCCGACCCGTTACATAATAACCAAATTTTTTCCTGTGATCATAACCGCCTTTTTCACCATGGCGGAGGGAGTATAAAAGGACTTTCTCGTCAATTTACAATACTTAGTAAAACTTAAACTAAAAAAATCAAAAAACATAGAAAAGTACACTATTACAGTAACAATTTAGCTGACTTAACCCAAATCCCAGATAATATAAAGCTTTCCAAAACATTGTGGTTGTTACCTGTAGCTGATTTGTCACTTTGAATATAAAATTAACAAAAAAACACGTCTTTATCAAATGAAACAAAAACCATAAATGAAATAATGAAATGCAGTCTATTTGACGTAACTTCCTGGAACTATAATAAACATCTCTAAAATTATGGCCTATATATATACACCTTACATTACTCATTCTTTCACATGCTTCTTTTCTTTCTTTGGTAGGAGGAATTAATAATAACAAAGCTACCCAACTTGATTTCCATTTCTCATCACTTCATTTTTTTCTTTCTTTATTTTCTACCTTAAATCAAGCCTCAAATTTTTGTTCTAATAATTAAATATCATTATTCTACTTATTTTCCAATTTCAGGTACAAATTTGAAACTATGTACTAGATCTTGTGAAAATAATTTTTTGTAGTAATTTTTGCGCTCATTCGATAAATTTTGTTGGAAATACTTCAATCGACAAAATAGTGAGTTGTCGACTTGCATATATAATTGATGAGCTACTCGTTCTACTACCATATGGTTTTGGGAAATAATAAAACTCACCAAGTGTATATGCAAGTCAACGCTCTTGACCAGTGGGTTTGTGGGCCCGAACCCACGGATTTCCCTTGTCCACACGAGTGAGATTATGTGACGAATTGTCACGGCTTAATAATATCAATCGAGTTGGGGGATCAGTTAATAATAACATGATCATATGTCGGTTTGAATTTGCTATTTAACGATTAAAAAGTTTTCAAATTGGATTAAGAGTAAAAGACTGCAATGCAAAGTCAAAATAAACTGCTTTGATTCAAAAAGAAAACAGTAGATTTATGTTAAAGGAAAACAGTTGTAGAGATTGAGACATTTCTAGATGCATCTTCTTTAGGGAGTACATACTGTTATATATAATATCTGGATTTTGTTTTTGGTTTGTTAATCAGCTGATTTATACCTGTTTAAAGACAGATTATAGTTAATTTGTTATGTCTAACTTTTGTGTTCATTGTCCAGTTGATTTGTTTGGTAATTTGAATTGCTAATGGGGAGTGGAGAGAACCCGAATTCGACGAAAGAGATTTCTGTTGAGCTTCCAGCATTGTTTACTGTCATTTCTTCTAAGGAAATTCATGGGTTTGATACTATTGATCAACATAATATGCCTCATGCTGCTGTAAGCTTTCTTTTCTGTCTTTGAGATTAATTAGTATAGTGTATAATAATTGACCGGTTAATTCGAAATGACCCTAAAGTAGCCCAAAACAAACCATAGTTTGTTTTTTTATTTGCGATTCACAAGAAGATTAGTGAACATGTGATAGCAATCTAATATAGTATAAGTAGTGAGAATCAAACCTCTGTCGTTTACCTGTAAGTAAGATTTGTGATCTGAATTTTACTTGTATGAAAACAGGAATCTGAAGTAATAAGTGGGCAAAAGATGGAAAATGCTGCAAATGGGTTTGTTTCAATTAGCATGCCACAAACACCTAAAACTCCCAAAAAGGTGTTGTTTAGTGAAAATCCCAAAGAAGTATCTGCCAAAGTTGCTCCATATGATTGTCCTTCTGAGACTAAATCTGAAAATAAATCTTATTCTCAACCAATGCCTAAATCTGCAACATGTGTTGAAGATGAGCATAAACAGAACCAGTATTCAGGGCCACAAATAAGACATCCCCATGTAGAACGGCTCAAGGATGCGAGGTTTGATTCGTTCAAGACATGGTCTGGAAGACTCGAAAGGCAATTATCCCATCTTCGTGGAAAACCTGTTGAACCACAGCCTGAACGCAAGCCTCGTGATCATGCAGATGGCGAGGCCATGCCTGTTGATCGATATTTTGATGCACTCGAAGGTCCTGAGTTGGACACTCTTCGTGTAAGTATATTAGTACCATATCTGATACTGATAGAGTATATAACATATCATGGGACTAACACCATGAACAATGATATATTATGAGGCTAATTGTTGTGCTCGTTTTGTTGCAGCCATCAGAGGAGTTGATGCTTCCCGAAGACAAAACATGGCCATTTCTTCTTCGATTTCCTATCGCTTCGTTTGGTATATGTCTTGGTGTGAGTAGTCAAGCCATATTATGGAAAACCCTAGCAAATTCACCCTCAACAAGTTTCCTTAAAGTTAGTCCTTTAGTAAATTTGATACTTTGGACTATTTCCATAGCTTTGGTAGTTGTAACTGCTATCATCTATGGATTGAAGTTAATCTTCTACTTCGAAGCAGTTAGACGAGAGTATTACCATCCCATCAGGGTGAATTTCTTCTTTGCTCCGTTCATATCCCTCCTTTTCCTGTCCCTTGGTTGCCCACCATCGGTTACTAAAGACCTTCACCAATCACTTTGGTATGTGCTTATGTTCCCATTCCTCTGTCTCGAACTTAAAATCTACGGTCAGTGGATGTCCGGAGGGCAACGTAGGCTATCGAAAGTGGCTAACCCTGTGAACCATTTGTCTGTGGTGGGAAACTTTGTTGGTGCTTTGTTGGGTGCATCGATGGGACTTAAGGAAGGACCGCTTTTCTTCTTTGCAGTTGGGTTGGCTCACTATACCGTCTTGTTTGTTACTCTCTACCAAAGACTTCCTACAAATAAGACACTTCCCAAGGAACTCCACCCGGTGTTTTTCCTATTTGTCGCGGCTCCTAGTGTCGCATCTATGGCATGGGCTAGAATCCAAGGATCCTTTGATTATGGCGCTCGAATTGCTTACTTCATCGCTTTGTTCCTCTTGTTTTCACTTGTAAGTGTATTTCCCTACATACATATTCATTCACGGTGAGGTGATCATTCGATTTTGACCCAGATGCACACCTCTACCGTCAGACTAGGTTATGTTTAATGCGACTTATTCTTACACTTTCGTATATGTTTGGGCAGGCTGTTCGGATCAACTTCTTCCGAGGATTCAAATTCTCAATAGCATGGTGGGCATACACATTTCCAATGACAGCAGCAGCCATTGCTACCATAAGATACTCAAATGAAGTAACAAATTGGGTGACAAAAAGCTTAGCATTGACCCTAGCCACGATTTCTACCCTCATCGTTACAGCCTTGCTTGTGTCAACTCTCCTACACGCCTTTGTTTTCCACGACTTGTTCCCTAATGACATTGCTATCGCCATCAGTGAACGACCTGCTAAGCCACGTAAAAGATGGTTTCCTCACTTGAGAAATGGTAGTTCAGACACCAAGGACATTGAGCAGTACTTGAAGTTTGTCACTACTGATGCAACCGACTTAGAATCTTCTGTGGATCCTTCTAGCCGGAAGACTACTTCTGAGTCGGTTTAAGCGTTCGAAAGCTTGCAATTATGTGTTTGATTAGTTAAGGATTAAGAGATCGTAATCGATCAAAGAGAAGCCGATGAACTCTCTATCACACATGATTGAGAAAGAGGCTTCAAAATGTATTGCTACATTTTGAGTTATGTGATGATCTTAGTTTGTTAAATGAATAAAACAATTTTTGGTTTGTAAACTAGTAGAGAGACTATGAGGACTGTTAAGAGAGGCCAGGCATACTGAAGGATCATGTGAATTATAGTTAAAAATTAAAGCAAAATTCGAATCTGGTCCACAGCGTAATGTAACTAAATTTTATTGATGATATGATTGTAACAATTTAGTATGAATAGGATTGTGTTATGAACTTATAATCTCGAATCTAATGACTAAGTCGATTTCATAATGAAAAGTTCATTTCATATCCGACAAAAATTGGGTTAATCTCTCCTCACAAAAAATTACAAGGGTGAATAATTCAAGCTAATTAATTACAATTAATGAATCAGAATACATATAGCAAGGAACAAAAGAATAACACAAATTCTTGTGAGAGACGGTTCTCTTTGAGAGACCATCTTTAATTGGGTTGATCCATAAAGGAAAATATTAAGAATAAAAATTAAACTCTAATGGAGTAGGTCTGGTGCAGGTGTAGAAATGAGGATCGATTACTAGACCTCCCCTATAGATGGACTAGAGTAAGTCTTTTAACACAAGCATGCCTTCCTTTCTTTCTCTTACACCTCAATACATCCATTCAACACTTTCTAAATCACTCAAAAGGATAGAGATTATAAGTCACACCCAACATGATTATTATGAGAAAGGATCATTTGAGCGTATAAAAATAGATACTAAACATAATAAGTAGTTATAGTTAGTGGACTATCACAATTCACAATTATGTGCACTAAGCATAAATATACTCCCTCCCTCCGATTCAAAATAAGTGTCCACTTTGGGTTTGGACCGCATTTTAAGAAAAATGATAGTGGGGTATTTTAAGTGATTATAATAATTGAAAAGGTGGTAGGTGGGGTATTTAAGTGATTATAATAATTGAAAAGGTGGTAGGTGGGGTATTTTAAATAATATAAGTTGGGGTAGTTGGGGTATTTAGGTGAAAAATCTTTGCCAAAAAAGGAAAGTGGACAATTAGAGTGACTTTACCGAATAAGGAAAGTGGACATTTATGTTGAATTGGAGGGAGTATTACTCTTTCCGTTCTTTTGATTTTCCTACAAAATACAGAAAAACGATATTTGCAATTAACAAAATTTAAGTGACAAAGTAGTATGCATATAGAGATGGCAATGGGTTCGGATTTGGCTCGGATTATACATACTCCGACTTTGCTCCAAATACTAGTCGGACTTTTTTTCACTCCACCACCATTCGGAGTTGGATTATGCATACTCGATGTTTGCCTCGATTCGAACTCTCGAACCTCCAATGGAGTCGGATTATTTTCAAACTTTATCGCTGTGATATTATACTAATGATTTTAAAACATACAAAATTAACAAATTAAAATATATTTTTCAGATACAAATTAACAAAAAAATATGTACTTTGAGTTCAAGTTTAACAAGAGAAATAGTCCCACAATTACAATTTAATATAAAAAATATTTCCCGCATATTAATTTGACGTGTTTTATTTCTCTTGATCAAATTTGTCGTATTTTGGTTGATTAATCTAAATAAAAATACCAAGTAGTTTTTCAAAATCTTAAATTACAATTAGTATGAGAAAGAGCTTCAATTAGTTACGTCAAGAGTTTTGAAGGAAACAAAATACTGAGGTAAAAGTCAAATTCAAAGTCGGATTTTGTTCAGGGTCGGATCAAGGTCAGAGTGTCAGATTTTTAATAAGGTCCATCTCCGGTCCATCTCTAACTCGGACTCAGATTGTAAAGTTGGAGTCGGATAACTTTTTCCTTTGACTCGAATCGAATTATTTCCCTTGGATTGAGTCGGGCTATATTGTCGGGTTTGGACTAAATTGTCATCGCTAATGACATAGTAGTGGACATTAGGTAAGAAAGCCTCAACTCAACCTCTAATCGACCTAAGTATTCGTTAAGTCCAATGCCAAATCATATCAAATTGGAAAAATTACCGTGAATAATACAACATTTTGTTAATTTCCTTACAATAATACAAATTTTTGATTAACTATGAATAATACCAATTTTGGGGGGTTTTTTCCTAAAATAATATCAACTTTAGTTTATTAACTAATTTACTTAATTTTTTTTGTCATATAATCACTTATAGTTTGATTTTTAACATGTTTGGTATATTCTAGGGAATCACCCGCATAAGTTGTTATGATTCACGGTTAATCAAAAGTTAGTATTATTGTAGGGAATTAAATAAGCAAAAGGTTATATTATTCCAGGTAATTTTTCCTACAAAATTTGTCTTGATTTGACCCGACTTTGTCAAGAATTTTGGTTTGGTATGATCAATAAATTGGATTCGTTCATGATCAAACTTTTAACATCAATTCTTGTGCAAGATCGTCTCTTTGAAAGACCATCTCTAATTGGGTTGACCCATTAGGAAAAATGTAGAGTAAATATAGGCAATAAGCTTTAATGAATTGGGTCTAAGAGACTGGCTGAACTTTTAAAATTTAAAGTCATGAAAACTTTAAATCGACTTAGAACCTAAACTTCAACCGCCCTATAAAATAGTCCCTAAACTGAGATTACTTGTGGATAAACCAGCCATCTAACTTTCAAAGCATCACAAAGCTGGCCCAGCTTAACCCTTACTCTTTTGAGGGTAGAACAATATAATCACAAACACTTGGTCGAGACCGTTATAGATTAAGATGAGCTTTGGGCCGGCCCAATTTGTTCTTTTCCCTCCAAATTTTTCTTTTTTTATTTTTAAATTGGAATTCAAATCGATTAATTGATATGCCATTAGAGTTTTCAGTATCATTATTATTTCCTTCAGTTTCTTGTTTCCTTTCATAACTTCCTACTTCAAAACTTTTCATTTTCTTTCATCCTCCATTTTCGTGTTTCTTCATTCTCTGATTGTTCCTCCATTGTTGTCTACTGGTAATCTTCTTTTTCATTTTCTTTTAATTTTAGTTTTTCCCATGTCTTGATCTTAAACTATATTTTCATCTATGCTTTTTTTTGATTTTTTATATGTTGTTTGCAAGCATTCTAATGCAGGTGTTGTATCTGAAATTTACACAATTATTGAACTAATTGAATACTTTATATGGACAATTGTTGTTTTGTAATGTAACTCAGTTGTTTGCTTATAATATTCAATTATCTATATAAAATAGATGTTCTCATTGAATGGAGACATTTGCATAACATCAATGTATAATTGAACAAATTAGAAGTATAATAGAAATATATAAAATATCAATTTAATAATGTTTAGTTTTTAAAACTGAGACATTTAAAGTTGAATTGTGAAATCGATGAACCTATATTGAATACTGATAATTGAATAATTTAGAACTACAATTGATATGTAGAAAATATCAATTGAACAACAGATTATCAATCATATTATGCTTAAAATCGAACTACAATAAAGAATTGAACATTTTATCTTGAATTGAACAAATTATGCTTAAAATTTAACATTTTAATAGCAGAATTGATCATACATATATTAATGATATTAATATGGACATTATCTTCTTCGTATTCACCATAAACCACTATCATTCATTAAATCTTCCATTACAGACAATCTTGATGTTTTCTAAAGTTAAAATGTTGATTTTCTTTGAATGTAAGAAAGAATCTCATATATTTGAAGAGAAAATCCCGTTTTGATTTTGTTTTCTTAATCGCATGAGTTTTGGCGGTTTGAAAATGGGTTTCCTTATTAAACGTTTTAAAATTTGGCAGTTTTTTATATTTAATTCTTTTTCTTTTTTTTAATTGCATTATTAAAGGTGGGCTGGAGTGTCTTGGGTCGTCTCAATCTAAGACCGTCTCGGCCAAGACTGGCTGCAATATAATAACATTCCTAAACTTTACTAGCTTGAATCCCGTGTCAAGCACTGGAAATTTTTAAAAAAATTAATAGTTTCGTAAACATAAACAAATTTAGTTTAATTATCATGATATTAATTTGTTATTTGTTAACTGTAATAAATATAGAGAAAATAATATTTGACGTGTAAGAAATTAACATTTTATTGGTCAAATTTTACATACCTAATTTTTTATTACCATAAATAAAGAATATTTATCTATATATAAACTATATTCATAATTATCATTTAATGGGTCAAATATTATTTATCCAATTTTTTATTGCCATACATAAAGAATTTTGATTATATATAAACTATATAGAATTGAATGTATTTTGGTGGAAAATGAATTAATATAAAGACGACACGTGTCCTTCTGAATAATGACTTTTGTATATAGTATAGATTCCCTTAATTCCTCGATACCAATTTGGGAGGAACAAAGTAAAAAAATATTTATATTATTATTATAAATGATGATCCATTTACGTAATTATCAACTTAAATGTTTGACCAATCTCTATATATACAAGGAAATTTTATGACAAAGTTTTAACCAAGCAAAAACCTCCTTTATAAAAGCGTTTTGTTTTCATCACTATCAAAGTTGTAAAAATTGAAATTCTATTTAAATCGTTTAAAGAGGTAGAATCGAATTGGTGGAATCGAATCATAGGATCGTAAGATTCTACAATAAACCTAAATTTACTATTTGGTCATAATGTTTTCATCTCAAAAGTTTTGAATCGGTGGAATTCAATTCATTTTTAAGTATGAAATGGAAAAATAATTAATAATTGATTTGAATCATCATACTGATGAAGAAAATTGTTTTTTTAAAATTATGATGTTGAGTTGTTGAATCGAAAGAAAAATTAATGAAAGATGATGCATAAGAAATATTATAAAAATTAAGAATAAACTTGTAGAATCGGATCACTAAATCGTAGGATCGTAGAATCGTGTTATGATTCCACTTCTACAAATTTTATTGCAATTTGAATCGTAAGATTCTACTAACTTACGATCCTACCTACGATTCAAATGGCTCGCTAATTTTTCGATTGTAAAATCATAGAATCGTAAATCAAAATCGTGATTTTAATAACCATGACTCTCATGCATTCTTGAATTTAGCATTTTATCATATTCGATTTCGGCAGAAAACAATTTCAGGCCTCATTTGAAACCAAAATGTTATTTAGACGGTCCAATATGAATACTTAATTAATACAGTATTTTTGCTATGTCAGTTTCTAAGGTTTTCTCAAGGCCCAGCCCAGGTTCCACTGGATCAATTTCTTTATTCTATATGAAATTTTGAAATTAAGAATATTTAAAATAGGCTTGGCAAAAACTATTTTTTGAGGTAAGCACTCATTTTCGAGTCTATATATAAGTGTAACAAACAAAAAAATATGGTCAAAAAATCAAGTAATAAAACTTTGTTTATTGTTGCTAACAACGAATAAAGTATTCTTATTGGGCCTGTTTCTACAGTAATGTTGCTTACGACAACGATATGGATTTGAATCTTCCCATGGGTTTCTTACAACTCTTTGAGACCATAACTATTTCTCATGGAGAAACAGAGAAGCGTCAAGTATCGCAAGGGTGTATAGTGCAAACAATGAGACCATTAAAACTCTAATTAAGCTGTTGCCCCCAAGTTTACGGGGGAGACAAATGCTTTGCATAGTCAACAATCAGTGGCGGATCTAGGGTTTAGAGTTCCCTGGGGCACCAACATATGGATGAAATTAGCTAATGTGAGCAGCATATAGTATATTTGTGAAACAATTTCTTAAACCAGGAAAAAAATTTAGCAAGCAATTCCCCAACAAAATAGAAAAGAGGGAGCTTGGGAGGGTACTCAACCAATCACTTCAGATTCATATTGATCAATTGAAACAGTCAACCATGGTGTTTTGTTATTCAATCTACCTGAATATTGATTTCACCTAAAACATAGCATTCGTAAAATGAATTAACCAAGACTTGCGACTTTAGATTTGCATTCTAGCTTCACAGTAATTCACGTGATATTCTAACCAAATACCTAAAAAATCTGCAACTCCCACTTCTAATTTCTAAAGAATCATTCTCTTTGTGAATCTATGTACTTGGTGTGCTATTTAGTTCATATGGCCTGAATGAAGATTAGGTTCTGAGACACAGTGGTTTCGCAATTTTAACTTCAATCAAATTTAGATGACATTATTATCAGATATCAAAAAACACTTATATGTAATAAGAATCAAGATTAAAACGACAAGATTAAGAATTTAAGATTATGATTAAAGATTATAGCATAAAAACTAAGATTAAGAGTGAAAAACCTAAAAAAATCAAAATTTTAAACATAGAGGTTAAGATTAAGATTAGAACAAAAAAATGTCTCCTGAGGCACGTGCTCCGGGAGGCCCGTACATAGATACGCCCATGTCCACATCCTTCATTTTCTAATAGCTATAATACACGCTACAAGAACCCACCTGAGTTCTTCATTAAACCAACCACCTTCGTAGCACAATCAAAGTCAAACCCAGTCTATTCTTGAGTATGTCAGATTACCGAATTGAGAAACATGTCAGATATATAGGCAATTGTTGTAAATGAATACACATGCCTCAAATCAGTTCCAAAGTCAGACTGATTCCAAAGGTAAAAAAACTAACCAAGTAAATTTTGTGATTGAAGAAACTTAAGCAACTGGCCGACCCTCCTTTAATGTAGGTGCCTTCTAAAAGCCAGTTGTTGTTGTAAATGAATTTTTTAATTATGATGGTTAAACATATGTCGAAACAGATTTTACTACAGATGTTGATAAAAAGAAAACAAAAATCACTAATATTTGTATAGAGCATGTCCTTTTCCCTAAAAAACTGGCACAAGCCAAGCCTGAGAATATGTATGAAAAAATTATTCAAACTTGAAAGACAATTCTTTTGATATCTCAGATTTCGCTCTAAAAGGATTGATAGACTACTCATATCAACAAGGTGCATATTTTTTTCTAGGGGGGCCGTTTACTAAAAAATCCACAGTTAAGCGTGCTTGGTGTGGAACAATCTTAGGATGGGTGACCTCCTGGGAAGTGATCCTTGGTGCGCACGAGTGAGGCTAAAGTGCACTGTAAATACTCGTGTTAGTTTGTTAGGCTAGTCTAAGTCTCCATGAGTAGTCACCAGTTAGGCCTGGGAAAACGTTCGGTCGGGCGGGTTAGGGGTTAGGTCAATTTCGGTCGGGTCATTTTCGGATCGGGTCATTCTCGGGTCGGGTCACTCCCGGTTCTGGGTCAGTCGATCTGACCCAATGGGTTATGACTTACAAAATTTAAAAATTAAGTTTTTCATTTTTTATTATTTATAAAACTTTTTTAATAAAAAAACTATTTCTAATCCCTATGACATTAACCCACATATCAATTGACACAATATTAAAGCCTTATGTGACTCAATTCAAGTTATAGAAAACCAGTTATTCCGACACTTGAAGTTTAAATCTCTATGTATAGTTGGATTTGTGACATACATGTCACATTAGAGAAATTAGATGTACGATTTTCAAAAAATAGTTGGTATGTCGGGTTCATTTGAGTGTAAGGATAATAGGAGAATTAATACTTATTTTGAAAGACTTGTAAAATACGCGCTTCATAAAAGTTATTGTGTTTGACTATTAAAGTTGTAACGTTAGATAAAAATGACGCTAAATATCTTCTCATTTCCTAATAAAAATATCTTCACAATTTTCATCTTAGAAAGATATAGAAATAATTAAGTACTTATTTCGTCTTATAAGATACGCGTTTTATAATTTAGGGTAGCGACATTCATTTTCTGAAAAGCTCATTCAAATGTGCAAAACGTTTTTATAAATTATATTGATTTGCTTCCTAAAATGTAGAAGAATTAAAAGCTCATTTGACTGATTTAACAAGATATATGCATTAAATTAAGATGATTATAACGTCCTTTTTTAAAAGAAAATATTATGATGGATAAACAGACGCTAAATGCGTGTTTTTTGAGATTTATTGATGAGTTTTAGGGTTCAAGTGATATACTCAATATGTTGAGATACTTTGAAAACTAAAATTTTATTTGAAATCAATTCTAACATTGAGATTACTCTAAAAATTGATATTGGACCTGCCAAAACGGGTCGGTCGGGTCGGTTGTCGGTCGGGTAATTATCGGGTCGGTCATTTTTCGGATTAAGTCGCTTTCGGATCGGTCGGGTTCGGGTTTTACCGGGTCGGGTCCCGGGTTCATTTTCGGGTCGGATCCAATTTTCCCAGGTCTATCACCAGTAGTCCGTTGGGCCGAGGTGTTACGATTCTTTAGAAATGTTTTTCCTGTATATTTATCAAAAGCACCCAATGTCCCAAAAACGTTCGAGGCTTTTCTATCTATCAAGCATGGGGGAGTGTAACACTCCCCAAATTAGGCGATCTTAATATTTTTAGCAATCCTGTTTCTTTTGGGGACATTTCTTTGGATTAAGCTTTGTGTGATTTGGGTGCTTATGTATGTTGGATACCCTTTACTTGTTTAAACAGCTAAAACGTGTAAAAGTGTTAGTCCCTATTAGAATGACACTACAACTTGTGAATCGCAGCCTTGTTTATCCTAAGGGGATATTGATGAATGTGGCAGGAAGGATAGGGAATTGAGTTATCCTCGATGACTTTGTGATCATGGATATTCTAGAGCATTTTTGGACCCCAATAATATTAGGTAGACCTTTTTTCACAACTATAGTCTATAGGGACTATTAAAGAGGTTGCTAGAGGTAGGATTACGATGAAGATAAGAAATGATAGACTTGAGTTTTCTATTGAATATAACCTTATACCTTACCCTTATACCCTTATACACCTAATGAGTCTATTTTCAAAATAGACATTCCTACGAAGTCTAGCTATAAGCTTGAGGTTCATGCCCTACAAGCCTTACACTAGTAAAAAAACACTCATTAGCAACCCCCTATTTGTATCATTTATTAAAATAAAAGATACAAATAATGTTATTAGTATCTTTAATTCTAGCAAACGATACAAATAAGAGTTATTTATATCATTTGTTAAAACAAACGATACAAATAAGATTTATTTGTATCTCATGTCATAATAAACCATACAAATAAGGTAACCGGCCATTTTTTAGCTTCACTTTGAAATTAGAGGCGCCACATTACAAACCTAATTTCCTCCACTTTGAAAAATATGCATTTGGCCATTGTTGCTCCCGCTTCTTCCCTTGCTGGTAGCTTCCTCAAAACCCAATCTTTCTTCTTCCTCCTGCTTGCTTCCATTATTGTTATAGATTTATGAATTTTTTTTCCAAACGCCCACGCAGTTAACCAAGGGCGCGACAGAGCTACTACTACTGCTTCTGTTTTCATTTGTAGGTGAGGTTTCCATTGACGGTTAGTTTCTTCCTCCTCCATCTTATTATTCCTCTGTTCTTTAATTTATCAAGATCTTGTCTCTTTAACCTCATCTTTTCTTCTTCTTAACACCAATTTGGATGGTTTAAGATTAGCGGTCAAAAAGATTGAGTTGATTTGTTGAATGGTTGTAGATTTTTGCTTAAATCACTAGTAAAAAAATCCATATTTGTATCTTGTTTTTAAGCACATTTGTATCTTATATTGGGGGTTACTAACAAGTGGGTTACTGTTATTGGGTCAACCACTTATTACTTGTTGGGCCCTAAAATCTGGAGCCCAAGTTCCCCATACGGTTGAAATTACCAAAAAGCCCTTGGGGCTAATTACCCCCCATTTTTCCACTATAAATACCTCACTATTCATAAATTTTAGGGGTATGCTTTCTCTCTCCCCTTTGAACTGATTATCTCCAATTACAAATTTCTCGAATATATTAACTGACTTGAGCGTCGGAGAGGCTTTCCGGGAAACGCCCCCGGATAGGCTAACTTTGTCTGTTTTGCAGATCCAAGTATACGGAATCCTATAGCAATCAAAAATTCAACCTTCCGGTCAGGGAGACATTGACTCGATTTCTACGCAGAAACATTTGGCGCCGTCTGTGGGGAAGGAAACAAGCGCCTTCCCTTTCACTCACGTTCCCATAATTGAAAGCCATGAACTCCAAGAGAAATACGAGAGCTAATACTAGGCAATCCGAACATCACTCTGCCAATTCTGTCCATGATCAAGATCCCGCACCGCAGCCGAATTTTGTCACAAGGCAGGACCTAGATGACTTTGCGGCCACTATAACTTCTCGTTTTCAAGAGTCGCTTCAACAAGCGGTGAGGACTCTGCCTACTATCCTACAACCACAACAGCAGAACTTGCTTCATTCGGCTCAGAGGCGTGGAGGGCCGAATACCACTTATCAGAGGGACGCCCCTGACTTTTGGGTAGAAGACATAGCCGAGAGTCAGGAATCACCCCTGTCAGGCGATCCCGGCCATGGGGGACAACCTACTTGGGGCATGCCGAACCCAACACAACATAATAGCCGACTACCCCCCGAACCTACTCGGCCAGCTCCCAGCCGTGTCCAGGAACAGGCTCCTAGCCGGATGCCTGAACAATCGGGAAGTTCAAGATTCGATGCCCGCCAAATTATCAATAGGAGAAAGAAAGAACAAGACGTTAGAACTCATCTTAATTCCCGAAGACAGGGGAAGGATCTTGCTGAAGAATCTTACCACAGCCCAATCTATCAAGAGCGGTACGACTACGCCCAGGAAGGCTATATTCGAGATGGATCAGATTCAGCTCCTACCATCTTCAAGACACCTCTATCAGCGCGTATACTTGCTGTTCCTAACCGGAACAAAGTCAAAGTCCCTGCCATTAAGTCATTTGGTGGGTCGGAAGATCCCGGTGAACATGTAGCGTCTTATCGGGCGCACATGGCCGTGAGCACTACGTGCGAAGCCATGCTTTGCAAGTTTTTCCCCATGACTTTGTCCGGGTTAGCATTGAATTGGTACACTGCTTTACCCCCGGGAAGTGTGGATAGCTTCGCAGTGCTGGAGGCTCTGTTCCTTGATCACTTTGTTGCCTCAAAGAGACAAAGGAAGTCAAACTTGCACTTGATGTCGGTCACTCAGAAGGAGGGAGAGACCGTGGCTGAGTACATACAAAGGTTTCATGAAGAAGTATTATCCATACCGGGGGCTAACGATGCTACAACGGTCCCTGCCCTCATTAATGGGATTAGAACACCCAAGTTAAAGTGGAAGTTGTTGGAACACGACATCACCACATATTCGGAGGCCATGGAAATTGTCCAAAGGTTCATCCGTGCCTCCGACATATGTACGCCCATGGACTCGAAGAAGAAGGAGAAGGTAGGAAGATCGCAAGAAAATACGCATAGCCGGCGAAATCAAGACAATGTTGGAAGAGAAAGGTTCAGGTCACCCATGGGACCCCCGAGGGAAGATACTCGGAGACAAGCTCACGCCTATCCCGCCCTGGAAGCGAAGGGAAATATCGAATCTCGCTTTAACAGCGGCCAAAGGATATTTTTATTGATTAGAGATCGATTCTGACCACCGCGGATTTCCACATCGAGGGAAGAAGAAACATGGATTATTGGTGTGACTACCACAAGAACACGCGGACACCACTGTCCGCGATTCGAGATTGAAGAGGATACTAGACAAGATGGCAGATGAAGGACAACTAAGCGAGGTTCACGAAACATGCGGACGACCAGGGAAAGAAGAAATTCCCGCCTCGAAATGAGAGCGTAACAGCGACAGCGACGGTCAGAAGCCACTTCGAGGAGTGATACACATGATAGCGGAGGGTTTTGAGAGTTTTAGTTGCAATCGGTCGTTAAAGATAGCATTCATATGAGCGTGATGTCATGGGACACAAAGCGTCGATGGACCAAGATGATATTTGGTGAAGGAAGTGGCAATACAACATCCACACTCGGACCCATTGTTCTCGGCAAAAGTGGGTTGATGAATGTAAGGAGAGTCTTGGTAGACACGGGTAGCAGCAGCCTCATAACATGGATTGCACGAACACTTAAATACGGCCTCGAACACCTAGAGAAGCTTGATCGACCTTTGGTTGGTTTTGGAGGAAGTAGGATGCCAGTGAGGACTATTGTACTTCCTGTACGATTCGGCGCTAGAGGTAATGGACGGACCTTGCCGGTCCGATTCACTGCTGTGGATATTACTTTCCCCTACAATATAATCATGGGCCTGCCACTTATCAATAAGATCAAAGTCGTCATTTCGTCCCACCAGTTACTCATTCAATACGAGAAGGATGACGGTCAGGTAGGTACCTTGCATGGAGATCAAAAGATAGCAAGAGAATGTCAGTGAATAGCCTTAAATTGGGGGTTTGAAGTGATAAGAGCCACGAGGCAGAAAAGAAAGATGTCGAATGGTCTGCATGTGGCGAGGACTATCAAGGAGACTTCTCGACCTCGACTGTTGAAGGATATGGAGAGTAAGCCCTATGGGGTGAGGAAAAGATTAGTCTTGGAAAGAATCTAGCGGACTACGTGAGAAGGCGTCATCAATGTAATTGGCAATATCGCGATGTGTTTTGCTACAAAGTAGAAGATGCCGGTATACCTGAAATAAGCTGCACCATCGGACATCAAAGCGGGTTATAAAGCGTAAGCGAAACTAAGACACCAAGGGGCGGGGCGTCGCGCCAAAGAAGAAGTGAACAACTCTTGGCGGGGTTCAAAGAGAATGCAAGTACTCGGACTGGCTAGCTAACGTGGTTCTCGTGAAGAAGCCTTCCGGAAAATGGCGCATGTGTGTTGACTTCACGGACCTCAACAAAGCGTGTCCCAAAGATGATTATCCCCTGCCCAAGATTGACAAGCTGGTAGACTCCACGGTCGGGCACGCACTGCTTAGCTTCATGGATGCAAATGCCGGGTATCACCAAATTCCCCTTGCCATAGAGGACAGGCCCCACACGGCTTTCATCACCCCATCCGGGGTCTATTGTTACATGGTGATGCCATTCGGCCTGAAGAATGCCGGGGCTACCTATCAGCGCATGATTAACAAAGTATTCAAGAAGCAAATTGGAAAGAATTTGGAAGTTTATGTGGATGATATGATCGCAAAGAGCAAGCGAGCCGAAGACCACGCCGAAGATCTCCGTGAAACTTTTGAGACCTTGCGAAGAAATAGAATGCGCCTAAATCCGGAGAAATGCGTGTTCGGTGTGACCGGGGGCAAGTGTCTAGGCTTCTCGGTGGACGAAAGGGGGATAGAAGCTAACCCCGACAAAATTCAAGCAATCTTATCAATGAAATCACCACGAACTGTCAAGGAGGTGCAACGCCTTACCGGTTGCATTGCGGCTCAAAGCGATTCATGTCTAGATCGTGGCGAGATGTTATTTTTTTCTTCAAAATTTTTGAAGCAACCAAGGTTAAATGCAGGATCGAGGAGCGGAAGCCGTCCTCAATTTGAAGGATCATTTGGCAGAAATGCACAAGTGGTGTCACCCTTGCCGGGTGAAAGACTATATTTGTACGTCTCAGTCTCGGAATTTTCCTTAAGCGCTGTTTTGGTAGCAGAAAGGGAGCGGCTGCTAGGTGTACTATATGATATCGTCTGTAGCGATTGAAGCGGTACCTGCGTCAGAAATCAATTTTGCCTTAATAATGTCAAGTAGGAAATTAAAACCCTACTTCGTCCACCATCCGTTAAGCACCTCACACCCAGAAGAAAGTACTAGAAGGTAAAATCGGTCATCAGGGATGGCGTTGGGCCACCGGTTGGCGCTATAGCTGGAATTTGAGCAGAAGCGGCCATCAAGGCCCAAGCTCGTGATTTTATTTCGAGCTTACGAGGGGACGCTTAGAGCCCGCCCATGGAAGAAGATTGATATTCGTCGATGGTTCTTCGACCGAGTCTTGCGAGGGCGAGGTTTACTCATGCGTCTCCCCATGGAGCGATTAGAACATCTTATGCGATTCAACCAGCGACCACAAATAATGATGAATCTGGCTCCTGCTAGGCACAGGAATACGCAGCCGGGGCAGAAAGTAAATCGCCCATCACGGATTCCGTGATAACGGGACAGTGAGTGGGAATTTGAAGCAAGAGATGATAGTATGAAGATGTACCTTACCAAGGTAAAAGAGGTCATTAAAAAGTTTGATTACGTCGGCGAGTCACATTCCGGTCGAGAAAATGCAACTGACGGCCTATCAAGGTTGGCGAGCTCCGCCGTTAGTAATGAGCCGCGCGACATTGTATGGGAAGTATTACCCAGTCCAAGCATCAACGCCTTTATCGGAGGGGTTAATCGGACTAACTCATGGATGGATCCTTACATTTCCCTCCTCAGAGATGGTCAAATGCCCGAAGATCCTGAAGCGGGCCCGATCCTTGTTAGGAAGGCAAAATATTTCGAATGGTATGAAGGGGCTCTGTACAAGAAATCTTACACCCTCCACGCTTAAAGTGTGAACCGGGGGGATTACATATTACGAGAAGTCCACGAAGGGGCCTGCGGAATCCACCAGGGGATTCGGACACTAGTGGGTAAGGTTCTGAGAAGTGGGTATTACTGGCCGAGCATGAAAGCGGATGCCGAAAAGCTCGTGAAAACTTGTCAAAAATGCCAATTTTATGGTGAAGTGCCTCGCCGGCCCTCCAACTATCTTTCTCCCATACAGGCCGTCTTGCCCTTCGACCGATGGGGCATTGATTTGCTAGGTCCCTTTCCCCCGGCCAGTGGACAGCGACGGTTCGTTCTTGTGGCAATCGACTATTTCACCAATCACATGTAGGGACACTAACTCCATCCGATAAGCAAATTTGCCAATTCCTTTGGAGAAACATAATCACTCGTTACGGAGTGCCCCAGGTCATCATTTCCGACAACGGCAAACAGTTCAACAGTGCGGCCACAAGGGAATACTGTGCCCGGTTTAATATCAACACAAGGTTCTCATCCGTTTCGGACCTGGACAAATGGCAGTGGGAGAAACAAGACTATACTTAAAGGAATAAAGAAGAAATTGGAAGGAAGCGCGATAGTGGGTAGATGGCGCAGAGTATATTGTGGGCGGCACTCTTTGTCAAAGAATCAGCAGACCCAACCTTTCTCTCTGGTGTTCGGCACAGAAGCCGTCCTCCCGGTCGAAGTAGGGATACCCTCTACCCGAGTCACTTACTATGACCAGGTATAAGAATGATGAAGACAAGCCCATCAATTTGGATCTCTACTGGGAGATGAGAGCGTAGCGTTCCTTAAGTCAGTGGCACAGAAACAAAGAATGACTAGGCAGTTCAACAAACTTGTGAACCACGGCGTTCGGGAGGAGACTTGGTCCTAAGGAAGTGGAACCCGGGCAAGACAGCGAAAAGGAAGCGGGGAAAATTGGGGCCGGACCCTTCAAAGTCACAAGGGTAGTCAGGCCAGGGACCTACGAGTTAGAAGAGAATGGTAGGCCGTTGCCCAGGCCCTGGAATTCGGACCACTTGAAGAAGTTCTATGTTTAATGTCGCCGCACCCAACGCGAACTGGGGGCATATTATACTAAGTTATGGCAAACTTATTAAGTTCGCATTGTATTCGGCCTACAAAACGGCCAATGATGTTTAATTCTGTCCAAACGGCCTAACCGGCATTTAACAAAACTAATCGGTTAAGACCAGTGTTTGAATAATTTGAGACGTATCATCCATATTGGCATATACGGACTACGAACCCACCAAGCAACTTGCCTTACCGGCGACATGTTTTGATACGCTCAATAAACAGAATCCGAATTTGCATAACGATTGAATTAAAAATACAAACACGAAGGCCGAAGCCTAATGTATCAAAGGCCGAAGCCCCAAAAATAAAATTACAAATCATTCATCATCATTCATCCCCCAAAAGTTCTTCAACAGAAAAGGCTGGCTCGGGAACCTCCACGAGGGTGAAGAGCGGCGGAGAGAGCTTGAGAGGGTGGCGATGCGGAAGGGAAGCGAGGAATGGCTTGAACGGGGGAAGCTTGAGGAGTTGGCGGCCTTGTAGGAATGGAGATGTCATAATGTTCAAAGTCGACATCATATTTCTTGAAGTTCGTGGCAACCTCCTCCCAAGCTGCCTTTTCAGCCTCATCATCCTCATCAGGGCCGAAGGCCTCCAGCTCCTTCATTTCTTCAGTAGCTTCCTGAACGGCCAAGTCATGTTCATCTTCCCCAGCCTTGCAAAATGCCTCAAAGTCGATTTTGGTTTCGGACTTCTCATTGGCATGCTGCAACATCAGCTCCTTGACACGCTCCACGGGTATGCGTCGGCCTCGAGCAGCCGTAATGCATGCGACCCTCATCGATCTCGGCCACTCCCTTAGCAATCTTTTTCTTCAAAGAAAGCTCGCGTTCCCTCATTAAGACGGCCTCCTTAAGGAATCGGCATTTGCCATGCATTTTGTCGAGTTGGAAGGTACTATTCTCGAGTCGGACTCATAGCGATCATTCTTGACAATCGGCTTGCGTTGAGCTTCGTTGACCCTCTTACGAGAAGCCTTAAGGTGACCTCGAGTCTCCAACCTATCGCTGGCGTCTCATCCGCATCAGAATGTTGGCGCAAATAGTAGACACTCAGAAGCCGCAAACACTTAAGGAAAATTGAAGATAAAGGAGAATCTACCTCGGCCTGTAAAGAAAGAAGCTCACTAGCCCTAGTCTTGGCAGGAATGGTGGACAATTGCTTGAGATCCTTATCGGACACCAGTTGTCCCATAGCCCTTCTCCAGATCCTAAGTCCTTGGGGCTGGTTGAGAGAAGGCGTGTCGAGAGCAATGCACTACTCCGTATCCCTCCGAGTAATCTCATACTGGACTCTTCAACTATGGTGCCCCTTCCTTCTCCTTAGAAGCCCAGCCACCTTAGGTGGGCTCCCGAAGGGGGAAGTGACTTTTGGCGCTTGGCGGTGAGCAGTGAGGGAATCGGAGACCGTGCGTCCTTTGGAGCGGGCTGCGATTCCTCAGGCAGCTTCTTATTCTTACCGTTACGGGTTTAAGGAAAGGATGAGTCAGCAAAGCGGTAAAATTAGGATTAGCAGAATAAAGATACCTTAGGAGGGATGGAAGCTTACGCTCCGGCACTTGCCTTCTTCCTTAGCGGCATCCGACCGTGAGCAAAGGTCATGGAATCCATGATATCTGGATACTTCTTCTGCAACTCTTCAAAAGCAACCACTGCAGAAATATCAAGAGATTAGTTAACGGCCACTTCAAAAGAGAAGCAATCTATGAGCTACACTCACCCCTGTGGTATTTCGGACTAATTCCTAGGGCAGACAAGAATAACTCGTTTTGAAGGTGTGATCTATCTATAATAAAATTCCTCTGTACAAATTGAGGTTTAAATTCTCCTAATTCTAAGCCCTTAGTTGCATGCTCTATCACCAAATATTCGTCTAGATTGCACGCGAGGACATTGTTATTAAATTTGAAGGTTGACGTTCATCATGACTTCGTCTTGAATGGCCCGACCTATACAAGAAGACAAAGTCATTCAGGATAAACTTCATGCTATCTTTTACGTTGTGTACGATTAAGAAACCCGTCCGGTGTTGAAAGCTAACCCAGCCGGGCCCTTGTTTTGACGTACACCTTCTTATTCGGAATATATACCGAAACGCCGTGAGAGTGGGCTCCACCCCCACAGCCGAACATATTATGATGAAGGCTACTATACACCCCCAGCCATTGGGGTAGAGTTCGGACACCGTAATATTATAGGCATTTAGGACTTCAACTGCGAATGGATGAAGAGGAAACCGGAGTCCGGTCTCCATCGAGTCTTTGTAAATGGCGATACACCCTTCAGGCACATCCAAAATACTCTCTCTCACTCGGGGTTTCACCAAAGAATACCCATCCGGCAACGCCCACTTGCTCTTAATCAGGGATAGTTCCTTGTTCAAAGCATCACCCCAGATCGTCCTTATGAAATAGTTAGCCGGACCACAACCTTTCTTGTGTCTCGGCCCTTCATAAGAGGGATTCTGACCCAAGTCAATGCTCTTGCCGGTAGAAGTAGGTGCCATTTCTACTGGCGCTGAAGGATACGGCCTGTAGGATGGGGGAACGATCATTATTCCTTCTAAATGATTAACATCGACATCATATTTACCGGGGGCGAGGGCGACGGTCGGTTCCCAAGGAAAAGGATACAAGGTTTCCGGATAGTGAAGAGGGGACTCGACGCAAGATTCGTTTACATCATTCTCGGTCACATAATTATAAAGGTCTAAGAAGTCAAGTTCAACACTATCGTCATCAAAATTTAAAGAAAAAGTATAGCCGGCCATTATTCCTATACAAAGACCGAGAAAGAATACGTACCTGAATCCAAAAAGAACTAGATGCGAAATCTCGAGCTTTTGATGTAAAGGGTCAAATTTTCGAGGATTTTTTGTAGTTTTTGGGAAATGCTCTGAAGAAAAAGTTTTGAGGTAAAGGAAATGAAAACTTAAGTTACCCCTTTTATAGAAAATGAAACGTTGGGCACAAATACCAAAGTCTATTTTGCCGCTTTGGACTCAGATCTTACCTGAGCAGGTGCATCTGCAATTCCTAAAGACCTTGGCCCTTTCTAGCAAGTGAAATTCTTAGCTAACTTTGCCTAAGTGTAAAGAGAAGGAGCCGGACACCTCAGGGAAGAGGTTGGCCCTTTCTATTCGGCCAGTCCAGTACTCGGCCACATGAAGGTATTCGGCCCCTTCCAGGGATGGACTCCTTAGGTGTCCGAATACACGTTCTCACTTAGCTAACTTTGCCTAAGTGTAAAGAGAAGGAGCCGGACACCTCAGGGAAGAGGTTGGCCCCTTCTATTCGGCCCCTTCCATGGATGGACTCCTTAGGTGTCCGAATACACTTTTCACTTAGCTAACTTTGCCTAAGTGTAAAGAGAAGGAGCCGGACCCCTCAGGGAAGAGGTTGGCCCTTTCTATTCGGCCAGTCCAGTACTCGGCCATATGAAGATATTCGGCCCCTTCCAGGGATGGACTCCTTAGGTGTCCGAATACACGTTCTCACTTAGCTAACTTTGCCTAAGTGTAAAGAGAAGGAGCCGGACACCTCAGGGAAGAGGTTGGCCCCTCCCATTCGGCCAGTACAGTACTCGGCCACCTGAAATTGATTTGATTGATGTGATTGACATGACGGTGAACAGTAAGGTTTTGGCTATAAAAGGGCTCAAAACTTTCATTTTCATCAACCCCACCACAAGAAGCCATTAAAAACCCCTCTTTGGGAAAGAACTTAAAATCCCAGAGGGATGTCCCATGGAGGATATGGGAATTGGGGGAAATGCCACGGCTTCACGTATCAACTTTGCCCTTGCATTCGTTGGTGGAAGATAAACCCATGTTCGCCCAAGAACAGTGGTATATCTTCCATCAACGAATTCATCGACCAAGTTGAGGACAGCTCATCAGCGTCAGTATTCGGCCCATGCGCCGGTACTCGGCCTGCAAGATAAATAGCCCTGCCTACGATTCCAAGCCTACCCCCTATCAGTGCTTGTGCGCGGCTCGAAATCAACTTCGTCCTTGGCTTCATTGATGGGAGAGGGACCTATGTTCGTTTAAAAACATTTAGCCCCTTTTCCACCAATGGAATCAACGGCTTAGTTGAAGATGATTCATCAGCATCAGTACTCGGCCTATGCGCCAGTACTCGGCCCACGAAGCAAAATAGCTTCGTCCACGGTAAGTCCCCGTTCACATAACCAACTTCTGACTCCCGCAAGTGTTCCCGGTATCTTACCAGCGTTCGGACACTTCTCCGCCCTCTTGATGCTCAGCAAACCTACGGTATTCGGACCCCTAAGGTCCCTTGTCAATTTTTGACCATAGGCCCGCTCTCCTATTCGGCCATTTCGCCTGCGCTCGGCCCTCACAAGACCACGGACAGGCATCAGTTGAAGTCAGCAACTCTGTTCTATCCAAGTTTCCGCCCAAAGCTCGTTTAACGCTTAAAAACAAACGACCTTGGCGCGTGGGGCTAATGTTATTGGGTCAACCACTTATTACTTGTTGGGCCCTAAAATCTGGAGCCCAAGTTCCCCATACGGTTGAAATTACCAAAAAGCCCTTGGGGCTAATTACCCCCCATTTTTCCACTATAAATACCTCACTATTCATAAATTTTAGGGGTATGCTTTCTCTCTCCCCTTTGAACTGATTATCTCCAATTACAAATTTCTCGAATATATTAAGCGACTTGGCGTGGAGAGCTTTCAGGAAAGCGCCGGATAGGCTAACTTTATGCTTTTGGATCAAGTATCACGGAATCCTATAGCAATCAAAAATTCAACCTTCCGGTCAGGGAGCTTATTTGTATCGCCTGTTTGAAAAACGCAATACAAATAATAGGTTATTTGTATCCCCTATTTGAAACAGGCGATACAAATAAGCTGTTATTTGTATCTTGTGTTTCAAACGGGCGATACAAATAAACAAATAAGCCAGTTATTTGTATCCCCTATTTAAACCTTAGATACAAATAACTTTTTTTTTTTAATTAAAAAAACATATATATATATATATATATATATATATATATATATATATATATGATCGAAAAGATGTACACTACTATATATTACATGTACAAATTAAAATTACATTTAGTTTAACAAAAAGTTCAATCTAAAGTACTTTGCCCATTGCTCATGAACCTCATCAATTTCATCTTGGCTATATGTGCTTGATCTTGCAATATACTCCTTCAAAACAAATAATAAACAAAGCAAATTAAAATAAATACATTATTTATGAACGTGCGCAATTCATACAATAACGACCTATACCTATATTGTAACCTTGAAAGGAAATAACAAAACAAAAAACACATTATAAAGTTCACCAAATATAAAAATTCTGCAGAAATTTTGGCAGAGTTCCATTTGTAAAATGAATAATCCAAAAATTTTTAAAATCATGTTCCTGCAATTAAACTCAATACAATAAAAGTGGTGTTCATAACCAGTATACAATTACTTTAAAAAATTACTTCAACAATATAATTTTTTACATGGCCATACAAGACTATCTCTACATTACCAGGTTTCATAGTATAAGAAGCCATGAAGTAACTTGAGTAAGATGAAAGCAATAAAATAAAGCGCAATTGGATTTGCAAAATGGGTTCGATAGGCAACTAATTAAGCAGTAGATAGCTTTCTTTACCACTAGGTAGCCTCCGTTCTTCTTAAGTTGAGCGTGAAAAATTCAAATTACATTACTTTGAAATACAAATTCTGATATTTTGCAAACCAGTATATAATTACTTCAACAAAAAAAGGAATAAAAAGAAATTACATTACTTTAAAAACTTAAACAAACTGATTTTTTTAGCACTAGGAGGAAGGAGAAGGTGTGGATTTGATGATTTGATGATTCACACAATTGAGTAAAGTTCTAGTTGTTGATTTGATGATTCACACAATGGAAAATTTGATAAAGGATATCATGTTCAAATAGACCAGAGAACTCCGTAGAGAAGAAAATAAGAGTAATAATTTAGACCCAACACTAACTATCATACAAAAGGCTGTGAGACAGATAGCAGTGACAAATATATGCATGATATCATTTTACAAGATAGATACTTACTAAAAAGCACCTTCTTCACAAAACTAGCTTTACGAGTAGCCTCAAGTTGCGATTCGAACGAACTAGGTTATGCATTCCTTCTAGACGCTCGAGGTGTAGCTTGAAAACAATGAAAATCGTCCATCTCATCAGATCCACCACCAGTGATCTCTAGCTTGAGAAAGAACTTGTCAACTAGCCAGAGAATGAAATAAATATAACTAGAAATAAATCTACAACGAACAAGAGAATGAAAGAATGGATCAAAAAGCAGCACACAAGTAAGATAAATCATTATCAAAAAGTATTATGCTGCTAAGCTGCTATTACTTTTGCTTTCACCATTAACCCTATGTCTTCTATCTTTCTTGACCCAGTGTCGTTTAATCATAACAATAATTACTTTTGGGAGTTAGTGGGCAAACTCGAAGTGTCCATACTATCGGTTTCGGTAACGGGTCGGGGTCGATCTATTACAATGGTCTTACAAATCAGGGACACTAGTAAGATTGCTTACAAAGCCTCCATCGATTCCATTAAACATGTGATTGTATTGAACTTACATATTTTGGTAGTAGTAATGAATGCTTCCTTGTGACTAATATCTGGATTGTTAGACTTGATCCTTTGAATGTACTCTCTGCACAAATTTCAGAAAGAGAATAATAAAGTACAAAGGGAATACTACTGATGTCTGATGAGCAGTGACAAAACTCATAAATTGAGATGCTTCTAGCTTAAAAAATTCAATTAATTGAGATGTCTTATTGCGATGTATCTGTGCAGAAGATCACAAGGTAGTAGACCACCCTGAGAGTCAGTTCTCTTGACTGTATTACATGTCAGGTCATATAGACAAGTCAATACACGAGATATATTAGGTGTCTGTTCTCATAATAGACTTGTGTTCGTTTTCAGGGTCATTTTACAGCCCATGGGTAGTGTCGCCAAGATAAAGATATGTGGATGAGAATACTAATAATGGGCTCATTCCCAAAATAAAAAATACAGCAAATTCAACGGGACACTAGTATAAGTCATTCAATCAAAGACCTGATTATCCACTATAGTAGCCTCAGCTACTCCAACAATTTCAAATAGCAACCTAGATTAGTTGAAGCTTTCAAACATACAAAGCATCCAATTAATCGAAAGATAATACCATCTGTGTTAGCAACAATGTTAGCAACAATGACCTGCAAACCGTAGAGCTTTGTTTTAGTTTAAATGGAAAGAGCTGTAACTAAGTTCATTAATACATGTGAAAGATGCCAAGGAAAAAGAGCTAAACTTAGAAAAATGAATGATTTGCAATGTAGTAGATAAATGAATGATTTGCAATGCAAAGTATTAATTTTGAGTACAAATTCTTTTTGTAATTGGTACATAATGTAGAGAGCGTTTTTAGCAAGCCTTAACAATTATGATTTTTCATTCTTATTCTCTAATGTACAGCCATGCACCTTATAACAAACCAAATAACAATAGTTGACTGTGTAAGCTAGTGCATGTGTTTTCCTAGGCAGGTTTTCGTTTTAGTAGAATTTGTAAACCTTGAATACTGATTTACTTAATGATAAACTTATTTGTATATGTAACCAAGGGTATAAAGTGAAACAAATTTTTAAGTACTTAACTCCAAGCATTTTATATCACTAATGTTAATGAAGTAAGGAAAGCTACTTGCTAATGATTGAGGGTTCACACTCATAGAATAATTCCTTTAAAACTTACATCAACATAATCCCAAAAGAGCAATAAACACATAAAACAGGCAAAGAGAACTACAGATATTGAACCAACATCTATAAACTCTAGTAAATCTTGTATGCAGCATTAGATGCCTCCAATCGTTTGAGGCATATTATCAAACACTTTGCAGGCATACAATTCAAACTAACATATATAATCATATATACCTTTCAATTCATACCAACAATTATACATTTCGATGCTTCAAAACAAATTGTAACAAATTTAGAAGAGATGATAGTTAAGAGAAATCATATACCTTTAATTTGTGTTAGGGAATTAGGTTTTGATGTAGAAGAAGATTGGAAGAGATCGAAAATGGTTGAAGAGATTGTTTTCGTCCTTCAAGCAGCAGGCTAAACTAAGAAATAATTGTTTTCGTCCTCAAGTAGATGGTTGAAGTAGTTGGCGGCACAAGCTTTGAACAAAATGGGTGATCTTAGAAAGAATTAAAGCCACAGAATTTGAACGAAAGAGAAGAAATGGCTGAATTGAGAAGAAGCTTCGAGCGAAAGAAAATGGTAGATAAGCTTTCAACGAAAGAAAATGATTCGAAAATGGCTGACAGAGAAAAAGCATTAAGAGTATGAAATAGCGGCACACATTAAGAAGGCGCTTTGTTCAATAAACAAACATGCAAGATGAAGAAAGCAACAGTGATAATCGTGGGCTTGAAGCAGTAGTCAATAGAGGGAGATAAATCTTGGGCTTCAATGGCGCTGAATCGAGGGTTTCAATGGAATAAGGAGATGAATTGAAAGAGCGCGCTGAATTGAAAATGAGAATGAATGAAGAAAAAAGGCGCTTAACCGTACCCTAATTTCAATTCTTGAAAAATATAAAAAATTGGGGTATTCATCATTTGTATCGCGGGAATATGAAAGGGATACAAATAATCTTTTATTTCTATCGTTTGTTTATACACACACGATACAAATAATCATTATTTGTATCGCTTGTTTATACACGCGATACAAATAATCATTATTTGTATCGTTTGTATATACACACGATACAAATAATGATTATTTGTATCTTTTTTTGAAACAAACGATACAAATAAGGTTTATTTGTATCTTTTGTTAAAATACAAGATATAAATAGTATTATTGTATCTTTTATTTCAATACAAGATACAAATAGGGGTAACAAATGAGACTTTTTTTACTAGTGAATTTTTTTGTTGTAGGGGTATCTCAATAGTGCTCTTGAGTTTCTGCTACCAGTTGTCGTCCCCCAGACCCTCAGTAGACTACTGAAATTTAAGGTACATATGGCCCTAATTTTTTACTCGTACTTTTCCCTTCAATTGAAATCGAAATGAATTGTTTTGAGTTTTATCGACCCAACACTAGTTTCACTCATTCACTTGCAATACTGAAAAATATTTTATACTAATTTCATGTTAGGGTTTTATTTTAATGCCGTAAGTGTATGGGTGTCGTAGCATAATTACGGGTTGAATCACAAGGAGGCAAGATTAACACAAGAGTCGTTCAATTAATCACTTTGGGAACAGAAGATTTGTTGGTTGTTATTGTAAACTATGTGAAAATGCTTAAGAAATATGATGATATCAAAAATAATAAAAAGGACTAGGACATAGGAATTCCCCACTAATAGCATGCGCTTATTTCGATAAGGATTGCAATTGATTCCGTTGAATTGATTCACCAATCTAATTTTATCACTCCTTTTCGGGATGGTAACCAAATTAAATCAAATTAAATGGGTTCTCTCAATCTCAACTTTCGTATGTTGATCGATTAACATCACAAAAAAACATACTACTCAATCTCAACTTTTGTGATTTTGACTAAGAAGGCATATTAACTTGTTTTATCATCCAAGACTAATAATATTCTCATCCCTCAACTTTCGTGATTTTGATATCAAGAGAAATTAAAAGACTTTAACTTGAATGATCATACAAAACAATTTAATCAAATCAATTCAACATCACAATCACCAATCCTCATCTAGTAATCACATACATATTAGGGTTCAAATCCAATGTCCTAGCCTACAAAACTACTCACTAATCATGGCTATAGAGATTTCTAGGTTAAATGAATTATCATGAAGCATAAGATAAAACATAATTTAAAAATTGAATATAAAAGAGAGATAAGAAAATATAAAAGAATTACCTTGACAATGGAGAATTGAAGAAGAAAAATAAATTGCAAATAAAATCCAAATTACAATCTAAAAATCTCAAAGGAAAGCTTAAAAACTAAAATATATAGAATACAAAGGAACTCTAGAATTTTGAAACAAAGAAAACTGAATATCTAAACTAGGGTTTTACCTCCACTTAAATAGTGGTTCCAAAAATTAGGAGAAAAGACCGTTTAAATTCCATCATACGAAAAGCGATGACTCGCCACATCGGGTGCGACGAGTCATTACATATGTACTGGCCTGGAAAATAGAGTTCAGAGAAGAAGCGACGAGTCGTTACAAAGGAGCGACGAGTCGTCGCTCTAGGTCTGACTGGCGAACTTTGAATGGCCGCCATTTTCTGCTCAGTTGTTGGATATGGACATATAATAAAGTCCACTTTCCAATGCCGCAAACTTTGCATCAATGTAATCTCTCTATCAAAAGTTATTGCCAAAAGAGTGAGCATGTATCAAATTTCTGCTCAAAACTTTTGTCTTTTAAGCACTTTTCTACTCTTTTCTCTTTTGCCCATATTCATTGTAAGACATCTTCAAGTGAGCAACGATCTCTTCACTTATTTAAGGGGTCTTAGGCTATTTCTCCAAGCCTTCACCCTCTTATCAACCCCATGGCCTAGTAAAAACTTCAATTTCTCCCCATATATCATAATAATACAATATTAAGCACATGAGATAATATTATAACAATTCACTACTATAATCTCGAAATACCTCTAAAACTTCATGTAATGAGTGTAAAGATAACACGGATAAGCGCAAATAATTGCACTTATCATTTCACTCATTCACTTGCAATACTGAAAAATTTGGCAATTTTTCAGAGAGAAACTTGAATTATGATTATGTTGATAATTGATTCAACTATTCAATACGAAGTTTATTTCATCATTAATAATAATTTGCATTAGTTATTTATATATTATTTTATACTATAATATATATTGCGGCTCTTATTTAAGAATAAAATATAATCATGTGAGATTTTTATTTTCGTCTCATCGCATATTTTCATAATATAAATTTTTTTATAATTTTTAGTTATGTATAACACTAGATATAAACAATTAAATAAATTAATTAAGTTGCGTAAATATTTTAGTACAAGAAATACAACGAAAAATTACTAGTCGAGTTTTATTCAACCTATTATTTTAGTTTAATTTACCTATTTGGATCTTTTCTAGATAGTTATATTTGATAATTTTTTATTGGTGTCAGACAATGAGAGATTTGTAGCTAACTCTTATTAAGAATATATAATGCAAATATATAAATTACAAACGGGAATTTATATATTATTCCTTTGTTGATGACAATATGAAATTACAATAACAATGCTAAATGAATTTGAAGATTAGTTTGTAACGACAAACGTTACCCGGAAGCTTGATACTCGTTGTAGGCGTGTGATTACTTTCTTTTTGTCATATTTCCCCCACAAAGGTACTTGGGTTGATGAACGAAAATTCACAACGAGATACAAACAACACAATATACTCTTAATACTTAGAGTATACCACTTAACAACAATGTGTTTGAGAATTATAAGAAATGAAGCCTTAGGCAAGAGTTAATTACTCTCTTGACAAAGCACAAGCAAATGAGAGAAATGAGTAGAAGAATTCAGAAAATTAGGTGTGTTCAACTCATCACCAAAAACCCCTAATTATACTACAAAAGCATAGCAAAGGGTCATGGCCCAATTAATCACCTTAATGATCAAATTAATGACATGTAATTCAATGCCATAAACCATGACATTCATGAGCATTATTATGCATAATACTCCTTTGTAACTCCAGAAATCAAGGGTATAAGTGAAAGGATCCAAGTCATTAACTCAAGAAAACGGGAAAAAAGACCAACGGTCATATCAGAACAAAAAGCCGACTCGGCTTTTGCTCAAAACCCAGGAAAGTCGAGTCGGCTTTTCCTGCTGGACAAATGCTATGTTCCAGAACCTAAAGCCGACTCGGCTTTAGATCCAAAATACTGTTAGTCGAGTCGGCTTTTGCTGTTGACTCGGTTATGCTTTCGTCCTTCCTTTGAACCCTTTTGGACCTTGTAATTTAATACATATTGTCCCACTACTTTAGTAGCACTTAGTGATTATTATCTTAGGATTATTAGACACTAAATGTTCAACAATCCTCCCCCATTTTGGGTATAATAAGCCTCTCATTTACCAAACAAAACTTATAATACATTCCATGCATCAATGCTAATATCCCTTCGGATTAAATTAACGCCTAGTACGACACACTTCACAAGTGATCGAGCCAGAATTGATTTCCATACGGATTTGAATCAAATGACCCTTCCAATCACTTGAAGATGATGTACGCATAAAACAAATAACACAAAGTTATTAACCTGACACATTATAAGACCATGTCCGTATCTTATTCATAAGTTTATCATAGTCAGTATGCCAATCACGACTACTTGAAGCGGCCACACTTCAAACTTATATAGGTAGGTTCTCAATACGTATAAAACATATCCCCATGATGCGGATATAACACCAAGAGCTCTTCAACCCTTGATCTTGAGAACTTTAATGGACGACTACCTTTTCCATCACGGTCCAAAACAACGGCGGGTCATTTAAACTTGTTGCTTTACAAAGATCAAACAGACTTTACCACATTTAATTCAGACACGATGTTACTCATGCGTGAATTGGGTTTTCCCAATTGATCTTATTGACATAAACCGATTGCAATTGAAGCTTGTTCAATTGAATCCCTACTCATGGCTTTCGTAAACGAATCCGCCACATTGAACTTAGTGTTCACATAGTCAAAAGTTATGACCCCGTTAATGATAAGTCCTTGCACTAGGCTATGCCTAAGAGCAATATGACGAGACTTACCGTTATATACTTGACTATAAGCTCTACTTAAAGCCGACATGCAATCCGCATGAATCGCCTCCGGTGAAATTGGCTTAGGTAACAGAGGTATCTCAAACATGAGATTCCTCAACCACTACGCTTCGCTAGATGCAGAAGCAAGAGCTATAAACTCAGCTGACATCGTAGAGTCGGCTATGCATGTTTGTTTCTTAGAGGACCATGAAATGGCACCTCCCCCATAAACAAACACCCAACCACTCGTAGAAGAGTTATCCTCTTCATTAGTGATCCAACTAGCATTGGAATAACCTTCTAATATAGGAGGTTCACCGCTATACGCAATACCAAAATCCTTGGTACGCAACAAGTATCTTAATACTCTTCTTATCGCCATCCAATGATGGGGACTCGGGTTGCTTGTAAATCTACTAAGCTTACCAACCGCAAAAGTTGTGTCTGGCCGAGTACAGGTCATGGCATACATCAAAGATCCTATGACCTTTGAATACTCCAATTGAGAAATTGGTTGACTGGTATGTTTAGCAAATTTCATACCCGGTTCCATGGGAGTAGAGACCAGAGCTTTATCAAGCATACTAAACCGCTTAAGTATCTTCTCAACATAGTGAGTTTGACTTAACTTAATACGGTTACCTTGTCTCATGATCTTAATACCTAAAATCACATCGGCCTCCCCCATATCCTTCATCTGAAAGGATCTAGACAAAAAATCTTTTGTCTCTTGAATTTGTACTAAGCTAGTACCAAAGATGAGCATGTCATCTACATATAGACAAATGATAACACCATTACCATGGCTATCGAACTTGCTATAAACGCACTTATCGGCTTGATTCAATTTGAATCCAAAGAACAAAATCGTTTCATCAAATTTTTGATGTCATTGCTTAGGTGTTTGTTTGAGCCCATATAAGGACTTAACAAGTTTGCACACCTTTTGTTCTCGTCCTTTCAAAACAAACCCTTCGGGTTGTTTCATATAAACTTCCTCATCTAATTCCCCATATAGACATGCGGTTTTAACATCCATTTGATGTATTTCTAGATGATAGACCGTAGCTAAAGCTACCAATAACCGAATAGTGGTTATTCTTGCAACCGGTGCATATATATCGAAATGATCGATACCAAGCTTTTGTCTAAAGCCTTGTGCCACTGAGCGGGCCTTGAACTTGTCAATAGTACCATCAATTTTCCTTTTCTTTGGAAAAATCCACTTGCAACCTATTGGTTTACAAGTAAGAGGAAGATCCATTAACACTCAAGTGTTATTACCCATGATGGATTGCATCTCATCATCAATAGCTTCTTTCCAAAAGGTGCTATCATGTGATGCCATAACATCACTATAAGTCAATGGGTCACCTTCCACATTAAATAAATATGGAACACTAAAAGATATTTCATTTTTAGTACCTTCAACTAAGTATACTTGAAAGTCCGGGCCAAATCTTTTAGCTTTCCTTTGTCTCTTACTCCTTTTGGGAATAGGATCAACTAATTCTTGTTAATCTAGTTGATGATTTTCATTAACACCCAAAGCTGAACCTTGTTGATTATCATCAACATTGCCATTGGTATAAACTTGTAGATTTCTTTGTCTACTCAATGATGAAAATCTATCTTCATTAAAAATTGCATTTCTTGACTCTATGATCGAATGAATCGACATATAGTCATTTTGTTCTATAACATAGAACCTATAAGTTTTGCTATGAATAGCATAACCTATAAAAATGCATTCAATTCCGCGCTCACCAAGCTTCTTTCTTTTGTTGCCGGGCAATCTTACAATAGCCCTACAACCCCAAACCTTAAGATAGCTTAAGTTTGGTTTCTTTTTGTACCAAAGCTCATAAGGAGTCTCCTTATTTGTTCTTATTGGAACTCGGTTAAGAATGTGACAAGCCGTCAACATTGCTTCACCCCAAAATCCATCACTCAAGCCCGAGTAGGATAACATGGAATTAACCATCTCTTGTAGATTACGGTTTTTCCTCTCCGCCACACCATTTGATTGTGGTGCGTATCCGGCGGTTGTTTCATGTATAATGCCCATTGAATTAAAATAGTTTGGATCATAATATTCACATCCTTTATCGGTTCTTAATCTTTTAAATTTACTACCAATTTGTTCATTTTTGTAAACCTTAAAGTGATCAAGAGCCTCATCTTTTATATGTAAAAGGTATACATAACAAAACTTGGAAAAATCATCAATAAAAGTTATTACATACTTTTTATTTCCCAAAGATGGTGTACTATGAAAGTCACAAAGGTCACTATGGATTAATTCCAATATTTCGGATTTCCATTCAACACTTATAAAAGGTGTTCTAGTGATCCTATTTAACATGCACGTTTTGCAATTTTTAGAAAATTTAACACACATAGGAATTAAATCATGCTTTGACATAAAGAAATTTTATCAAAATTTACATGTCCACAAATAATGCAAATCATCTTTTTCATTCATGCTTAAAATATTACATATAGAGTTCTTATTCAAATCTAAAGACAATTTAAATAAACTATTACAAACAAAAGCACGTCCTACAAACAAGTTATTTTTCGAGATAATACACCTATTGGCTTCAAATACTAATTTGTAGCCCTATCGATTCAAAATAGGACCCGAGGCAAATGAAATCATCGTTTTCCCATTTGCATCTTTTCCTTGTTTGTTCAAGGGTTTCATCTTCCGACTCCGCCGGCTTAGGAGTACTTATCACGTAATTTACGCTCAAAGTAGTGAGGAGGAAGAGCATCTTCTTTTGCCAACGTCGAAAGTCGACATCGACAAATTTTTCTAACTTAGCAAAGTTAGATGTAAAGTCCTTCATGGTTGCCATCCGGAAGAGGTTATCACAAAAGATTATTACGAATATATAATGCAAATATATAAATTACAAACGAGAATTTATATATTATTCCTTTGCTGATGACAATATGAAATTACAATAACAATGCTAAATTAATTTGAAGATTAGTTTGTAACGACAACCGTTACCCGGAAGCTTGATACTTGTTGTAGGCGTGTGATCACTTTCCTTTTGTGATATTTCCCCCACAAAGGTACTTGGGTTGATGAACGGAAATTCACAACGAGATACAAACAACACAAAATACTCTTAGTACTTAGAGTATACCACTTAACAACAATGTGTTTGAGAATTATAAGAAATGGAAGCCTTAGGCAAGAGTTAATTACTCTCTTGACAAAGCACAAGCAAATGAGAGAAATGAGTAGAAGAATTCAGAAAATTAGGTGTGTTCAACTCATCACCAAAGACCCCTATTTATACTACAAGAGCATAGCAAAGGGTCATGGCCCAATTAATCACCTTAATGATCAAATTGATGATCATGTAATTCAATGCCATAAACCATGACATTCATGAGCATTATTATGCATAATACTCCTTTGTAACTCCAGAAATCAAGAGTATAAGGGTGTGTTTGGATTGAAGGATATGGAGGGAAAGGAAGGGGAGGGATTTGGAGGGAGGAGGTATCCCTTGTTTGGATAACAAATTTGAAGGGAAGGGATTTGGAGAGGAGGGATTTGGAAGGAAAATTTAAATAAATTTTGTTAAGAAGATAATCTCTCCTAAAGAGGAAAGATTTGGAAGGAAAACACTTTCCTTCCTTTTCCCTTCCCTTCCCTTCTAAACAAACAAAATACACTTTCTCTCCTTATCCCTTCCTTTCCTTTTCTTCCCCTTCTCTTCCTTTCTTTTCTCTCCTAATTTGCTATCCAAACATAGTGTAAGTGAAAGGATCCAAGGCATTAACTCAAGAAAACGGGAAAAAAGACCAACGGTCATATCAGAACAAAAAGCTGACTCGGCTTTTGCTCAAAACCCAGGAAAGCCGAGTCGGCTTTTCCTGCTGGACAAATGCTATGTTCCAGAACCTAAAGCCGACTCAGCTTTAGGTCCAAAATACTGACAGTCGAGTCGGCTTTTGCTGCTGACTCGGTTATGCTTTTGTCCTTCCTTTGTACCCTTTTGGACCTTGTAATTTAATACATATTGTCCCACTACTTTAGTAGTACTTAGTGATTATTACCTTAGGATTATTAGACACTAAATGTTCAACAACTCTTGTGTGATTCTTATTTATCGATATTTATTAAATTGGAATGGAGTTGAGAAAAGAGATTTTAAGGTCTTTGGGTTAGAAGTAAATAGAAGATAATGTGTAAATGTTAGGGTTTTATTTTAATGCCGCAAGTATACGGGTGTTGTAGCACAATTACGGGTCGAATCACAGGGAGGCAGGATCAATATGAGAGTCGTTCAATCAATCACTTTTAAGAACATAAGATTTTGGTTGATTCTATAAACTATGTGATAACACTTAAAGAAATATAATGGTATCAAGATAATAAAAAGGACTAGGACATAGGAATTCCCCACTAATAGCATGCGATTATTTCGATAAGGATTGCAATAGATTCCGTTGAATTGATTCACCAATCTAATTTTATCACTCCTTTTCGGGATGGTAATCAAATTAAATCAAATTAAATGGGTTCTCTCAATCTCAACTTTCGTATTTTGATCGATTAACATCACAAGAAAACATACTACTCAATCTCAACTTTCGTGATTTTGACTGAGAAGGAATATTAACTTGTTTTATCATCCAAGACTAATAATATTCTCATCCCTCAACTTTCGTGATTTTGGTATTAAGAGAAATTAAAAGACTTTAACTTGAATGATCATACAAAACAATTTAATCAAATCAATTCAACATCACAATCACCAATCCTCATCTAGCAATCACATACATATTAGGGTTCAAATCCAATGCCTAGCATACGAAACTACTCACTAATCATGGCTATAGAGATTTCTAGGCATATTAAACTATCACGAAGCATAAGATAAAACATAATTTAAAACTTGAATACAAAAGAGAGATAAGAAAATATAAAAGAATTACCTTGACAATGGAGAATTTAAGAAGAAAGAGTAAATTGCAAATAAAATCCAAAATTACAATAATGAAATTCTCAAAGGAAAGCTTAAAAGTAAAAATGTATGGAATACAAAAAGAAACTAAGAGTTTGAAGGAAGAAAACTGCTTAATACAAAATTAGGATAACCTCCACTTAAATAGTGGTTCCAAAAATTAGGAGAAAAGACCGTTTAAATTCCATCAGATGAAATGCAATGAGTCGCCACTGCTGGAACGACGAGTCGTCGCTCTGGGTCTGACTAGCGAACTTTGAATGGCCGCTATTTTCTGCTCGGTTGTTGGATATAGACATATAATATACTGTTGGAAAGCTCTTGAAGTCTACTTTCCAATGCCGTAAACCTTGAATCAATGTGATCTCTCTATCAAAAGTTATGGCCAAAAGAGTGAGCATGTATCAAATTTCTTCTCAAAACTTTTGTCTTTCATCACTTTTCTACTCTTTTCTCTTTTGCCCATATTCATTGTAAAACATCTTCAAGTGAGCAATGATCTGTTCACTTATTCTAGGGGTCTTAGGCTATTTCTCCAAACCTTCACCCTCTTATCACCCCGGGACCTAACAAAATCTCCAATTTCGCCTCATATATGACATAAAACACAAAATTAAGCTTATGAGGTAAAATTATAACAATTCACTATTGTAGATCCTAAATCCCATTAAAACTTCACACAAGAAGCGTAGAAATAGCACGGATAAGGGCAAATAATTTCACTTATCAGTAAACTATTTGTACCTAACATTGATGTTTTATCATTTTTAGGAATAAACAAATAAAATTAAGTAGGAAAAGATGGTAATACAAATATTTTGTTGATTTATAAGCAAAGGTCACTCGATACAAAATAAAAATTCATATCATATATTTCACTACAAAAAAATTGCAAAATTCCAACCAAAACCCACCGACTACCCACTTTTAGTCGGAAAATTCCGACTATTTTTCCGACTGACACATGTTAGTCGGAAATTTCGACTAAATTGCTACTGAATTTGTTGTTGGTCGCAATTTAAAAAAAAATACCATTAATTATTTTCCGACTGAATTTTAGTCGGAAATTTTACCGACCATTTTCCGACTGAATATTTACCGACTGGGAGCCAATTGAGTGCCACGTGGGTGTGACGTGGCGCATTGTTCAAAAAAAACTTTTTTTTTGTTTTTTTTTTCCGACTGATCGGTTGGTCGGAATCTGGTCGGAAAAATTTTATTAATTTTTTTTTGGTCATTTTTGGTTTGATCCTGAAATAATGCTTACCGACCCATTTCCGACTAAAGCGTAGTCGGAAATTTCCGACTAATTTCCGACTAGACTAGTTAGTCGGAAAATACCGACTGTTTTCCTACTAAAATGATTTACCGACCAATCTGAGCCGACTAACTCAAAATAGTCGGAATTTGGTCGGTATAGCTCTATACCGACCAAATTCCGACTATTTTGGGTAATCGGAAAATTGCATTTTTTTTGTAGTGTATATTAATTAAATACCATTATATGTAAGTCACTGAAAATTAAATTTGTTGTAGTGGTAATAAAATTTGCTAATGTAATACTACCTCCTATTCAGACTATTAGTCTCACTTGATTTTTCACACTTGTCGAGAGAACATTTTAACCTTTAATATCTTTAATTGTTTTAAATTAAAATTATAAAAAGTAGATATTAATAATCTTTGTATTGAGACGAATCAAACAAGATCCCACATGACTATGTTTTAACTTATAGATTAAGAATTAAATACAAATTAAGAGTGATAAGTGAATAGTAAAAAATAATCAATGGGACTAATGGGTAGAATAGGAGAGAGTAATTTTTTAATTTGAAGTCTTATTTCTATAATTTTTTTATTGCATAGAGGTCTTTTTATTTCTTGTATTTAAAACTCTCTTGTTCATAAATAGTTTTCAAAAGTTGTATTACAAACTCTTATAAGTCGTTAAAGATTGAATATATAATAAATTCTAGCTTCACCTATCTTTTTTTTTGATGTTAGCTTCACCTAATCTTTAACACCATAACACCAGAACATTGTATGTATATTTTTATTCTCTTTTAGTCTATCTATTTTATAACTTTTGTTCTTCTCATTTGCTCTTTTCATAGTTTTGAAAGTAAATTTTAAGAGTCGATCAATATCTCTAAATACGTATAATTAAATAATAATTAAAATATATATACGTAATACAAATTATATGATAAAAAATAAACAAGATTTCACACCGATAAATTTATCTCACACACACACATATACACACACACATATATATATATATATATATATATATATATATATATATATATATATATATATATATATATATATATATATATATATATGTATAGATATAGGATCAAATAAGAAGGATTTTAAAATCGAAGGATTAGAATGAATTTTGTTATAGTTACTTTTCTGTGTAACATAGATACTTTTACAATTTTGTGTTTTTGGCTCAATCGTGACCATAAATTTTTTTATTCTAATGAAATCAATGGTGTAGAGTCCTTCTTACCCTTGTCATTTTCAATGCCCTTCTCATTGGATCCCTCCCCTATATGTATATATATGTATATATATGTATATACATATATACATATATATATACATATAGAAAACCCTCCACCCAGACCCTGCCTTGTGCGGGATACTGAGATGTGTCATTTACCTTTACCTTTACTTCTATATGTAAAAATATAAATTTATTAAGGATAATAGTGCATAGAAACTACCCTTCGAATTTTTGATTTCATTACATTAATTATTTTTGATAAGCTTGTAGAATGATCAATATATACCACTATAAAGTAAAAAATGAAAAAAATATTTAAGCAATCAACTTATATAACAATTTAAAATAAAAAATATGTGACATATATTCGCTTTTATAGTGCCCATGTTTTAATTTATAGGGCCCGTATTTTTTTAAGGAAAAACTCATATTTTTTTATTAGAATCACTTATTAAAATAATTTATAGATTATAACTTTATTCTATTGAGTATAAATTTTATAATAATTTACTTCTTTAACTTAATTAATTGATATTATTGTAAGGTATATTTTTAAATAAAAGTTTATTTTGTTAACTAAATTTAATGATGTAATTGACTATTAAAACGAGATCATTCAGGCGGAAACTTTTCAACAATAGCTTGGCACATGTCAATTAGATACTTTTTTGGTTTCTCTTTAAGTATATTAGTGTAGATAAATAGATTTTACAGAAGGAAAAAACTTTCTATTTAATTGATATTTTATTGCTATATTTCAGAATGATAGAATAAGGGATCCAATTTTATTGATATTTTATTATAGAATATAAAGTATAGTAAATATTTTATTTTAACTATGAATGATTTAAAAAAAATTGATAATTATTTGACCATATTTGATTGATTTTATTTGTGGAATATAAACTTTCTATTTGAATGATTTTAAAGAAGAAGAGTATATACTACTAGAAATTTTTTTACTATATAACGCAATTTAGCCAAAAGAAGAAATATTTTAATATATCATTTTATGATTTGGAGGGAAAATAATAAATGTTAGAATGACATTTGTTCTTTTGAAGAATTTTTTTTAAAAGCCTTCTAGTATATAGTAATAGAAGATAATAGATGTCAACTTACAATATTACTCTCTCCGAGTCAATTTAGTTTTTCAATTTTCTTATTTGACAAATTCATATCAATTGTCTCATTTTATTTTTTATCAATCCTTTTTTTACCTAAATACTTCATGTTCACACAAGTAATGACCAAAAAACCTCCATTTTTACTACTTATAATGCGCAACTACCACCTTTACAATTAATTTAATCAATTAAAATACTTAACTACCACATTTTTAATGGACTCTACACCACCCTTAATATTCGTGCTAAAACAAATAGAACATCTAAATTGGTTCGAAAGGACTATCATTTATCATCATATCTATTTTGCAAAAAAAATATAAATTAAAAATTAAAAGTTTTCTTTTCAATAAGATTGCTACCGGCAGACGGCAGTCAAAATACTTTTTTGGAAAGCAACTATGAATATCCAAATCAAGGACAGAAGATAATTCGTCATAGTCATTGCAGTTTTTGTTGACGTGGAAATAAAACAACAAAATTTCTACCGTATAACATCGGGTCTACTCTCTAGTCGTATATAACAAAGTCCTAAAAAATATAGTAAAGTAAACCTAGTTAATACTTCCTGCGTTCCAATATAGTCAGTAACATACGAAAAATAAACACTATTTACTTGTCTCTTTTAATTTGTAATTATTAATATTAAATTTTTACAATTTTATATTATACATAATTATAAACATTAAATCTTCAAAAAAATTATAAATATTAAGCATTGTATTAGTGCATTAAAATGCGTAAAAAAGACAAAATACAAGTACTTTGCAACAGATGTAGTAAATGACTTTTGAGGCAGAACCTTCCTTTGTTTGATAGTCATAACAATTCAAAAGAAACACTTGACAACAAGTAGCTTCACCTAAACCACTGATAACAAAATAAAAGTATTTAATAAATTTTAGAAAAGATTTAGATTAACTCAATATTATACCCAATAAAAAATGTGCAGTAATGGTAATTGAATCACTTATTTAACATTAAAATTATCATAACATGCTTTGTTTACAAACAAAATTCAAATATGGTTTTTCAAAGATTATATATGCGTTACTCCCTTTGTCCCATTTAATTTGCAGCATTTTCTATTTCGGTTTGGCCCACCTATTTTGCATTATTTTCATTTTGGGAATATGACCCACTATTTAATTTTCTTTTATTTTAATCCATGCATTATAACACTCTTTTATTTTAATCCACACAATTGATTATCCCTCTTATTTATTATTATTAGGGAAATTCTACCTGGTAAGCACCAGGTATAGTTAAACGCCCACAATAACTATTCGTGTTTGCCATTCTACCAAATAGCACTCAACTATGGCAAAAACATCTATAGTAATGATATTGGTCAAAAAACGTTAATGAAACGTTAACTTGTGAAATTAAGCATTTGCCTTTGTTTAATTCTAATAAAAGGTTGCTCCTTCTTCTTCATTTCACGCATTTCCTTCAACTGCCATTGAAGTCAAGCTTGAAGGCAATGGTCTTCAAGGACGGATTTGGGCAATGTTTCCATCGTTAACTATGGGATTGGATTTGAATACTGATTATTTTCAATTTTCCTTCTTGCTTTCAAATACTCCATTTTAAGTAACCCTTTATCAGTTCTAGACTCATGGAATTACATAGACTTATGAAATTAGCTTAACTCTTCCTAATAATCAGTTACTAGGTTCTATACCATCTGAATTAGGCCTCATTGAAACTCTCCTGCACCTTGATCTATCCTATAATTTCTTCAATGGGTCTTTACCTATTACCCAATTTGAGATACTTGAATCTTTCTTATAACAAAATTTCTGGTGCAATTCCGGCAGATTTTGCCTTTGGGGGTGATTTTCTAGAAAATGCTACTATTGATGAAGATTATGAAGAGGGTAAAGATTCAAGTATTTCTGAAAAATATTTTATAATAATTTTCTGGGTAAAAGGGAGATTGGAGAATATTAAAATACTTGAATGGAATTGAGGGAAGATGCTACTACTGTTTCCTCTAATGAAAATGAAATTAGGATGTGAAAGGACAGGTAGATTATAATAATTTCATATTCTCCAATCACAATAGAGGGTAAATTATAATACTTGAATGAAAATACTTTAATGAAAATACTTGATTGGAGAATATGAAAATACTTGAATGAAAATACTTGAATCTTTCTTATAACAATTTAGCCATTGTTGTGATTGGAGAATATGAAGATTATGAAGAGGGAGATGAAGACTATGAAGAGGGCAAAATCGTAATTTCCAGGTTCAACGACACTTAACGTTTTTAGCCAATATAATTACGGCAGATAGTTTTTCAACAATTGGTGCTTACCATGTAGAATGGAAAACAAGAATAGTTATAGTAGGCGTTTCACTATACCTGGTGCTTACCAGGTAGAATTTCCCTTATTATTATCAGATTCTTGTCTTGTCTTGAATGTTGTTGAATATTCTTGTCTTGAATGTTGTTATCAGATTCTTCCCATCACAATGAGAGACCACAACAGTACATCAATATTACGAAAGTATAAAGCACTAAGCATGCCTCAACATGACACATAATCAACAACAATAGATGGCAGTTCACACAACTTCTATAGGACACATCATTCAACAAATAGCACGTGTTTAGTTATGAACCTGCACATTTTATTGTTAGATTAGTTTTACAGTTTGTTATGAATTTAGTTATAACAAACTTAATGTTTTGTGTTTGTAAACCGCGTTTTATGTGCTCTGCTCCTCTATATATAGGGCAGCTGTACCCTCTTTGTATTTTGCTTGAATATTAATAATACATAAAGTTTAATCTGTTTTTCCTCTCTCTATTTCTCATGGTATCAGAGCAAGGCAACAACTTGTATTGGTTGTAATGTTGTTTCTGTAATCTTGTTGTAAAAAGATCCTTTGATTCTTCTGTTCTTTTCCCTCAAAAAAAATCAAAAGAAGAAAGATAGAAGAAAAATTGTAGTCTTTCTTCTTGATCATAATGACAGGAAAGCGAGATCAACAAATAGATCGAACAGTGAATCAATCTAGCGCATACTTCTTGCATCCAACGGATACCGGACTCAAGATAGTCACCAACTTGTTCACAGGGGTAGGATACAAAGGTTAGAAAAGGGCGGTCACTATTGCCTTAAGTGGAAAGAACAAGTTAGGGTTTGTGGATGGAACCATCAAAAGATCCACATCAAGTAATCATCTAGGAAAGGCATAGGATAGAGTCAACAATATTGTCATAGGTTGGCTACTCAATGCCATGGATGAAAAAATCTCAAAAAGCTTTTTGTACTTCCAAACTGCAAAAGAAATTTGGAAGGAGTTGGAACAAAGATTATGGCAATCTACTAGTGCACAACTATTCACGGTTGAGGAGCAAATCAGCAAAGCCATTCAAACGGCTGACATATCCATTGAAGAATTCTATACACGCATGAAAAGCATGTGGGATGAAGTCGATGCGTTAGACCCAATAACATTGTGAAGTTGCAAGAACTGTGAGTGTGAGATGTCCAACAAAGCATTACTGAATTTACAGAGGAGAAGAATAATTCAATTCTTGATGAAGTTGGATACTAAATACCAACAAACAAGAAGTAGCATACTCATAATGAAAGAACTACCAATTGTTTCTGAAGCTTATAGAATCTTGATTCAAGAACAAACTCATCAAGAAATAAGCAAGGTAGGAAAATCTGAAATTCAAGAAGGTTTTGCTTGTAGAGTGATAAACGCAAGTACGAAAAATATCCTAATGACTCCACAAAGTACAAGAAGAGGCAAAATTCTTCACTCTACTGTGAGCATTGTAAGATTCAAGGCCACATCTTTGATAAGTGTTGGAAAATACATGGGTACCCATCCAATCTCAAGAATAATGCTTGGAAAAGAGAAAGAAGCAAAGAAAATACCTCTTCTACCAATGCTGATATTTAAGGAGAAACCAATCCTCAACATTCTGACCTCAAACTGACCCAAGATCAGATTCATCAACTTCTTAGCCTCCTCAACAAACAACAACCTAACGTGAACGAAGGGCAAGGATCAGCTGTCACTTGTCATTCAACTCACTTAGCAGGTAAACCATGCTTGTTTTCAAATTCCTTTAATAATTGGATCTTGGATAGTGCGGCTTCGGACCATATATGCTTCACTCTTTCTATGTTGAATACTTATTGTGAATTACGAGGTAAATCCCACAACATCACAATACCTGCTGGCAGGACAGTCAAAGTAAAAATAATAGGGACAATTAAACTTGGCAATGGCTTAGTCTTAAAGGATGTCTTATATGTTCCAAATTTCCATTTGAATTTAGTGTCAATACCTAAATTGATCAAAGATTTAGCTAGCATTGTGTATTTCACAAAAGATGCTTGCATTTTACTGGAAGCTTTTGACGAAGAAGCTTTTGCTTCTTGGTAAGCTACAACATGGATTATACTTTGTCCATAATCAACCACTCAAAAAGAGAGTGTGCAACATTCCAAATGTGGAAAAACATGATTCAACAGCAAAGTTGAAGTCCTTAACTGTCAGAGAAACAGAATTGAATAAAGACAAAATGTGGCAGATTAGATTAGGACATGTTCCTTTTGAAAAAAATTGTTTGTTGTTTCCTGAGCTAGCACATAATGCAGCAAATAAGGAATTTTTTTGTACTATTTGCCCTCTAGCAAAACAGACTATGGGCCATTTTGAGAATAGCTCAATAAAGAGTAATGATGTTTTTCAATTGATTCATATAGATTTATGGGGTCCCTTGAAGTTTCCTATAAGGAATAATTGCAATATGTTCATCACAATAGTAGATGATTTTAGTAGATTCACATGGATCTACATGATTAAACAAAAATCAGATTTCATAGAATATTTCATACTATTTCATGCCTATGTTAAAACACAATTGGGAAAAACTATACAAGTGGTAAGAAGTGATAATGCACTTGATCTTACTGAAGGAGAAATCATTAAATTTTACAAAAAGGAAGGCATTACTCATCAAACAAGTTGTAGTACAAAAAAATGGAGTAGTGGAAAGAGAACATAGGCATTTGTTGAAGGTAACAAGGACCTTACATTTTCAATCCAATCTACCTATTTCCTTTTTGGGGAGATTGTGTCTAATGTGCAGCACATTAAATCAATAAGATGCCTCTTAAAATTTTAAGTAATGTATCTCCTTATGAGAAGTTATTCAAAAAGAAACCTCACTACAACTTTCTAAAAGCATATGGTTGCTTATGTTATGCATCCACCTTGAAAAGTGGGAGACACAATTTTGAACCTAGAAATTTTCCTTATGTTTTGATAGGATACGCGCAGAATCAAAAGGGCTACAAGCGCTACAACTTACATACAAAGATGGTCTTTGTATCAAGAGATGTCCAGTGTTATGAAAAACACTTTCCATATAATTATGGTAACAAAAAAACACCAATTAGCCCTTTCTTTCTACCAACAGGTTATCTAAGAGAAAAGGCATGTAATTATGATATACCAATGAAAAATGATCCCTTTGAACAAATCAAGGGACCAACCATAATAAATGATCCCCATGAAAAAAAAATATGTTTTGAGAAAATCTGAAAGAGTTGTGAAAACACTTGCATATCTTCAAAATTACAAGTGCAATTGTTTAACACCTACACATTGGTATAATATTGTGAAAAATAAAGATTTGCCAAAAAATAATCAGGTTCTCTCAACAAAAATTATGCAATATTCAGAACCATCAACCTTCTTAGAAGCAAACAAAAATCAACTATGGGTTGATGCAATGAAGGAAGAATCAAAAGCTCTCTCCCGGAATAATACATGGGAAATTGTTGATCTTTCCAAAGGGAAGAATGCTATAGGAAATAAATGGGTGTACAAAATAAAAAAAAAATCAGATGGAAGTTTAGAAAGATACAAACTAAGATTAGTAGCTAAATGTTACAATCAAAAATAAGGAATTGATTTTGAAGAAACTTTTTCACCAGTGGTGAAAATGACAACAATTAGATGCATATTATCCATTGCCGCAAATCTAAAATGGAAAATATATCAATTGGATGTCAATAATGCTTTTCTTCATGGAGACCTACATGAAGAAGTATATATGAAACTACCCGAAGGAATGTCTAACGCTGAGAATAAGGTGTGCTTATTAAAAATATCTCTCTATGGTCTTAAGCAAGCCTCGATACAATGGCATGCAAAATTGTTGCAAGAACTAAAAATGCTTGGATATGTTCAATCAAAAAATGATTACACCTTATTTACAAAATGGGAACAAAATTCTATCACTATCATAGGAGTTTATATTGATGACATCATTATACTCGGTAGTAACACTCCTGAAATCATTCATTTAAAAGAACATTTACATAAAGTTTTCACAATAAAAGATTTGGGAGTATTACATTAATAGAAGTTCACTATGTCAATGACGGAATCATTTTGACACAACACAAATATACTAAGGAGCTCTTACAGACTTGTGGGATTAAAATTTTCAAAAAGGTAGTCACACCTTACCTTTGAATTCGAAGTTATCATCCTCGGAAGGTATTCTACTAAAAGATCCAACAATGTATAGAAGCATTATTGGAAAATTTAATTTTTTTACAAATACAAGACCTAACTTGGCATATACTGTCTAGAGTCTTAGTCAATATATGCAAACACCAAGAACATCTCATTGGAATGCTTTGATCCACACATTAAACTATGTGTACAATACAACTATTCAAGGTATTCTTCTTAATGGAGAAACAAATCTTATTTTACAAGCATATACTGACTCTGATTGGGGGGCCTATTGTGCCGCAAGGAGATCTGTATTAGGTTATTTATTGTTACTTGGAAAATATTCAATAAGTTGGAAATCAAAAAAGCAACACATAGTATCCAAATCCAATGCGGAGGCAGAATATAAAGCTATGTCGAATGCAGCTTCTGAAGTAACTTGAACTGTAAGGCTTCTCGAAGAATTAGGTGTGAGCATTTTACCACCGATAACATTACATTGTGACAGTCAATCAGCTATACATATAGCAAAAAATCTAGTTTTTCATGACAGAACTAAACATATAGAAATAGACTGTCATTTTACAAGAGATAAATTCATGGAAGGACTTATCCAACTAACCTACTTACCAACAAAAAACCAACTAGCAGATGTTTTTACTAAAGTTCTACCCTCTACTAACTTCAAGGAGTTACTGTCTAAGCTAGGGGTTACATCTCTTATCCCTACAAGGCTAGAAGGAATAACATAGTAAACAATATTTCAGACTTGGAGCTTCTTCCATCACCTCCTAGTTGAGGGGGGGGGGGGGGGGTGGTGTTGAATATTCTTGTCTTGAATAGCGTTATCAGATTCTTCCCATCACAATGAGAGACAACAACAGTACATCAATATTACAAAAGTATGGAGCACTAAGTATAGCCTCAACATGACACATAATCAGCAACAACAGATGGCATTTCACACAATTTCTATAGGACATGTTATTCAACAAATAGCACGTGTTTAGTTATGAACCCTGCACATTTTAATTTATTGTTAGATTAGTTTTACAGTTTGTTATGAAATTAGTTATAACAAACTTAATGTTTTGTGCTTGTAAACCGCGTTTTAATTGCTCTGCTCCTCTATATAAAGGGCAGTTGTACCCTCTTTGTATTTTGCTTGAATATTATTAATACAGAAAGTTTGATCTGTTTTTCATCTCTCTTTTTCTCAATCTTTAATTCAAATTATATGAGACATAAGAAGTAAACTGTATACATTGACTGCTAGTCACGATGTAAAAATGTTATACACTATCATAATCTAAATTTTATAATTTTAACTTTGAGACAAGTTTATAGAACCTTGAATTAGGTTTTGAATATTGTGAAAAAAGTAAGTTAGCGAAATAGACTGAGTAATACTCCAAAATGAAAAAATTGTATTTCCTACGTCTTTTAGAGAAATTGCGTCATCAACAATTGAAAAAAATATCAGTAATTTTATAGGAGTTATTAAATTGTGTGGTTATGATTAAATGTGAGAGAAAATTGGATATTATATATAGGAAATAGTTAATGAGAACGACAGAATACGAGTACATAACAGTAATTTTTAATATTTGCAAATCACCCTTATGCGGAAGAATTTTATTGGATAAAACTTTTAGATTTTAATTTATTAGTTTTTGTTTTGTTTACTTTATTGGTATTTAGTTTCTCTTTTGTGGTAATTTACAAATCAAAGTAATTGATTATGAATTTCTTATAGGGATACTATTTAAAATTGAACTGTTACAAAGTGAAAATAAAAGACTAAATTAAAAACACAAATTCTTACTTGAGACCGTCTATACAATAGACGTCTCAAGTTTTTGGGCTGGCCTAATTTATAAATTAAAAAAAAAACTAATTGGTGATTTTGTAAGTTAAAAGGGAGATGTGAGTTGAGGTCTTAAGAGACGTCTATACTATAGACAGTCTGTCAAAGAGAGTAAATGAAATAAAAAAAATCTTAATCTTTGCGGTCATAAAAATGATCTTTTAATATTGATATTGACGAATTCAATGGCTTAAAATATCGATCCTAAAGCCTTCGAATTTTTGAAAGATTTGGAATTTACCAAGTTTTGAAATTGTCAAATGCAATGATCTAAGATGATAATTCCAAAGCCATGAAATTGGTAGTTTAACTCTTATAATTTGTCTTTTAAGCCTTAAAATTGGTAAAAAAATAAAATCCAACATGCATAATAAGATATGTCTCACATGCGAGATAGGGTTGTACAATTTTTTTTGATAACTCTGGATAATATTTCCTCAGCTTTTTTTGATTACTTTCACTCAAATGTACTTTTGCACTATCCATCAATAATGTAACTTTATTTCTATATTATATTTAATTCATAAGTTAAAATATAATTTTATGTGATGTTGTTTAAATCGTCTTAATGTGAATTTAATTGATTTATTAGTTTATATTCCCTCCGAATCAATTCAGTTGTCACATTTCCTTATTTGGTGAATTCATATTAATTGTCATATTTTCTTTTTTGTCAATTTTTTTTTACCTAAATACCCCATGTTCACATAAGTAAAGACCAAAATACCTCGACTTTTACTACTTACAATACTCCAACTATCACCTTTACAATTAATTTAATCATTAAAATACCCTAATTACCACCTTTTTAATAGACTTCATACCACCTTTAATAACCGTGCCCAAAGAAATGAGATTACTAAATCGATTCGGAGAGAGTATTTAATAGTCAACCATAATGATTTTTTTACATAAAAATCTTAATTTAAAAAGTATTAGTTGGACCTACCCTTGTTTAAATTCTAAATCTAAATTGCCTATAAAAAGATGTTCGAGTGTAGAGTTTAAAAAATCATATCCCAAACATTTACTAGTAAATTCTTTTCTTACACAAACTTGTAAGTACAAAATGGCCTCCACAAAAGCCTATTGTTTTCTTGTTTGCATTACATTGTTAGTTCTTCTGATTTCCTTTATGCCTAATAAGGTCACTGCCACTCGTCGATTAACCCGTGAGTTTCTACTTTCTTTTAGAATTATTAGTTTATTTATACCTTTAATTTTGTATGAATGCACAACATTGATAATTGATGAACTGTAGCAAATTTCTCGTGGTAATCCCAAGGTTTTGTGTTCTTTACGTGGTAATCAAAAGTTTTAAAAAATTCACGCGGTAATCCTGAGGTTTACCAAATTGTTTCACCATGACCTTTTTGTATATAAAACGTGAATAGACGTTAATTTCGAAACTTAACTGTTCGAAGTCTATTTATACGACTCACAATTTAAAATGTCATCAGTTTTAACTCTACCATCTTTGGATTTAGAGGGGAAAAAATATGATTTTGATGAAATATGGTAGAGTTAAGTCTACATGTTGGGAAAAATGTTGAAACTGATGACATTTGAAATGGCGAGTCGCATCAGTAGAGTTACAACAACCTTAAAGCTTGAAAATTAACGTTTGCTGACGTTATTATGTGTAAAAAGGTCAAGGTGGATCAATTACTTAAACCTCAGGGTTACCGCGTGGATTTTTTAAAAGTTTTGGTTACCACGTTGGGAAACCCAAAACCTCAAGGGTTACCGGTTCGAATTTCTCTCAAGTTAATTAATGTTACTAACTACTTGGATAATCGATTATATTTCGCAGAAGAAACTTATGGAGCTGTACCTTCATATTCTCAAGGATATCCAACTTATTCTCCTCGTTACTGTTATAATGGATGCTGATAAATGAAAGTCACACCTTGAAAAATAATCTTATTATGTATTGTAAACTCACAATATAATAGCCGTGAAGGCTGTCAAAATTAAACTATGAATGTGGAATATTATATACGAAATAAATAAGTGATGTATTTTACAAAAAGTTATAGAAAATACAAACTATTTTGTATTTATACTATCATTTTTCAGGAGATTCTCTTGTGTGTATCTATAATTGATGATCTATAATCTATATATTGAATTTTAGTTAAAGCTTTGTGCATTATAGTTCGTGTAGTTTTTAACCAAGATCTATCCAGCTGGTCTCTTGAGAGACTGTCTTTTGAAAAGAAGAATCTCAAAAATCCAGCCCAAATCTAAGTTATGTTAATAAAAAAAAAATTATGTTGAATTTAAAAAACAAAAGCGCGTGTGAATGGAATATGAAAAGTCACATATTATATTTGGGTTATAACAACATTTTATTACAAAAAAAAACATATGGTTTTTAGACATTTTTGTGCAGAGCCTTTAGACACTTTTTTAATTGAATCTAAAAATATTTTTTAGATTCTTTTAAAATCGTCTATTAAAACGTATGTAAAACTGTTTAGACGCTTTTTTTTGTTTAAAATATGACTTTTCATGTTTTTTCAAGTCATATTCACTTTCAAAGTTTTTTCAAGTCATATTTGACGGACAATAGCATCTCAAAAGTACATCCAAGCGTCTATAATAATTATTTTTAGACACTTAATCGTCTAAAATAGTTGTGGTTTTTAGGCACTTTAAAGCGTCTAAAAATGAACAATTTTAGACGTATTAGAGCATCAAAACCACTAAAAGCCCAACATAATAGTTTAGACTTCTGACATCTAAAAGTGTCTAAAAGCCCTTTACCTAGTTTGCTTAAGTACTTTTTTATTAAAAGGCAATATGCATTTTTCCCACATTAAGCGATCAAGCCATAGCTAATTCATCCACCAAAAGATTATGATTAACATCAATTTAAACCTAAAAAGTAATTTACAATTTTTTATTATATGCGGTGCAAATTAACATGGATCATCATCATACCCAATATCTACAAATCAACATGGATAATATGTTCAAGCAGTGGCGGATCTAGGGTTCACTCTCCCTAGGGGCACCAACATATAGAAGAAAGTTTGCAAAAATTTCGGCATATTTTCATTTGCAAAATGAACAACCAAATATTTTCCATTTCTCCAATAACATGTACAGATACAATAATTTCAAGCTAAGTCCAGTCAATTAATATCATCTCACCAAACGGTGGCATTGGCAACCCAAAAAGTTAAAGAAAATTCAAAAGCTAATAAAATAAAGCAACAAAATAACAAACCTAGTACAATTGTTCTCGCCTAGTTTTCATATTTTGGAATCGTTGTACAATAGCATCAATACTAACATCAAAAAATAAATCTTTCTCTAAGTAAGTCAATAACAATTCATTGATATTTATTTTAATTAATCACAAAACAAATAAACAATAATATATTAATAATTCAACAAACTAACTTATATAAAATATAATTCAAGAAACTCCAAAATCACAATCACAAAGCACTATAACATTAACTTAATAACCTATATAATATATAATTCACAATCACAAAGCACAATAATTTGAAATAAGAAAAAAACCCTAATTATTGGGAATTGGCCGATTGGGGATTTAAAAAATAATAATACATGAACTTGGTGGCCGTATGGACTGCAGGACGGTAGTGGCTAGTGGGAAGTGGAAAGTAGGAAAGTCGGCGGCAGTACAGTCAGCAGGGTGTTATGTACTTATGTTTGGTGAATGAAGAAGCGAATCAGTCAGGCCATGACTTCTAAGCGAGGCTGCGACCTGCGAGGGAGCCAAGGAGCAGGAGCCAAACATCCAGTGGAAAGAAGCAACTCCGGTGAAGCGATTCTCCGCCACTGTGTTCAAGTATCAAATATTGATTATCATTACAAGATAATAACCATGAACCATCTTAAATAAAAATTAAAAGGTTTCTACAATATAGTTTGTATTCAGCATTTCATCTCTGCTAGATGAAAAGTTAAAACCTGCAAAAAAAAGGGGAAGGCCGGATTATGCTTACTTTAGTAGTAAAAACAATGAAAAGCATAAGATATATGCATCACACCTCAAACGGTGGAAACTTTTGCAAAACATAACTAAAATAAACTATTACAACTAAATTATATATAAACTAAATAAATCATTTACCTTCTATTCCAAATTGCTTGAAAATTTCTAATAATCAAGAAATAAGACACCAAATCAAAAGACTAGAATCTGGTTAGGTTCATATTGAACCTCAGAATTAAGCAGTTGCACGTGATACTACACTCTTATGTCTTAAAGGCTCCTCTGCTACTTCTACTCTCAATTTCCCTCTTTCTGCCTATTCAATCCTCAATTTAATCTCTTGATCTCAATTCTCATCTTTTGGAAACACACAATCCTCAATTTAATCTCATGATCTATTCACTTTTGTAAGAGTGATATTTTCTCCACACCTTTAGTAGTGAGTGTACATTGCTAACGGTGGGTCTGTTAATCTTGGGAAAGTTCCGTCTATTTACACTTGGGATAGTCGGAAAATAACTTTCTTAATGCAACGACAATTTCATGCCACACCATACATTTTCATATCAAACACATGCTAAACACAACTCTAAACACATTTTTCATATACAAATGTTATTTATATTATTATTACTAATATGTGTCGATGATTGTAGCCATAAGAAGATTTTGAGAAAACCATCAATAGGCTTATATTTCTAACAATTTAAGAAAGTTATTATGCTTCTTCTATGGCTATAAATGGTACCGGTTAATTGTAATGTGTAAATTAAGATTAAACGACATGGTACTACTGCTAGATTTATAATCCTCACATGTGATCCTAAATATTAGAAGATTTTGGGTAATGAGGAGCGTATTTTTTAGGCTAAATTAATGTTGTTCATCATGTCATTTTGAGATATTCGATGCACTATGTGAAAATTCTAATTGTAACAAATATGAATTGTATTATTGGCTTTAGATTTTGAATTTTTTATATTAGATATAGTGCCAAAATTAGTGCTCTAACCTGATCAAATGAGATCTCTACTTTTTTGTGGATATGTGAAGTAAATTATTATCATGAGGCTTGGTGATTTAGCTATGTGAGTTGATATTTTGAGTCAAAGCAAGGAAGTCATGATAGTGTAACATGCTTGGTTATATCATGGCATTGTTATCTAATGAAGATAGTCATGCATGATAATGGGCACTTGTGACTTTTACTTATAGTTGTTGTTTTATTGCTTTGCCAGCTGTCCACTTTTTTATAGTGTGTCTCTTGTATATATATATATACTTCCTCCGTTACATAATACTTGCTACATTTCACTTTTTTACGCAATCTAATGTACAATTTTGATCATTAATATCTTAAATTACACAATCTAAAAATTATAAAAATTTAATATTATGAAAGCATGCAATTAGACGATTCAAACAAGATTCCACTTGACTATATTTTTACTTACACATTAGTCGCAATATGTAAAATAAGCTTGAACGATGAATAGTGCACAAAATCGAAATGTAGCGAGTATTTCGGAACGGAGGAAGTATACGCCCAAAAGGTCTATTATGAGAAAATGAAGCAAAAAGAGGTTGCACCCTCCTTATTCTTGATTTGCATATTGCATACTAGTAAAAGTGACACAGAATAATGTATCTACATTATCAAAGTAAAAGAATTTACTAGAGAATGCCTTTTATTCTATTATTATTTGATTATGAGCATTAGTAAAAATGGTATGTTCTAAACATTCAAATAATATTATTTTAGTATTAACTTATCTTTTATTGTGGGTATTGATATTAATGAATGTCATGTGACTTTTATTTTTGATGAGTATATCTTTATATGATAATAAGCATACATGTTTATTTTGCAATTTAAATTATGGATAGTTGCTAATTATTCATGTTCATGTGTACCAAGTAATTTGTGTTTTATGTTCATGATGATCGATCATGTGTCACCAAACAACTGGTTCGGATAATATAACCATATAAATAGTCATGTTAAAAAGTACATGTTAAAAAGTTATTTATTTCATGCCTTATTTTTGGTAATATGATGATGTGTATTTAAACTTTATGTTAGTACTCCCTCCGTTCCTTTTTGATCTTCCACTTTGGGTTTTTCACAAATATTAAGAAAGAAGGAATCTTTGGTGGTAGTGGGTATTATTTTAATTATATAGTAGTGGGAAATAATGATTGAATTGGAAGATGAGAGAAAAAATAATTAAATATTAGTGTAAAGTAATGATTGTATTGGAAGTATGAGAGAGAAAATAATTAAATAGTAGTGTGAAGTAAGAAAAGTGGGGTTTTAAGGGGTAAAAGTGAGATAAAAACTTTCCAAAAATAGAAAGTATTCTAAAGTGGAAGAACTTTTGAAACTACCCGTTATAGTAAGGTGGAAGAACATAAAGGAACAGAGGGAGTATATGACTAGTTGTTATAACTCTTTTTTTTGTTAGGTTTATTTGGGACTTATGTGTCTTGGAGTTATGTGACTTTAAATATAGTCATTATTTCTGAGTTTAAAGTAACTCTTTTACTAGTAAGATGGACTAGTCAAATTGTACTCTTATGTATATTATTATTCCTCTTAATTTTGTAACACATAAGTAAGAATCGGATGTCATTTAAAATTAGTCAAAAACATGATGATGCTTATAATGTTTTAAATGGATTGTGATTATTTCTTAATCATGAATTTAAAAGAGAGTAATGACTTTTTATTATATGATAATTATTATGACTAATTTTATGATGGATCTTAAATTACTTTTAAGAAGATCATTATTTGGTCATCTATCATGAAGGTTATGATAATTTTAGGGGAATTCTACATGGTAGCATTGTGGTTTGATGAAATGCGAGTGGTAGCACTTTTTTAAGTTTTTTCTACATGGTAGCAACAAGATTATGATTAAAGGTGTTCAACGGGGCGGGTCGACCCAATGGGTCAAGGGTCGGGTCAATTTTAACGGGTCACTAACGGGACGGGTCATTAACGGGTCGGGTCAATATTGGGCTTTACTATAATGGATCAATAAAGGGTCATTAAAGGGTCATAATAGGGTCGGGTCAATATTGGCTTTAGTATACCTGATTTTTCCTTTTTACCTCTTCACTATTTTTTCTGCTCTACCAAAATGTGTTTACCAAATTAATCAATACTATTTTTTCCCCCAAATTAATCAATCAAGAACCCTAGCTTCGTAAATTTCAATCGATTAATCAAGTTGAAGGTATGATTTTCAATGTTTACTAGTGCTATCTGAGTAGGATTCGAAATTTGTTTTTGCTTTCGTTTTTGCCTTCTTCCTCAGTAATTCGCTTTGATTGATTGTTTTTGCCTTCGTTTGGGTTTTTGCCTTCGTTTATATGTGGAATTTTTCTGTGAGTTTGGGTTTTTGCTTTCTTCCTCAGTTATTCTTCGTTTTTGCCTTCTTCCTCAGCTATGTATCAAAAGATTAAATAAAATCTTAATGGGTCGGGTCGGGTCGGGTCAAAAGGGCTTTGACCCGGCCCGGCCCATAAAAATTAATAGTGACCTGGCCCGGCCCGGCCCGTTAAGACTTTGACCCGACCTGGCCCGTTGAACACCTCTAATTATGATTATACAAATTCCGTAGCACAATCCGTTAAAAAAATTCAAATTTCCGTTAACTTATGATATTTCCCTTCAATACCCCACACTATTCATCTTCCTCAAACTCCACTTTCTTTCCTGGCCTTCTTCAAATAGCCAAAATAATCTCCAATTTGATGAAGATTCGCACGATGACGACCCATTTTTTCTGTCTTCTGATTTTTTTTATGAAAACACAATACCCAGTAGCAGCAATAGCCAACAAGAATTTCCAGGCATTGTAGGCATTACAGCAACACATTTTCCATCTCAACACACTGATTTTGCAGCAGTAAGCACATTGGCAATAACATGGGAAACACTTATTTACAACCAAAATAAAGTTATAAAATTAACCATATACTATGGAAAATTAGCAAAAACATGCAACAAATCCTGGCAATTACTACAGAAAGATCGATAATATTTGACTTCCTAGGATTGAATCAATGAGGCCCATTTATGAAAATGGATTTATTTGCCAAAAAAGTGAAGTATGACACTAAGGATATGCATCTAGCTCTATTTTATTAACTTCAACTAGATAATTTTCGTGCGATGCACAGTTTTTTTTTCATTTTGATTCAAAAAACAAATAAATTGAATTGGTCCAACTTAATATTACATTAATTTTAATTATTTCTTAATATACATTTTATTAAATTTAAGAAAATTGAAATTCAAACCTTTTTTATAGTTATCAATATAATAATGATAAAGCAGTGTGTCATTGTAAATTGTATCTATAATATAATTAGCTTAGTGAACTTTTTATAAAAGTATAATTAAAAATAATATAATTAATTTTTAAATGAATGAATGTTTTTTTTAAATAAATATAAATCAATGATGCTTTCTAAATTAAAAATAAAAGATAATAATGTGTGCATCATTATTACATACTACTATTTATTACATTGTTTTTTGAATTTTAATAGTATATGTCATTGTAAATTGAATCTATAATATAATTAGTTTAGTGAACTTTTTTTAAAAGTATAATTAAAAATAATATAATTAATTTATAAATGAACGAATGCTTTTTTAAATAAATATAAATCAATGATGCTTTCTAAATTAAAAATCTAAGATAATAATGTGTGCATCATTATTACATACTACTATTTATTACATTGTTTTTCAAATTTTAATAGTATATGTTATAGTCCCAACTAAAATTTTTAATGATGGTCAAATTTATCTTCTTATAAACATCATTAACATTTAATATTCCTATAGTCATCCTTATACAATGACATCATCAATTTCATGAGAAGATGACAACTCATCAATTTATTGAGTTGCTTATGTCAGTTGTGTTTTATTTTAGTATATAGTATATAGATATAGATGTTGGTTAGTTAATGGATTAGGATAGTTTTGGACCAATTCTACGTTATACATGAGGGTTTTTAGCCTTTGTAATCTCTCTATTTAACTTGATCTGGAAATAATAAACTGTTAAATTGATTGTTAAATCGACCTGGTCTTATTGTAAATGCCACCAAATAATAGAAAAAACATAAGGTGTACACACTTTCATAAGCTAATGAAATACCATCCCAAAATCATATGGTAATGGGAAAAAAGGCTTCACTTATCAAGTATGTACAACAACTTTAACTTATCGATATAGGGTAAACCATCCCAACATGAACACTCCATTTTCTAAAAAAATAATACAATCAAGTAAGATCTTAATTGATTCATTTTCATAATATTAACTTGTTATAATTTTTAATTATGCTAAACTAAAGATATTAAGGGTCCAAAGAAAAATCAAATAGCATGAAAACAATAAGGGTGACGACCAATCCATAACAAGCGGACTTAATAAAAATGTTGAGGGGGTATATATATATGCTCCATCAATTTTGTAACATAAGTTGTTTCTTCGCAATACAACTAAGACTTTGACATTACTATCGATAATTTTTTTATCAAATCATAACAACAAAAATTCACTACTAAGATCTATCTACTTTTAATACATCGATGCCTTGATTTCCTGAGTTTAAAATCGAGTCGTTTGAGGTGGTTGAAGCCGCAGAATATGCACTTCGTGGATTTGATACAAGAGATGATTCTACACTACTAGCAGCATTACAGAAGGATCTAGGGCGTTGTGGTGTTGACAAAGTGCTTGTGGTGGTTGAGTCATTGTTGAGTATAAGGACAATGGTTGACATTGTTGGTCTCTCATTTGTGCTCTCTTGCGTACACAATAAGCCGATTTGAATGCATCTTAATACTTCTTCACTCGAGGGTGAATCCTTTAGCAATGTTGGATCTATGAATTCTAAGGGCTTTTCTTCTATCAAACTTGTCCATGCCTAAAAAATTGATGTCAAAATAAGTTTGAATTTCACTTCTTAGATATGCTTAAAATATCATGTGAAGTTGTGTTATTTGGTTTGGCGAAAATTATTTTAAAACAAATTGTTTTTTTGAATAAATTGCGAATTATAGCATTAAAGTTTATCACTTTTGCGATTTACAGCCTTAATGTTTATGTTTTGCAAATATCAAACTTTGCAGGTTCAAGCCAAAACACAAAATTCTGACCATTTTGGTGGTCAAAATTTTAGGTTAAATGGTCGAAAATTTATGTTTTTGGCCTAAACTTGTAAACTTGACACTTTGTTGGTTGTAATTCAACAAAAATAAACATTAAGGTTGTAATTCGCAAAAATAATAAACTTTAAGGCTGTAATTCGCAAATTATTTTTTTTAGTTTTGATGATAGATTGAAAATCAAAAAACTGAGATAAAAAGAATATTTATGTTCTTGTATTTTTCTAAAATCAAAATAGTATATGCATTCTTATATTTTCCATTTTCACAAATTTATGTTTTATAAGAGTTTTACATAAAGAAAAAAAAATGATTCACAATTTGTCATATTAGAAATCAGATTTCGCGAAAGTTTTCACCAAACCAAACTTCGGCCTAGTTATTTAAATCAAGTAAAAATTATCTTACATAGGTCAAAAGATCTCCATCTCCAAAAAGATTTGATTTTGAGCTAATCTTCTTGCCACATACAATCTCTAATACCAATACACCAAAGCTGTATATATCTGATTTTGTAGAGAATTGTCCATGCATTGCATACTATGGCGCCATATAACCACTATAGAAACACAAAAATAAACCACAACTTTCATACGAATCTTTATGGCTAAATTAAATACTCAGTTGTTATTTTAACTTTACTACATTGTTAAGGAGGTGCATTTTTAGTTACGAATTTTAGTTAATAGAAGAATAAGATAAAAAAAGAAAGTGGATGAAAAAGATATGTTTATGAAATGCATCAAAAGAATTGAGCTTAGCTTATAGTTGAGTATTAAGGAGATCTTGGCAATTGATTGTTGGTTGTTGGCGCGCGGTTGGCTTATTTAGTTGTCTTGTTTGATCAGTTGGAAATGTTGGTTGTTTTTGTTGGCTTTTAAACTAGCTGAAAACGCCAGCTGATTGTGGAGATGTTTGGAAAAAGTACGCCAACAAGCCCAAAGTCAACAAAAAAGCTAGCAGGAGCATCTTTTTCATTTTTAGCTAAAAAGCCAGCATTTCAGCTGCTTTAAAAGTCATTTACTAAATACTTTTTTGGTTGTGTGACCATCCTACAA